>VDFB02270651.1:765786328-766208953 GCA_007258455.2 Sequoia sempervirens | reverse complement strand
GTTCATACAAACCTGTCAAGCAAGAAGTCCTCATATTGCAGAGTTCGAATGGAGAAAAGCTTTTAGAGGATGCACCTTCCTCCACCGAAGTATTGATTGAAAACGATTCAAATGGGAATGAGAATGAAGGGATATTCAGAGATTCTGTGTTAAAAGGTGCAAAGCAAGAGACTAAAAATGCCTCCATCGAAGACTTGTCGTTACCCAATTCATGTAGAATTCATGAGGCTTTCCATTTAGAAAACACAGGTATCGTGAACAGGATCTCCTTGGAGCAACCAACCACTTTAGAGAAAGAAGGTGAAGAAGTCAATGAGGGAGAAGACCAGATTCAAACAAGGCTGTCTCAGTTGATGCGCTTGGAGGTGAAAAGGGATGAAGCTTTGGAAAGTTTGGCCAAGCATCAAGGAGTAATGAACAGACGGATCGACAAATTGTGGTTGGGCCCTTGTCAAGCTTCTAATATCCTGGGAGATAATGCATTTAAGTTACAAACACGAACAGGAGGGGATATCCCATTGCCAGTCAATGGGCAATTCCTCAAGTATTATTTCCAAGCATAGGTTCCCTCCCGGGGCCTACTTTGTACATAGTTAGATTTAGGTTTGCTTTTCCATTTGCCTTTTGGCTTGGGTTGCTTTCCGTTTCCCGTTTTGGTTTTGGTTTGTTCCCCTTTGGGTTTTTGGTTTGGTTGTTCTTCCCTTGAGTTGTCCGCTCAAGTGGTTTTGGGTTTGGACAAAGATTTTGGGGTTTCCCGTGGCGAACAGGGTGATGATGGTTTTCTTTTCACAACTTGGTTTCTTTCCACTAGGCTTTGTGCAAATTTCGAAAACTAGGGTTGTTTTCCTCTTGTCATCATCCAATTTCGGAATAAGCTCGACTCAAGAGGTTAACCCGCTATTGTGTCCTAACACATGAGTCCAAAGATCCTAATGAACTACCCAGTAAACATCCACTTTGAGTCATTTTGGTTTCTTGGAAAAGGTTATGGCAAGTGAAAATCTTACGTCTTGCTTCAGCACCACTGCAATTCTCAAACCCATTGGAGGCTTCATTGCCTGCCAGCCAATTGTGGAACTAACAGAGAATCAGTATAAAAGAAAAGAAAATGTGGTAAAAACAAGATATTTGAAAAGGAAAAGAAGAAAAATGAAAGAAATATTATACTTTGAGATAATGGTTTTAGGAACATCCAAGTAACTCCACCGAGGCTATGGATGCCTGGCCGGCAGTGGAACAATATTCATGAGAATTGTAGCAACAACCTCGTCGGGGCTATGGATGCCTGACTGGCAGCGAGGCAATGTCAAGGATGCTTTTGAAGTTAAGATACTTCTATAACTTGTTGTGGCCGATTCCGGAGGTCAAGATGGTTTAGAGATGGAATGAATATGCACACACTCAAAGGATCTTAGATGAAGGTGTTTTGATCCAATATTGGATTCCTCTCCCCTTTTGAGTAAGTATCCTTTCCGTATGATGATTTGAGGGAGATTCACTAAGGTTCAATTCTTAAAGTGTTTTTCAACACTTTCCCATGGGGATGCCAGATGTTGTGACCTTTTCACACATCACCCCATTCAAAATGGGGACCCCCTAATTTCTGCTCTGTTCGGGTCTTTTGGCTTTGTTTTTTGGCTCTCTCTCTATTCCGTCTATCTTTCTGAGGATGTGCCCGTCTTTAAACTTAAATTTGAAATTTTCGCTAAGTCTGTAGAATTAGGGTTTGCATTCTTCAGGCCAGTTTGAGGATAATTTGGGTGAGCAGATTGAAATCTGAGCTTGGCATTGCAGTCAGATGGCTTCAGACAGGTCCCTATAAAATTTTCACTTAATTCTGACAACTTACTATTTTTAGTAAGTACCTGATTTGGACATTTTCTCAGCATTAATGAAAATTTTGACTGCTAGATTGCATTCCGAGCACCTTTAGTTGCTTGCCAGCAAATTTTCAGCCAGATTTGACAACTTTCTATTTTTAGCAAGTATCACCTTCAGAAGCAGATTTTAGAGTTTACATGCAGAGTTTTTCGATGCATGTCTGGAGAATATTTCTGGGTTTTCCGAGACCTATGCAATGGTATAACATGCAAGATGAGATGAAAACTTTCAGCAGTCTTCACTTAGGAGGCTATTTTTAGGGTTTGCATGTTGGAGTCTTCAACGTATGTCTAGACATTCTTTGTGGGTTTTTCAAAAGCTTCGCAGTGATGTAACATGCAAACCAAGATAAGGACCTTTTTCAAGAGTTGTCTTCAGATGTTATTTTTAGGGTTTGCATGCAGGACTTTTCAGTGCATGTCAAGTTATTCTTTATGGGTTTTTCAAGAGCTACGCAACAGGGTAACATGCAAGCAAAGTTGGTCACTTTTTCAGGGATTTACTATTTTTAGCAGGACCACTCCGGCAACTGCCCAGCACTTCAGTATCACAAACAAGGCGACATGCAACAAAAACGGGTTTGAGCAACATGCAAGTCAAATTAGGGTTTCCAGCATTGGGACTTAAAATGAGGGGTTAAGCGCCAAAATCTCCGAAAACTAGTGTATCCCACTACGATTAGTATCTTTCAAGGAATCCACTGATAAAATTTGAAGGCAATTTGAGCACTTACTATAAATAGTAAGTCACTTCTCAAACAGCCTATAAATAGCAAGTCGGCGCGAAGCACAAATGTGAATAGGCCAATCAACCCATGAGGATCACGTCAGTCAGATTTCAAGTTAAATGGAGTTGTGGAAATCCTGAAATCAAGCAGTTACTATAAATAGTAAATCACCTCCAGAAACAAGCTATAAATACGAGGTTGACACAAGATGGCAATGTGAACAAATTAACTAGGTCATAAGGATCCTGTGGTTAAAATTTCAGATCAATCCAAGGAACAAAGGTATGAAAATCAAAGGGCTTACTAAATATAGTAAACAAGGAGTGAGCAAGCCAGAAAAGTGACTAAGTCATGAGAAATTCCTGCTCCAACCTCCAAATCCGCCATCATCAAGAAGGAAGCCTGAAAATGTCTAAGTCTGAGAAAATTCCTTCACCCCCTATGAAATGCTCCCAAGATGAGGCCGGCTGAAGGATGGAAAAGTTTTCAAGTGAGAAATTCTTGTTGCCTACTCCAAATGCACCCAACTCCAAGAGGCATGAAGGAAAAAGTTTCTAAGTATGTGAAAGTTCCTGCTCAGCCCCCTAAATGCGCCCTCAACTTGATGAAGGTGATGAAAGTTTTCAGGCCTTGCAATATTCCTGCTTGACCCTTCAAATGCGCCCTCAAGGAGTCAGAGTTGAGAAAAAGTTTCTAAGTCAGAAAATTCCTCCTCCACCCCCAAAATGCGCCCATCTCAAGGAGGTAGCTTCGAAATCTTCTAAGTGTTAAAAAATGCAAGAAGACCCTCTCATTTGCGCCCAAGACAAAGTGGAGAGGTTAAGAAAATTTCTCTAAGGCATAAACTGGAAACATCACCTTGTAAATGCGCCCTTCTTGGAGGTGTTAGCAAGAAATTTTCTAAGGCAATCAAACTTGCCTCACCACCCTCACAATGCACCTAGCTTGTGGAAAGGACTTGAAGAAAAAAAATTCTAAGGCATGGAAATGCCAGCAGGACCCCTAAAATACGCCCTAGGAGAATCAAGGTGGCATGGACTTTGTTTGAGGCATGTAAAATGGAAGTAGCCCACCCCAAATGCGCCCCACTTGAAGAATGAAGTAACAAAATGTTTCTAAGGCAGGTAAAGTGAAAGCCCAACTACCTAAATTCACCCCAATAGAGAGTTGGATTTGGAAATTTGGCTAAGTCATTTAAAATGAAAGCTCAAAGGTGGAATTGCGCCCAAGACAAGAGGACTTGAAAATCTTCTAAGTGATGAAAGTTGAAGTATGAGGTGTTAAATGCGCCTTAGCTTGGATAAGTTGATAGGAATATTTTCTAAGTGTTCAAAATGGAAGTCCATGGGTCAAAGCGCGCCCAAAGTGGAGAAGGCATCTTCTGAGTCATGAAGTAGAAGTTTGCCTACCTAAATGCGCCCAAGGACATGGGCTAACATGGAAAATTCATCTAAGGTGTTGGAATTTCCTCCTCACACCATCATATGCACCCATCTTGGAATGAAGACATGAAATTTGTCTAAGGCAGGGATAAACTGGCAGTGGACGTATGAAAAGGGCGCCCCGCTTGAGGAAGAATTTCAAAACTTCCTAAGTGTCAAAGGAGAAGTAAGCCCAAGAAAGAAGTAAAGAATAAACTTGGGTGAGAAATATTTTTCTAAGGTATAAAATTCAAAAATTAAATGTCCCCCTTCGTAGTGATGCACATGAATTCTTGCATTTTCTGAGGGGAATTTTCTTCTGGGTACTGGATATCTTCGACAAGCAGATGATTTTGAAACTTTCCACGCCTCGCCTGAGACTTTAAGATGGAGATTTTACTCGAGTGCCTGGTTGGTGAATTTTCTAGAGGAAATAAATTATTTCTAAGGCAGATGGGTTGGAAATTTGGCTAAGGCAAAAGTGGGATATCATGTTGGTTGGAAAATTTTCTAAGGCAGAGAGAAATCAAACAACGCCCTTCAAGGTGTGCCCTCAAGACAGATAAAAATTCTAAGAAAAACTTGTCTGAGTTAAACATGCCCATCATAGAGAAGGAATTTGAAAGATTGGCCAAGTCAGAGGAAATGAAGACGCAAAGGTCTAAAATGCACCCAAGCTTACATGAGGCATTATGAGCTAGAATCAACGTAGGTGAGAGAGTTTTCTAAGGGAAGAGATATGGAGTTCAGGACATGACGTGTGCTTTAAGCAAGTTGAGATGAAGATAAGTTAACATGTGATATTGGCTAAGGATGGGAAAATAAAACAATACCCTCTCAACGCGCCCTCAAGATGGATGAAAGTTTCTGGGGCATCAAGGAGAATACATGGTAAAAGTACGCCTATGATGGAGTATGAAGAAGGCAACCTCTGCTAGAGGGAAATGATGAACCGTATCAGATCCAGAGATCACTCAAACCTTGGAGATCAAAACATGGAGATCAGGTAAGTAAGGGGAGTTTATATTATTAAGTGTTCTAATGCTCTTTATCTGTTTTGCAGCATGAACGCCGGGGCTAGAGCATGATGACTTGAAGTGATGAAGCAAATAGTCCAAGATGATAAAATCATGAAGGGAGATGTTAGAAGGAATGGCTAAGTGTTGGAATTTCTTCTCAAAGACCCAATATGCACTCAACTCAGGAAGGCGGGTGGCAAGGAAGAAATGATCGAGTCCACGACTGAAGAATCCTTCAGGATCAGGGATGGAAAAAAAGATCAAGGCTCAGGCATTGAAGAGTTGACAGCTAAGAAGAAGATCATCCTCAAGCACTGAAATGCCCTCAAGACTAAAGAAGAAGTTGAAGCCATGATGATTGGACTCATCTAGTTTGTAGTCAAGAAGAAGAACAAGAACAATGCGAACGCGTTTCCAAACAAGAATCTTCTAGAAGGATGGTGGACATTAATTGCTCATTTATTACCCCACTCTTCGAGGTGGCAATTTTTAGGGTTAGGGTTTATGTGGCTCAATCTAAGCCCTTCATTGTAATTGAATCTAAGTCGTCCGTTGGACTAGGCCAACTATAAAAGGGGCATCCCTCCCCTCATTTGTACCTCATTAGATTAGAAATTAGATTGGACGAGATAGAATAGTAGAGAGGCAGCTTAGAGATAGCATAGTATAGATTGGTAGCTTAGATTGAAAAGGAAGGAAAGTCTTCCATTTGAATACTTTGTGAGAAGTTGTTGTGAACACTTTCATAATAAAAGAGTTTTCATTGATGGTGATCTCTTCTTTTGTTGTGAGTAGCTAGCGAGGCTTATTTGCCCTTCCAATTCACATAGAATCTTGAAGTAGCTTAAAGTAAAGTAGATTTCATTTCATGCAAGTAGTTAGTAATTGTGGAATGTGGTGCTTAATTTGAACAAAACTTCGCTTATCCATACCACTAGCAGGCTCGTTGACGGTTGGTTCGCCTTGTGTGGTCAACTGGAACATTGTGAACTTAACTTCGATTATAGTTTATATGTTGGCATACGTCGTTGTGATGGTGTCTTCACGTTGAATCGCGATTTGAATACCTTTGATTACTCCTCTGAAGATTGCACCGGTTTTGTGGAAGTTGTCTGAAGCAAGGCAAAGCAAAGCTCGGTTTAAGTCTGCGAGAATTGATCGCCATGTCCCACACCTTAAAGTAGAATTATAGCATCTCTTATCCCCGCACTCATTTAAATTCAGTTCATTTCTGGTTAGTGTTAGGAAACTTGCACTTACCTGCCAAACCATTCAAACCACATGAAACCATTTAATCTGTTGTTTGTTGTCCACTGCTGAACAATTGCGTAAGTCCCCTTGAAATACCAGCAAATCACATCGAGCCAACCGAGACTATCCACCGCCTAGAAGAAACCTTGGAGTTGAACGCACAAACTCTCTCGCAATCTTAGCGTGTTGGATACTTTGATCAAGAGAGAATAGGGTAGCCGTTGGAAACTTTATTTTGTGTTGGTGTGGTCACGAAAATCACATCAACAGGCATCTTCAACACACTGGAGGCATTGTTGACAAAACGGCTAACTGCTGAGGAGGTGACGGTGGATGGTTTGAAGGGCAGATTGCACCCATTCTTCTCCGAAATGAGAGTATTTGCTCAAGTTGACTTTGAGAATATCTCCACGTTCTCCACTATTATTCAAAGCACTCAGGAATCCATCAAGGCCTGGAGAAAATCTTGTATCCGGCAGGTGCAAACAATTGCCATCCTCAAATATTAGCTTAATCTTACCCCAGCCATTTCTGAGCAGGAGGTTGATACAGTTTTGGCCCGGTTTGTTGCTTTCGCGGTCAGAGAGAGGAGCAATGGGAACAAGATCCTAGACGAGAATCTTCTAGAAGGGTAGTGGGCATTAATTGCCCATAGTGGTCAAAGGAGGAATCTGTCATTTCATGCTCATTAATTGCACCACTCCTCCACCTTTCGGCAGTTACTAGGGCAGAATCTAGTCTAGGGCATGTGTGGCTTGATCTCAGCCATCCATTGTAATTTAATCTAGATTGTCCATTGAGATTGGCCAGCTATATAAAGGGGACCCCCCCTCATTTGCACATTATTAGATTAGAGATCAAAGAATAGAGCAGAGAGGTTGATAGTATAGTTGAGATAGCTTAGCATAGCATAGTTTGAAGAGGGGAAGTTTTCCCTTGAGAACTTTGTAAGAAGTTGTGAAAACTATCACAATAAAAAGAGTTTCATTGATGATGATTTCGTCTTTTGTTATGAGCAGCTAGCAAGATTTCTTCGTCCTTCTACTTCAAGTAGGATTTAAAGTAGAGCAATTTTCATTTCATGCAAGCAGTAGTTAGTTGTGGATTGTGGTGTTTGATCATAGCAGCTTCATTTAATCCATACCACTAGCAACTTGCTGATGGAAAGTTTGCCTTGTGTGGTCGACTGGAATACTTTATAAGCTTAACTTCGGTTATGATTCACATCTTGGCATGCGTCGTCGTGATGGTGTCTTTATGCGAAATTGTGATTTGAACATTCCTTACTATCCCCTTGAAGATTGCACCGACTTTGTAGAGGTTGTCCAACACGAGGCGAAGCAAAGTCCGGTTGAAGCCTGCTGAAATTAATCCCACGTTCCGCTTTAGGATAGAACTTAAGATCTTCTAAACCCTACACTCATTTAATTTCCGCACATTCCTGGTTAGTATAGGAAATACATACCTCATTTCCAAATCATCCGTATTGCACGAAAATCCCCTTTCATCATTAATTTGCTGTCAACTGCTAATTTCTGAACAATTGTGTAAGTCCCCTCGTAAAAATAGCATATCACAACGAACCAACTAAGTGTATTCCATCGCATTGAAGGAATCTTGGAGTTGAACGTACAATCTCTCTCGCAATCTTAGCGTACGGAATACTTTGATCAAGAGAGAATGAAGTAGTCGTTGGATACTTTATTTTGCTGTTTGGTGTTGGTCACAAAACTCACATCAACAATACTTATCTTAATTATGAAGACAACTTCCTTATATAATAGGATACTAGCCAGAAAAAATGTTGAGCTTAGCAATACTAAAGATATTCTCAAGTTTATGTGAGATCTCATTATGCATAATTGAGAGAGTTGGAAATGCATAACACAGCAAGAAGAATATTATAGCTAATAAATGCAAATTAATCTAACAATGAAATGACGAGGAAGAAAGAAGAAGAATGCCAACTTACTAAAGGTCCAGTTCTCCAACAAGCTCCTCACGATTGAATTGTACCTACACACAAAGTAACAAAAAAATGTTGTGGCTGTGTTTTGAGGTTTGCCTTAGTCAAACTTCCGCTTTGGTGTTCCCAACTCCATGGACAGCCGATAGACCACTAGATCTAGAAATACGATTAAAAAATAGAGAGAATAGACACAAAATACTAGAGACCAAAGGCAATGTAGATGCTACTCTACAAGTAAGATAATGCAACTAAACATATAAGCCAATATCACCTTCTATTCTACAAGCTCGTCAAGCTGAGAGGGGAAGGAGAAGAACAAGATCACCACACCAATGGAGTAGAGCTATGACAACCTGCAATGACAATGGCGTTGGAGCAACAAGAGTCACATAGAAGTGAAGTACGAAGCTAACAGGAACAAGAGAGAGTGATGGAGAAGCAAAGAGTTATCTAACAGAAAGAGCTTGAGATAGTTGGAAAAGCATAATAGAGCAAGAAGAATACTATAACTAATAAATGTAAACTAATCTAACAACAAAATGACAGGGAAGAAACAAGAAGAATGCCAACTTACTAAAGTTCCAGTTCTCCAGAAACCTCCTCACAAAAGAATTACACCTACACACATAGTAACAAAAAAAATGTTGTGGCTATGATTTGAGATTTTCCTCAATCAAACTTCTGCTTTGGTGTTCCCACCTCCACGGATAGCTGACAAACCACAACATGTAGAAAAACGATAAAGAAATAGAGAGAATAAACACAAGATAGTAGAGAGCAAAGACAATCTAGATGCTACTTTACAAGTAAGATAATGCAAATAAGCCAATATCACCTTCCTTTCTACTAAGCTCGTGAAAAAGAGAAGGGAAGGAGAAGAACAAGATCACCATGCCAATGGAGTAGAGTTACGACAGCTTGCACTGACAATGGCATAGGAGCAGCAGGAGTGGCGTAGAAGTCAAGTATGACGCTGACAATAGCAAGAGAGGGTAATGGAGAAGCAAGGAGTGATAGAATGAGCTAAAGAGCTGATAGAATGAAGAGAGAGCTTGAGAGAGTTGGATGTGCAAAATACAGCAACAAGAAAACTACAACTAATAAATGTAAACTAATCTAATAGCGAAATGATGGGGAAGAAAGAAGAAGAATGCCAACTAACTCAAGGTGCATTTCACCTGCAAGTGCCTCATGATCGGATTGCAGCTACACACACAGTAACAAAAAAAATGTTGTGATTGTGTTTTGAGGTTTGCCTCAATCAAACTTTTGCTTTGGTGTTCCCACCTCCACAAACAACCAATAGACCACAAGATGTAGAAAAACGACAAATAAATAGACAAAATAGACACAAGATAGTAGAGAGTAAAGACAATCTAGATGCTACTCTACAAGTAAGATAATGCAATTAAGCAAATAAGAAAATATCACCTTTCTTTCTACTAGCTTGTAAAGCTAAGAGGGGAAGGAGAAGAACAAAATCACCAAGCAAATGGAGTAGAGCTACGACAACCTACAATGACAATGGCACTAGAGCAGCAAGAGTGGCATAAAGTGTAGTATGAAGCTAATAGGAGCAAGAGAGTGTCATGGAGAAGCAATGAGTCATAGAATGAGCTAAAGCGTTGATAGAGTGAAGAGAGGGCTTGAGAAAGTTGGAAATGTAGAATACAGCAAGAAGAATACTATAACTAATAAATGTAACTAATCTAACAGTGAAATAACAGGGAAGAAAGAAGAATGCCAACTTACTAAAGGTCTAGTTCTCCAGCAAGCTCCTCACGATCGGATTGCACCTACACACACAGTAACAAAAAAAATGTTGTGGCTCTGATTTGAGGTTTTCCCTAGTCAAACTTCCCCTTTGGTATTCCCACCTCCATGGATAACCGCTAGACCACAAGATGTAGAAAAATTATACAAAAATAGAGAGAACAGACATAAGATAGTAGAGAGCAAAGACGATGTATATACTACTATACAAGTAGTATAATGCAAATAAGCAATTAAGCCAATATCACCTTCCCTTCTACAAGCTCATGAAGTTGAGAGGCGAAGGAGAAGAACAAGATCACTAGGCCAATGAAGTAGAGCTATGATAACCTGCAATGACAATGGCGCTGGAACAGCAAGAGTGGCATAGAAGTGAAGTATGAAGCTGAGAGAAGCAAGAGAGAGTGATGGACAAGCAAGGAGTGATAGAATGAGCTAGAGAGTTTATAGAATGAAGAGACAGCTTGAGAGAGTTGGAAATGTAGAATACAGCAAAAAGAATACTACAACTAATAAATGTAAACTAATCTAACAACAAAATGACGAGGAAAAAAGTAGAAGAATGCCAACTTACTAAAGGTCTAGTTCTCCAACAAACTCTTCATGATCGGATTGCACCTACACATACAATAAGAAAAAAAATGTTATGTAACAACTTGACCCTTTCGGTAAAATTAAAATTTTCATAATTTACATCCTTCAAGTATGTAAACGTGTTATCATGACATTGCAATAAAAAAATTCCTTTTCTTTATTGATAATACATGAACATGTTGCTATATCAATTACAATAAAGATTCCATATAATAACTTCACAAGTACATGAGACAAGAACACATACCTTATCTGACATAGGTCCATTGAGCTTTAGAACAAATAGTAGTAAGAAGGCCCAGGAGTCCATCCTTTCAAATCTTGGTACATCGGCCGCTTGCTGAGGAGAAACATCACTTGGGCGCTTTTCTGCCAACCACGAACTTATAATACGGTCCCCCGCACACCTATCGCTAGATAGATGGCCCTCCCTTCGAAGAAGAGATTGGTAGGGTACCCTTTAACGATTACCAACTGAGCATAGTGTTGTGTTCCTACATAACTAGGTCCTGTGCATACGGCATCTCTTGAACTAGTATGTATTTTGGGATCACAATGAACTGACAGTGTAGTCTCAACTATTTCACACCTAAGTGGATGTACATTTCACTACTTTGGCCAAAGTATTATCATTCAGTACTTCAAATGAAGGTCATCTATCATATACACTACTCAGGGCCGATTTGCATTAAGGCTTTCTTACACTATGCGTAGGTTGGTCTATTCGGGGTAGTCCATACCCTAGACTTCCTACATCAAGCTATCTACTAGAACGGAGATCATTCTAACAAGTACTTACAACTATCTCCCTTATACTGGATGTTAGAAAAGTTGTCATTGATGTCAAGATTTGACTTCAATCAGATCACTAAAGTTAGTTATTTCATATCGAGCTCAATTGTGGTGCTGGAATTCTACAGATTGCAGTCACTAATTTCAAAAGGTATGATCTTAGTTAGAAAATGAAGTCAAGAGATCCTCAGAATTTTGAAGTAAATTCTTCAGATTCTATTTATACTCAGGTTTGTAGTTCAGATAAATCAAATATTTAATATTGGTCTCATAAGCATAAAGAATACAAGGGACGCAAACTACAAGCCACGCACAGGAAAAATAAAGAAGCATATAACAAGCAATAAAATTATAAGCATCCAGAATCCGTTTCAGAATTAGAGAGTTCTTCGAAAGTGTCTGAAGACATCACAAATTTTTGATATGCTATCAATTTGTCAAAGCATTAAGAAACGAATGAATTAAAGTATAATCTGGAGAGGAACAAAATAAAAGAAACAGTCTAAAATGCGAATGAAGATTAAAATTAAAGAAGTGCGAATTGGAGTACGTATTAATTACGTATTATTTTTGAAAAAGCCGGAAACTTAATTATTCAATTTGGATTATTCAAAATAAATCCAAAAGACGTCTTTGTATCGAAGGATGTGATCTTTATTAAAAAGACGTGTTTTTATGAGCAGCTGTGAGCCCCGCAAAGAATCAAGGAAACGGTATGTTAAACAGATGTTTGATTTCTTTCAAAAGACGCGTTTTTCTGAACAGTTGTAAGCCCCGCAAAATATCAAAGGACGTATTTCCTAAAGACTTGCTAAAGAGAGACAATCAAATAAAACGTCTTCTGGATTAATCCGAATTAAACTGAAAAGACGTAACCTAAACAAATGCGTTTTCTTTAAAATGATTAGTGTTCATTAAAGGCAGAAAAAATGCATTTATACAGAGACGTAACTTTCTTCTGACAATTCATTTATTTCTGAAGTGGTGCGCTTGTTCTTGAAGACAAACAAACTAAGAAATTACAATGGTTTAAGCATATAATATATGAAAAAACAATCAAGAACAATATGATCTGTCTAAGACAAACAAATTCAGTTTTTTGTGAAGAGACACTCTTGAGAGCTACAAGTATTGTTGTGATCCTTCAATTAAAGGGTGCATTGTTTGGCAAGATATATGAATGGCATTTCATTCAATGCCTAAGTGTGGTTGTGTAAATTAAAGACTTGCAGATCAGTCAGATTCCTACCTCCTTGTGTGGGCTGAAGGTGATATCTTGGATCACATAGAGCAGATTGGAGAGTTGGGCTTGTGCAGATCAGATTGAGGGCAGTCTCACTTCCATCAAGTCAAGGTTTGGTGCCTTGCATTAGGGGTTGGTGCTCCTTGTAGGCAGGTGTCTACTAAATTCTGGAGAGGTCTAGGTGTTCCTTGTGGAAGTTATTCTACTAAATCATCTCATTGTAAATTTGTAGGTTGGTGCCTACTTGAAAAAGAAATTACTTCAATAAAATTGTGTCAACTTGTGGAAATTGGTTCATATCAAAAAGTTGATTGTAATAAAGATTGAAAAGTTTTAAAAATAAAAGTTTGAGATTGATTTACTGATTCACCCCCCCCTCTCAGTAAATCTTTTGTGCTCTTCAATTGGTATCAGAGCAAGGTCCTTCTTGAAAGCTTAATCGCTTGAAGGAGATCCTTAAGAGCACATATGGCAAATCAAAGCAACACAGTGAAAGCACCCATCTTTGATGGGACTAATTATGCATTTTGGAATATCAAGATGGAAGCATACTTGAATGCACTTGGGTTTGATGTGTGGCAATCTGTTGTTGATGGGTATTCACCTCCAGCTACCCCTCCAACGGATCAAGCAGCCAAAAAGAGAAGTGAAAACAATGCAAAGGCTAAGCATGCTCTTCTTTGCAGCCTAACAGATTCTGAGTTTACAAAAGTCATGAGATGCAAATCAGCAAAAGAAATTTGGGACAAACTTCAGAATATTTATGAAGGAGATGCAAAGGTTAAGAAAGCAAAGCTGCAAACTCATAGAAGAAAGTTGGAAACTCTCAAAATGGAGGATGATGAAGACATTGCTTCATATTTTCTGCGTGTTGATGAAACAGTAAATATCATGAAAGGACTTGGTGAAGAAATTGAAGATACTCTCATTGTTGATAAGATTCTAAGATCTCTTTCTACAAAGTTTGAAGCCAAGGTTGCAGCATTGGAGGAATTAACAAACTTGGATAAGCTAACCAAAGATGAACTACATGGAATCCTTGCTGCCTATGAGATGAGGATTGAAGGAAGATCACCACAAAAAGAAGTCTCATTCAAAGCAACCAAAAAGGGCAAGAACAAGCATGAAGAAAAGGATGAAAAATCAAGTGATGAAGCTGAATCTTACTTCATGGGCAAACTTAAGAAAGGAAAAGGAAAATACAAAGGAAAATTTCCTTTTAAATGCTTCAATTGTGGAAAAGTTGGACATTATGCTTCAAAATGTCCTCAAAATGAAAACAGCTCTAGTGAAGAAGAAAAGGAAATCAGCAATAAGAAAAAGGGAAAGAAGAACTTCAACTCAAAGAAGAAATTTCAAAAACATAAGAAGAGTTTTTATTCAAAGAAAGATAGCAGCTCCTCTGAAGAACAAAGTGAAGATAGCTCAAGCAATGAGGAAGATGAAATATTGTTTATGGCTGAATGTGAAGAACAAAAAGTTGAACAAGAATGTGAAGAAGAAGAAGAAATAGATCAAGATGAAGGAGAGGAAGTAGATCTTGAGGAAGAATTGCACTATGCTTACAAGAAAAATGAAGACTTGAAGAAGAAGGCTGCCAAGTACAAGTTGAAGATCAAAGAAATGACAAATGACTTGGAGAATTCAAGCAAAACCATTGAAGATTTGAGAGCTCAAATCATGGAAGCTGAAAGAAATGAAGATGAATTGAAAAACAAACTCAATACAAAGGAGATGAAATGTGACAAGCTGGAGCAAGAGATAGCAATGCTAAAGTTGGAATTGGAGAAAACAAAGGATCAACACTCAAAGATTGATGAAGAATCCAGCAAGCTGATTGAGCTAATGAAGGCTCAAGATTTTCTTCAAAGCAAAATGGGAAGCAGTTTTGAAGAACAATCCAAGAAGGTCACTAACTCCAAAGAAGATTTCAAGACTTTCTCAAAGCAAGGAGAAGAAGATTGGATAAGTGCTGATTCTAAAAGAAGATTGAATAGTAGGCACTTCTATGCATTTAATGGCTATTGTTTTGTATGTAACAAATTTGGGCACAAAGCCTTAAATTGTAAAAATAAAGTGAAAAATAGTTCTAGCTACCTTAGGAGAGATTATAATCCTTTCACACCTTTAATGGACTATAATGGTCTATGCTACAATTGTAATAATCTTGGGCACAAAGCTCAAGCTTGTAGGTCAGTTTTTAATAACTCTCCAAAACAAAACAAGAAGGTAGATAAGTCTATTAAAAGGAAAGAAATACCTATCAAAGTATGGAGGAAAAAGGAGAAATCAATGTTCATCCAAACTGCCTTACATGCTGAAAGTAAGAAGGATAGATGGTACATTGATAGTGGGTGCTCAAAGCACATGACAGGTGACAAGAGCAAATTCATCTCTCTTGAACCTACTGATGAAGGAACAGTAAGATTTGGTGATAATACAAGAAAACAAATAAAAGGAAAAGGAACACTTAGTCTAGATAATGGAAGAACAAAAACAGAAAATGTTTTGTATGTTAAGGGCCTAAAAGAAAATCTTCTAAGTGTTAGTCAACTTTGTGATCAAGGACATAGTATCACATTTCTTTCTAATACATGTGATATCAAGAAAGATGGAAAGCTGGTTGCTCAAGCTGAAAGGAAACATAATTTGTATGTCCTAAAAGAGATAAGTTGTGAAAGCTGCAATTTAGTACAAGAGGATGAGAGTTGGTTGTGGCACAAAAGGCTAGGCCATCTAAACTTTGATAATATTGTCAAAGTTAGCAAATCAAATGCTGTGAGAGATATGCCAAGGATAACAAAACCTTCAAATATCATTTGTAGAGAGTGTCAACTTGGAAAGCAAACAAAGTCAAGCTTTAAGTCTAAGGAGCATACTTCATCAAAACCATTAGAACTCATACATACAGATCTTTGTGGGCCAACAAAATCCAAAAGCATGAATGGAGAAAGATACTTTATGTTGCTGATTGATGACTTCTCAAGGATGACTTGGGTTGCATTCTTGAAAGAAAAATCTGAAGCTTTTGACAAATTCAAAGCTTTCAAGGAGTTGGTTGAAAATGAGGCAAACTGCAAGATAAAATGCCTTAGATCAGACCGAGGAGGAGAATTCACATCAAAAGAATTTGAAAATTTCTGCATAGAACATGGAATTAAAAGGCAATTTTCTGCAGCAAGAACCCCTCAACAAAATGGGGTTGTAGAAAGAAGAAATAGGACGGTTCAAGAAATGGCAAGGGCAATGCTAAATGAAAACAAGATAGCAGATTCCTTTTGGAAAGAAGCAATTCATACAGCAGTTTACATTCTGAATCGTGCACAAATAAGAGTGAACAATGAGAAGACACCTTATGAACTTTGGAAAGGAAGACCAGCAACTGTCAAGTACTTCAAGATTTTTGGAAGCACTTGCTACATTAGAAGAGATGAAGAAGATTTGAGCAAATTTGATACAAGAGCAGATGAGGGAATCTTTCTTGGCTACTCATCAAAAAGTAAGGCATATAGATGCTACAACAAAAGAACTCACAAAATTGTTGAAAGTGCTAATGTAAGAATTGATGAAGGAAAGCAATTCAAAGAAGTTGGACAAAGTGATCACCATGTTCAAACTATGAATGAAGAAGACAAAGATGATGAGGACTCCCAAGAGGAAGAAAAAGAGGAAGAGGCAAAAGAAGGAGAATCTTCACAAAAGACTCCCATGAAGACACCAAAGACACCTTCCAAGTTTGTTCAAAAGAACCATCCTGAAGATTTGATTCTTCAAGATAGATGTAGATCTACAAGGAGAATGGTGAATTACAATGAAGATTGTCATGCAGCTTTTCTATCTCAAGTTGAGCCTGAAACTTTTGAAGAAGCAAGCAAAGACAAAAGTTGGATTGATGCAATGAATGAAGAATTGGATCAAATAGAGAAAAATGAAACTTGGGAAATTGTTCCAAGACCAAAAGATAAGAATGTAATTGGCACAAAATGGGTTTTTAGAAACAAATTAAATGAAGATGGTAAAGTCACAAGGAACAAAGCAAGGTTAGTGTGCAAAGGCTATGCACAAGTTGAAGGAGTAGACTTTGAGGAAACCTTCGCACCGGTTGCAAGGATTGAAGCAATTAGAATGTTTTTATCCTATGCAAGTCACAAAAGGTTTAAAGTTTATCAAATGGACGTCAAATCTGCTTTTCTTAATGGAGATTTAGAAGAGGAAGTTTATATTGAACAACCTGAAGGCTTCCTACTATCAAAGGACATGGATTATGTGTGCAAGTTAAAGAAAGCTCTCTATGGGCTTAAACAAGCTCCTAGAGCTTGGTATTCTAGACTTGACAAATATCTCAAAGAGCAAGGTTTCAAAAGGGGAGATGTAGACAGCAATCTATACATCAAAGAAGAGGATGGACACTTATTAATTGTGGTGGTATATGTAGATGACATCATTTTTGGTGGAGACAAGGATAGAATGTGCAAAGAATTTTCATCATGTATGCAAAAAGAGTTCGAGATGTCAATGTTGGGAGAATTATCCTTCTTTCTTGGGCTGCAAATTTCACAATTAAGCAAAGGTATTTTTATCTCCCAAACTAAATATGTGAAAGAAATGTTAAAAAGGTTTAGGATGGAAGATTGCAATCCTGTTAGTACTCCTATGGTTACAGGTTGCAAGCTAAGTAAAAATGATGAATCCCAAGATGTGAATCAAACACTTTATAGATCAATGATTGGAAGTTTGTTGTATCTAACTTCTACAAGACCAGACATAATGCAAGCTGTTGGAGTTGTGGCAAGATTTCAAGCAGCACCAAAAGAAACACATGTTCATGCAGTAAAGCGTATATTCAAATATTTGAAAGGCACAATGGATTATGGTCTATGGTACCCTAGCAGCAATGATTTCACTCTTGAAGCATACACAGATGCTGATTGGGCTGGTAATGTAGATGATAGAAAAAGTACAAGTGGAGGAGCCTTTTTTCTTGGAGGAAATCTAGTGTCTTGGATAAGCAAAAAACAAGAATCTGTCTCTCTATCTACAGCAGAAGCTGAATATATTGCAGCAGCAGCATGTTGCACTCAACTTTTATGGATGAGACAAACTTTAAAAGACATCAAGGTAGAGTATGATCATCCTTGCACTATATATTGTGATAATACTAGTGCAATCAATATATCCAAGAATCCAGTGATGCACTCAAGAACCAAGCACATACCTATTAAGTATCACTTTTTGAGAGAACAAGTGGGAGAAGGACAAGTGTGTTTAGAATACATAACTACAAAAGAGCAAACTGCTGATATATTTACTAAACCACTTCCAAGAGATACATTTGAATATCTAAGGGACAAATTGGGAGTTGTTCCACATCCATCAAGTTAATTGATGGAAGCATGTATTCAGGGGGAGCTACACACAAAATCTTGTAGCTTCATGGAGCTGAAATATTGTTAGAAGACCCCTTGCCATTGATGTCAAAGGGGGAGAAATTGGACACAGGGGGAGCAGAGGATCAAGCTTTTTTTGAAAAGTTGCCATCAATGACAAAGGGGGAGATTGTTAGAAAAGTTGTCATTGATGTCAAGATTTGACTTCAATCAGATCACTAAAGTTAGTTATTTCATATCGAGCTCAATTGTGGTGCTGGAATTCTATAGATTGCAGTCACTAATTTCAAAAGGTATGATCTTAGTTAGAAAATGAAGTCAAGAGATCCTCAGAATTTTGAAGTAAATTCTTCAGATTCTATTTATACTCAGGTTTGTAGTTCAGATAAATCAAATATTTAATATTGGTCTCATAAGCATAAAGAATACAAGAGACGCAAACTACAAGCCACGCACAGGAAAAATAAAGAAGCATATAACAAGCAATAAAATTATAAGCATCCAGAATCTGTTTCAGAATTAGAGAGTTCTTCAGAAGTGTCTGAAGACATCACAAATTTTTGATATGCTATCAATTTGTCAAAGCATTAAGAAACGAATGAATTAAAGTATAATCTGGAGAGGAACAAAATAAAAGAAACAGTCTAAAATGCGAATGAAGATTAAAATTAAAGAAGTGCGAATTGGAGTACGTATTAATTACGTATTATTTTTGAAAAAGCCGGAAACTTAATTATTCAATTTGGATTATTCAAAATAAATCCAAAAGACGTCTTTGTATCGAAGGATGTGATCTTTATTAAAAAGACGTGTTTTTATGAGCAGCTGTGAGCCCCGCAAAGAATCAAGGAAACGGTATGTTAAACAGATGTTTGATTTCTTTCAAAAGACGCGTTTTTCTGAACAGTTGTAAGCCCCGCAAAATATCAAAGGACGTATTTCCTAAAGACTTGCTAAAGAGAGACAATCAAATAAAACGTCTTCTGGATTAATCCGAATTAAACTGAAAAGACATAACCTAAACAAATGCGTTTTCTTTAAAATGATTAGTGTTCATTAAAGGCAGAAAAAATGCATTTATACAGAGACGTAACTTTCTTCTGACAATTCATTTATTTCTGAAGTGGTGCGCTTGTTCTTGAAGACAAACAAACTAAGAAATTACAATGGTTTAAGCATATAATATATGAAAAAACAATCAAGAACAATATGATCTGTCTAAGACAAACAAATTCAGTTTTTTGTGAAGAGACACTCTTGAGAGCTACAAGTATTGTTGTGATCCTTCAATTAAAGGGTGCATTGTTTGGCAAGATATATGAATGGCATTTCATTCAATGCCTAAGTGTGGTTGTGTAAATTAAAGACTTGCAGATCAGTCAGATTCCTACCTCCTTGTGTGGGCTGAAGGTGATATCTTGGATCACATAGAGCAGATTGGAGAGTTGGGCTTGTGCAGATCAGATTGAGGGCAGTCTCACTTCCATCAAGTCAAGGTTTGGTGCCTTGCATTAGGGGTTGGTGCTCCTTGTAGGCAGGTGTCTACTAAATTCTGGAGAGGTCTAGGTGTTCCTTGTGGAAGTTATTCTACTAAATCATCTCATTGTAAATTTGTAGGTTGGTGCCTACTTGAAAAAGAAATTACTTCAATAAAATTGTGTCAACTTGTGGAAATTGGTTCATATCAAAAAGTTGATTGTAATAAAGATTGAAAAGTTTTAAAAATAAAAGTTTGAGATTGATTTACTGATTCACCCCCCCCTCTCAGTAAATCTTTTGTGCTCTTCACTGGATACTCTCATCCTAGGAGCTTCATTAACTTGACTAAGTTAATTTATAACTAGTTGTGATTTGTAACTTATTAAATTCCCTCAATCCATTCCTAGCATTAAATAACTATATACAAGCATACACTCCTTATATGGAGTTAATACAAATAATGCCATTATTTCTTCAATGCATAGTAAATCCGTCTACTAATGAATGCAAAGTCAATAGTACAAAGCATGCAATTGCTTTTCTATTTTCTAAATTATCTCTTTGCAATTGATATCATTCTTCAAATATTCAATCCAAAGAATATCATATAAACAATCTTATTCCCTATTCATTTCCAAACAAAGGGTATAAACAGACTTTCTCCTGATTACCATAACAGCAAAACATGGAAAAACAAAAGAGATAACATGCCTGTTATTAGCTTTCCACAGGTGTTGCTCTAGTAAGAAATTGCTACTCCTTCAGCTTCCAGTCAAGGATTTCCAGCCACCACTGAAATTGGACTCTTAGCACGATAGGGGATAATCTCAGATTACTACTCACAGAGATAACAAATGACAGAAGTGATTTCTCTGTCAAGTAAATACTACTTTCCAGAATTGAAGGTTACTCTTACAGCAGTACAGAGTTCACTCACAACAGGGTAGAATTCACTCTCAACTTAAATTATGGACACTCACAATTAGAATAAACTCACTCACAGCAGAATGAACTTCTTTTAAGAGAACAAAATCGAACTTGCAACTTCTAAAATCGTGTTTTTAAGAATAAACATTGCAGGCTTTATATAGTGTTTCAAAACTTGACAAATTCCTCTTCCTAAGGCGTCCAAGCTGCCAGCAAGGTTTGGAATAGTTCAAATAAGAGATGTGGCATCTTTTAGAGAAGATTTTGACCTTCATTTGATGACAGCAATGAAGAAAGTTTATTTTGCACATGGCAATTTCTTAAAAACACGACACCTATAGGTATAGGCACGATTCAACAGGTAAGGATAAGTGAAGATTTATGCAGAGACAAAGTCCTTGATCAAATGGCGTCCACCTTTCCCATTTTTCTGGCTGCAATCGACTTTCTCTTAGCCACGTTCAGTCAACCTGGCAATGGTCGTGCGATTCTACAGGCGCCATTTTCATGGGAAACTTTTATTTCCTTCATATTTTTCATTTCATAGTTTCAATATAGTTTCAAAGAAATATTTGAAACATGGCGGGGTTTTACCAATAATATTTGATTTGCTTTGAAGTTACAATATTTAATTTCCAAGAGTTTATTCGACTTTTGAAGGAAATATTCATTTTTGAGAAAAATGTCTCATATTTCAAATTCGTGATTTCACTTCAACACTTAATGATATTAAATAAAGTGTTTATTTAAACTTCATTTGATTTTCAATTCCATTTAATAAAATATATCTATATATTTATTTTATTATATTAAAATATATATATAATATAGTTTTAATTTACATTATATATTTATGTATAATTATTTAAATTTAATAATTTAAATAATCTCATACACATATATATTTTGTAAAGACTATATTATATACATACTTGATATAATATTAAATATATAAATATATTTACGTTTACATATATACATGTATATACATATACATTTTAAATTACAATGTACGTATTCTACGAGCCAGTCAACATACTTTCATTATACGTACCTATGTATATGTATATATATCTGTCTATGTAGATTCCGAGGTAATATCAACATAATATTTATTCATATTCACATATTTATAACAGGTTGGTTGTGGGTATGTATACATGTGTATTTACTTGTATACTTCCTCTATGTATATGTATTCATAAATGTATTTATATCGATGCACATGTATGGCATATCCATCTGCTCTCATACGTTTGTATCGACATGAATATACCTATGGACACTTGTACATACCATATTTATATGTATATATACATATACACATGCCCACCTCCTAACCTGTAACATTATTCCACATATGGTTATACTGGCAAACATCACTTATTCACACATTCAGAAGTAGATACGACTCCTAATGATGATAAATAAGCCTATGGATGACTTACCCTTAACTCAATAATTGACTTAGCTTACTTAGTCTATAATATGTGTGTGCATGCCCAATTGGTACTCGTTACTGTTTACCCGACCAAGTTCCTCCCGAGTGATATCTCTCCTCTACCTAGAGGTATGAACCTGTTTCCTGCACACCGTGACACGACAACGGGAGTCATATGCTCAAAACAAAGCAGAATACATGAAACATTTCAAAAGTTCGATTATTCACAAATCTATAACCTTCTATTCTCCTTTATGCAGTATTTCACCAAGAATAACATCAAATGAAACAACATTCATATTGAAAACCAGGTACAAGCATCATTAATTCACCTCCAGAATTCATATTTACTCTATCTAGTAATGGTAAATTGTAACGTCACAATTTGGGATGTAACATGTTATGGCTGTGTTTTGAGGTTTGCCTCAGTCAAACTTCCACTTTGGTGTTCCCACCTCCACGGATAGCCGATAGACCACAAGATGTAGAAAAATTGTAAACAAATAGAGAGAATAGACACAAGATCGAGAGCAAAGACAATCTAGATGTTTCTCTACAAGTAAGATAACGCAAATAAGAAAATAAGCCAATATCACCTTCCTTTCTATGAGTTCGTCAACCTAAAAGGGGAAGGAGAAGAACAAGATAACCACGCCAATGGAGTACAGCTATGACAACCTGCAATGACAATGGCACTGGAACAACAAGGGTGGCGTAGAAGTGCAGGATGAAGCTGACAGGAGCAAGAGAGAGTGATGGACAAGCAAGGAGTGATAGAATGATCTAGAGAGTTGATAGAATGAAGAGAGAGCTTGAGAGAATTGGAAATGCATAATACAACAAGAAGAATGCTATAACTAATAAATGTAAACTAATCTAACAGCAAAATGACGGAGAAGAAAGAAGAAGAATGCCAACTTACTAAAGGTTCGGTTCTCCAGCAAGCTCCTCACAATCGGATTGCACCTACACACACAGTAAAAAAAAAATGTTGTGGCTGTGTTTTAATGTTTTCCTTAGTCAAACTTCCGCTTTGGTTTTCCCACCTCCACGGACAGCCGATAGACCACAAGATGTCTAAAAAACAATAAAGAAATAGAGAGAATAGACACAAGATAGTAAAGAGCAAAGTCAATCTAGATGCTACTCTACAAATAAGCAAATAAGATAATATCACCGTCCTGTCTATGAGTGTGTGAAGCTGAGAGGGGAAGGAGAAGAACAAGATCACCACGCCAATGGAGTAGAGCTATGACAACCTGCAATGACAATGGCATTCGAGCAACAAGAGTAGCGTAGAAGTGGAGTATGAAGCTAACAAGAGCAAGAGTGAGTGATGGAGAAGCAAGGAGTGACAGAAAGAGCTAGAGAGTTGATAGAATGATGAGAGAGCTTGAGAGACTTGGAAATGCAGAATACACTAAGAAGAATACTATAACTAATAAATGTAAACTAATCTAACAACGAAATGGCAGTGAAGAAAGAAGAAGAATGCCAACTTACTGAAGGTCCAGTTCTCCAACAAGTTCCTCACTATCGGATTCCACCTACACAAATAGTAACAAAAAAAATGTTATGGTTGTGTTTTGAGGTTTGCCTCAGTCAAACTTCTACTTTGTTGTTCCCACCTCACGGGCAGCTTATAGACCACGGGATGTAGAAAAACAATAAAGAAATAGAGATAATTGACACAACATAGTAGAGAGCAAAGATAATCTAGATGCTACTCTACAAGTAAGATAACGCAAATAACAAAATAAGCCAATATCACCTTCCTTTCTATGTGTAATGTCCCCATTTTCATGAGCATCAGTTTTCAGAGGGTTTAGCCTATTCCTGACTCTTGTAGGCTAAGAAGCTTGGTTAGAGGGTCTTTGTGGCAGTTACCCAGTTGGAGGTTGGCTTCTTTCATGGATTCAGGGGTTATACGGAGGTTTCCAATTGTTTATTGAATGTTTGAAAGCATAATGTGTTGGAAAACATATTGTTTGAAAACATATTGTGTTTTCCAGATGATATGATATTATGATGGCACTTTATAAATTAAATTTTTTATATTATAATAAAGTGCAATTATAAAATATTAAATAAAATAAAAAGTAAAGTATGTGGAAAGGAAAATATATCTTTTATCCCACATTGACAAGGAAAGTGTGTGAGACCTCCAGAAAAAGTATAAAAGGATATTAAGGGCTCATTCTTGGATCATCCAAGTATTTTGATATTGACATTTGATTGAGTTTATTGTGGAGCCTAGGGTTTTTGCAGTTTCTACATTCGATCATTGAGACTGAAAGCTCTCTTTGATTGGCATAACTGAGGTGGTGAAATATTCCTCCGAAGGGTTGCAGTTGAGAGGAAGATACTTCAGTCTTCCATTTGTGCTTCATTGCAAATTTATTGGCCTTTGGCCAAATTTGGAGGTCAAGATTTCAATCAGCTTATTGAAGCAAAATTGTATTAATTTGATTTGAGAGATTTGAAGATTGGGTATTGCTAATTGCATTGAAGACTATTTCAGTTATTTGGCATCAAGTTAGGAGATGATTTCATAGTCAAAAGCCATTCAAATCTGAGGGAAGCATCTTCAGATTTTGTGAAGATTTCAGTCACTAAGGAATAACGACTTTGCATTGGAAGGGACGAACTTGTATGAGGATCGATTGCATGTTTTCTGGCCTGCCAAGAACCATAGTTTCTTCATGCTGGGCGCACTATGATATGGTGCGATTGGTGAAGAGCAGCCATTAAAATTTCTGAGATAAATTCAAGAATGTCACAGGACTCTTTGGGATCATAACGCAGAAATTTGGAGTCAAAAGACAACTGTATCTAGGAGGTTTGAATAAAACTATGTTGGCAGCTGTCAATATCAGGTTCTTCTCTTTAGAGTTATATTGCATTTAGAGTCGCAAATTCATTTAGTCGTCAATTGCTGACTTAATCAGCATTCTAGCATTGTAATCACAGTCATGATAAGATTGCATTGTAATGCTGTCCTGTACGCAGCAGCTTGATATTTGCATTGTAGCTTCAGATTGCATAGTCAGAATAAGGGGATAGATCTGAGTTTCAATATCAGCATTGTATTGGACAATATTTCTCAATTAAGGAGTTACTAGTTGCAGATCTTATATTGTTGTAAACATTATTCATGATCAGCACCTTAGTATGTATGCCAACTGTTTGTGAAAATAACCATTGGCTGAAAGGGACAATTTGCATAAGTGGTTTACATATTCGTTAAGAGCCCTTGCTTGCCATGTGTTTGCTTATATGTCTAATGGCTGTAGGTGTCTATTGGGAATGCATGGAAAGTGTTTGTCTTTATGCCAACTAGCTGTACTAGTTAATTTCAGTCATTTACATGTATGCCCAAGGTCTGAAACAGCTAGTATATCATTTCTATGACAACCTTGCATTGTTAGAAGCAGTCAATAACTTCATTTGCAGCCTACGAACTCAAAGAAGACAATCAGAAAACTCATAACAGCGGGTTCAGTTATTGCATACCAAGTGTTTGTCAACATTCCTTGGAGTTTGAATCATCAATTTGAGGCCTAATTTAGCAAGGGATATTACACTACGAGTTCGTGAAACTAAGAGGGGAAAGAGAACAAGATCACCACGACAATGGAGTAGAGCTATGATAACCTGCAATGACAATGGCACTAGAGCAGCAAGAGTGCCATACAAGTGATGTATGAAGCTGACAAGAGCAAGAGAGTGCGATGGAGAAGTAAGGAGTGATAGAATGAACTAGATAGTTGATAGAATGAAGAGAGAGCTTGAGAGAGTTGGAAATGCATAATACAACAAGAGTACTATAACAAATAAATGTAAACTAATCTAACAGTGAAATGACGAGGAAGAAAGAAGAAGAATGCCAACTTACTAAAGGTCCAGTTCTCCAGCAAGCCCCTCACGATCGGATTGCACCTACAGACAGTAACAAAAAAAATGTTGTGGTTGTGTTTTGAGGTTTTCCTCGGTCAAACATCCGCTTTGGTGTTCCCACCTCCACAGATAGTCGATAGACCACAAGATGTAGAAAAATGATAAAGAAATAGAGAGAACAGACACAAGATAGTAGAGAGCAAAGACAATCTAGATGCTACTCTACAAATAAGATAATGCAAATAAGAAAATAAGCCAATATCACCTTCCTTTCTATGAGTTCGTGAAATTGAGAGGGGAAGGGGAAGAACAAGATCACCACGGCAATGGAGTAGAGCTATGACAACCTACGATGACAATGGCGTTAGAGCAACAAGAGTGGCGTAGAAGTGAAGTATGAAGCTGACAAGAGCAAGAGAGATTGATGGAGAAGCAAGGAGTGATAGAATGTGCTAGAAAGTTGATAGAATGAAGAGAGAGCTTGAGATAGTTGGAAATGCAGAATATAGCAAGAAGAATACTATAACTAATAAATGTAAGCTAGTCTAGCAGTGAAATGATGGGAAAGAAAGAAGAATGCCAACTTACTAAAGGTCTAGCTCTCCAGCAAGCTCCTCACGATCGAATTGTACCTACACACACAATAACAAAAAAAATGTTGTGTTTGTGTTTTGATATTTTCCTCAATCAAACTTCCACTTCAGTGTTCCCACCTCCACAGACAGCCAGTAGACCACAATATGTAGAAAAACGATAAAGAAATAAAGAGAATAGACACAAGATAGTAGAGAGCAAAGGAAATCTAGATGCTACTCTACAAGTAAGATAATGCAAATAAGCAAATCTGCCAATATCACCTTCCTTTCTACGAGTTCATGAAGCTAAGAGGGGAAGGAGAAGAACAAGAGCATCAAGCCAATGGAGTACTATGACAACCTGCAATGACAATGGCGTTGGAGCAGCAAGAGTGGCATAGAAGTGAAGTGTGAAGTTGACAGGAGCAAGAGAGAGTGGTGGAGAAGCAAGGAGTGATAGAATAAGCTAGAGAGTTGATAGAATGAAGAGAGAGCGTGAGAGAGTTGGAAATGTAGAATATAGCAAAAAGAATACTATAACTAATAAATGTAAACTAATCTAACAATGAAATGACAAGGAAGAAAGAAAAATAATGTCAACTTACTGAAGAAATAGTTCTCTTGCAAGCTCCTCACAATCGGATTACACCCACACACAGTAACAAAAAAATTGTTGTGGTTGTGTTTTGAGGTTTGCCTCAGTAAAACTTTTACTTTGGTTTTCCCACCTCTACAGACAGCTGATAGACCACAAGATGTAGAAAAACAATAAAGAAATAGAGAGAATAGACACAAGATAGTAGAGAGCAAAGACAATCTAGATGCTAATCTACAAGTAAGATAATGCAAATAAGCAAATAAGCCAATATCAACTTCCTTTTTACAAGCTCATGAAGTTGAGAGGGGAAGGAGAAGAACAAGATCACCACATCAATGGAGTAGAGGTATGACAGCCTTGCAATGACAATGGCATTGTAGCAGCAAGAGTGGTGTAAAAGTGAAGTATGAAGTTGACAAGAGCAAGAGAGTGATGGAGAAGCAAGGAGTGATAGAGTAAGCTAGAGTGTTGATAGAATGAAGAGAGAGCTTGAGAGAGTTGGAAATGCAGAATACAGCAAGAACAATACTATAACTAATAAATGTAAACTAATCTAACAGTGATATGATGGGGAAGTGTTGATGTGTTTTTCGTGACCGCACCAATGCAAAATAAAGTCGCCAATGGCTACCCTATTCTCTCTTGATCAAAGTATCCAGCACGCTAAGATTGCGAGAGAGTTCGTGCATTCAACTCCAAGGTTCCTTCAATGCGAATAGTCTCAGTTGGCTCAATGTGATTTGCTGGTATTTCAAGGGGACTTACGGAATTGTTCAACAGCAGAGGAAGGAGTTTTCATAATTCGACAGATTTATCAATGAAGCACGAGTTTCCTATTCTAACCAGAAAGTACTGAATTGAAATGGTTGCAAGGATAAAAAAGCTCTAATCTACTCTAAGGCGTGGGACATGGCAATCAATTCTCGCAGACTTCAACCAGGCTCCGCTTTGCCTCGCTTCGGATAGCTTCCACAGAACCGGTGCAATCTCAAGAGGAGTAGCTCGAGATGTTCAAATCACAATTTAGTATGAAAATACCATCACAATGACGCATATAAACATACAAATCATGATCAAAGTTAAGTACGCGATATTCCAGTTGACCACACAAGGCGCATTCACCATCAGCAAACACACTAGTGGTATGGATAGACGAAGTTTGCTCAAATTGAAGACCACATTCCACAATTACTAACATCCACTACTTGCATGAAACAAGATCTATTTACTTTACTCCAAAATCCTACTTGAAGTAGAAGAACGAAGAAACCTCGCTAGCTACTCGCAACAAAAGACGAGATCATCATCAACGAAAACTCTTTTTATTGAGAGAGTGTTCACAACAATTTCTTACAAAGTTTTCAAAGGAAAAACTTTCCTTCTTCAAACTATCCTATCAATCTATACTAAGCTATCTCTAAGTTGTCCCTCTATTCTATGTCTACTATCTAATCTAATGAGATACAAATGAGGGGGAATGCCCCTTTATATAGCTGGCCAAGTCCAATGGACGGCTCAGATTACAATCGGCTGGATGGCCTAGATCGTGCCACCTCAGCCCTAAACAAGATTCACCCTAAAAACCGCCACAAAGAGGAGTGGGGTAATAAATGAGCCATTAATGTCCATCATCCTCTAGAAGATTCTTGTCCAGAGACGCGTTCACACTATTCTTTCTCCTACTGCAGACTTGATCAAACAGCTTCAACTTCTGGCACGGTAGGCGCGTTCTCATTTTGAAATTCCAAGACTGCAACCTCATTCTTCTACTCAACGATGATTTTCCTCTTGATGTTGTTCTTCAACTTTGAAGTACTTGCTTGGGGGGGAATTATTTCTCCACCTCTGATCCTGAAGGGTCCTCTTATCTTGGACTTGAGCATTTCTTCCTCGCCATCTAGCTCTCTGAATTGAGTGCACATTAGGTTATTCCAACACTTAGCCGTTTTCTAACATCTCCCTTCATGATCTATCATCTTGGACTATTTGCTTCATTACTCCAAGTCACCGTGCCATGGCCCCGACGTCCAGCCTGCAAAACAAACAAAGAGGACATAAAAACACTTTACAATATAAATCCACTCTACTTACCAGATCTGCATGCTTTGACATCCAAGATTTTTGAATAATCTCCAAATCTGATAGGGCTCATCGTTTTTCTCTAGCCAACTTTGCTTTCTTCATGATTTTTCAACATCTGTAAGTTGGGGCATATAACACCTGTGCATCATAATTCAATGCCTTAGACAAATTTCATCTTCCTCAAGGGCGTTCTTAAGAGATGCACTTTTAAAATCATCTTAGCTTCAACTGCATCCTCTTAACTTTTCCAGCTGAGGCGTTCACTTAGGCATTTCATCCAACTCTGGCTCAAGCAAAATGTTTTCATCAGGAACCTGATCAAAAATCATCTAGTCATCATTTATTCCTTGCCTTAGAAAAATTTTCAAATTTTCCTTAGGAAATTCATCAATCCAATGCCCATCAAAAACCTTCACCACGGAATCCTTGGCAAGCTGTGGAAGACTTTGAAATCAATTCCTCATCGAAGACGTCCAGTACCCAGAAGAAAATTTCCCTTAGAAAGCATCAAATTCATGTGTCTACAAATGAAGGGGTACTTTTAATTTTTTTGAATTTCAACCTTAGAAAAATATTTGTCAATCAAAGTCTATTCTTATTCTTCACATCCAGGTGAATTTTCTTGCTTGGCCTTGAAAACTTTATCATCTTTGTGAAGCTAGCACCTTCTGACTCCCTTATGCCAATTTTATTCATGCCTCTGAAAATTTCCTCATCCCCCTGCAAGCTTGGGCGTATTTTCCTAAGGAATGTGGAATTTACATATTAACACTTAGGAAAAAATATTCTATCATCTTATCACCAGCTTGGGCGCATATAGTTATCAAGGAGGAATTAACTTCAATACTTGGAATATTTTCCTTCCAACATCTTTGGGCGCATCACACATGCCAAGGTGGACTCAACTCTAACGCCTTTGACTTAAAATATTTTTATCACCCTCAAGGTAAGTTGGGCACATTTCACATATGGAGGAGGATAAACACCAACGCCTTTAACTATGTCTTGACCTTTCTTCTTGTATGGGCGCATTTTGCATGTGAGATGGACTTTGACTTCAACAACCTTTGACTTGCTTTTCAAACCTTATCTCTAGTATGCACTTTGGGCGCATTTCACCCGTGTAGGAGGATTTACTTCACCACGCCTTGGAATATTTTCTATTGCATGCACAACGCCTTGGAATCTTTTATTTGTACTCATCTTGCATGGCGCATTCAAGGGGTCAAGGAGGATAACTTCATGCCTTAGATTCTTCTTGCATGCTTGATGATGAGGGCGCATTTGGCATGCTGAGGAGGATATTTTAAACACTTAGAATTTTTTTTACTTTACTTCTCTTGACATGGGCGCATTTTGAAGGTCTAGCAAGACTTATCTCTATGCCTTAGGATTTTTTACTTGTCCCCACCTTAGGTTCTCCTCTTGGGCGCATTTAGCATAGGGAGGTGGACTTAAGTCCAATGCCAAGAAAATTTCTATCAACCTTTATCTCCTTGAGGTGGGCGCATTTTGATGGGTGAGCAGGATGTTGAGCTCAGACTTAGAATTTTTATCAACTTCTGCCAGCTTGAGGGCGCATCTAAGGGTAGGAGGTGGATATTGGCAACGCCTTAGAAACTTTTTAGCACTTCCACCTTGCATGGGCGCATTTTGCATGTGGAGCAGGATAAACTTCCAGACTTAGAATTTTTTTCTTCTATCACCTTGAGGGCGCATTTGGCATGCTGAGGAGGAAGTTTTCATGCCTTAGATAATTTTCAACATCTCCAGTTGATTCTTCCTTGGGCGCATTTTTAGGGTGGAGCAGGACAGACTTAGAAAATTTTCCATCTGCCAGCCAGCTAAGGATGAGGGCGCATTTGGAGGGTGGTGAAAGATGAACTTTAGACTTAGACGTTTTTTTCCTCATCCTCACCAGCCAGCTCAATACTTACTATAAATAGTAAGTCCTTTGATTTTCACATCTCTGAAGCTCGGATCGATTTGAAATTTTAACCATAGGATCCTCATGACCTACTTAGCCTATTCACACTACCATCCTGAGTTGACCTACTAAAAATAGCACATTTCTGAAGGTGGTTTACTATTTATAGCAACTACCTGTTTCTAAGACCTCCACAACTCCGTTTGGCTTGACATTTGAATGATGTGCTCCTCATCAGATGACTTGCCTGTTCACACTAGCGCCTGTTGCTATTTACTATTTTTAGCCAGTTTCCTAGAATGCCTTACTATAAATAGTAAGTGCTCTGATTGCCTTCAAATTTTACCAGTGGATAGCTTGAAAGATGCTGATCGCAGTGGGATACACCGGTTTTCAAAAATTCTAACATTTTACCCCTCATTTTGGGTCCCGAAGCTGGAAACCCTAATTTGACTTGCATGTATATCAAATGACCTCCGCTTGACCTCGTTTCTGTTGCACTTTGCCTTGTTTGTGGTTCTAATGCGCTAGGCAGCTGTCGGAATGGACTTGCTAAAAATAGTAAGTCTCTGAAAGTTGATCATCTCGCTTTGCATGTCACATCACTGCGTAGCTCTTGAAAAACGCATAAGGAATATGCAGACATGCAAAGAAAACCCTAACATGCAAACCCTAAAAATAGCCCCTTCAAGGCTGAACACTGAAAGTCATCGTCTCATTTTGCATGTTATATCATCACGAAGGTTTCAGAAAACCCAGAAGGAATCTTCAATCATGCATTGAAGAACTTCACATATAAACCCTAAAATTTGTTCCAGAAGCTGAACTTACTAAAAATAGACAGTTGTTCGTTCTGGCTCAAAACTTGCAAATGAGCAGCTTGACATGTTCTGGATGCAGTGTGACTGTTGAAACTTCAATAGTGCCGAGAGAAAGTCCCAAATTAGGTACTTACTAAAAATAGTAAGTTGTCGGAATTCACTGAAATTTAGCTGAGGACCTGCCGGAAGCATACTGACTGTGATGCCAACCTCAGATTCCAACTTATTCACTTCATTTGACCTCAAACTGACCAGAAAAGTACAAACCCTAATTTTCAGACTTAGCCAAAATTTCACATTAAGGTTCAACGGCGGGCACATCCCGGAAAGACAGACAGTAGAAAAGAGAGACAACGACAAAACGACCCAAAAGCAAAGCCAAAATTAGGGGGTCCCCATTTGCAATGGGGTGATGTGTGGAAAAGGTCACAACAGGGAGAAAGAAGAAGAATGCCAACTTACTGAAGGTCCAGTTCTCCAACAAGCTCCTCATGATCAGATTGCACCTACACACAGTAACAAAAAAAATGTTGTGGTTGTGTTTTGAGGTTTGCCTCATTCAAACTTTTGTTTTGGTGTTCCCACCTCCATGGACAACCGATAGACTACAAGATGTAGAAAAATGATAAAGAAATAGTGATAATAGACACAAGATAGTAGAGAGCAAAGACAATCTAAATGCTTGTTGTGACCTTTTCACACATCGCCCCATCTAAAATGGGGACCCCCTAAATTTTTGCTCCGTTCTGGTCTTCTGGTTTGGTTTTTGTCTTTCTTTCTCTCGTTCTGCTTCTTTTCCGCTGTCTGCTTTTCTGGGGACGCTCCCGTCGGCAAGCTTGAACGTAAGATTCGACCAAGTCTGAAATTAGGGTTTCACGTTTTTTTGGTCACATCGTGATCAAATTGAGTTGGTTTGTCAGCTTTTGAACCTAGCAGAGTTATTACCATGTTTTCAGCAAGCAACTCCTAAATTTTCACTGAATTTTGCCATCTTTCTATTTTTAGTAAGTGTCAGTTTAGGGTTGATTTTCTTGAGATTTTCACATTTGGACAACTTCATTGCATTCCGAGCACTTCAAGTTCACTTTTGACAAAATTTGAGCAAAAACGGACAACTTGCTATTTTTAGCAGTTCTGCCTTCAGAGGCAATTTTCAGGGCTTAAACGCAGAGTTTTTCAACGCATGTCCGGAGATTCCTTGTGGGTTTTTCAAGACCTTCGCAGCGATGTGACATGCAAAGTATGATGATGACTTTCAGCACTCAGCCTTCGGAAGCCGATATTAGGGTTTGCATGCAGACATTGTCGGTGCATGTCGGCATTTTCTTTCTGGGTTTTCCAAGAGCTTCGCGACGACGTAACATGCAAATGGAGCTGACTACTTTTCAGAAACTTACTATTTTTAGCCAGTGCGTGCATGTTGAAGATTTTTCTGGGTTTTTCTGGGTTTTTCAAGATTTTTCGGGCAGTATGACATGCAAGATCACCCGACAGCCGGTTGGTCACCTTTTCGGCTGCTTTCTATTTTTAGCAGGTATCACTTGGGCAGCTACTCGACGCTTCAAAACTGCAAACTGACTATCATGCAATTGAAACGAGGTCAAACGGAGCTCATCTGAGCAACATGCATAAAATTAGGGTTTCAAGCTTCAGAGCTAAAAATGAGGAGTTAGGGGTCAAAGTGTTCAAAACTGAAGTACCCATCACGATCAATATCCTTTCTAGAGTCTGTTGGCAAAATTTGAAGGCAATCAGAGAACCTGCTATTTTTAGTAAGGCATTTTGGACAAGGGCTATAAATAGAAAGTTGATCTCGGCGTCAGCACAAACAGGCAAGTTCACCACCGAAGGGCACACTGTCCAAATTTCAAATCAAATGGAGCTAAGGAAGCCTCAGAAACCAACACTTACTATAAATAGTAAGTCACTTCAGCAGCAGCTATAACTGGCAGGTTGGTGCCAAATCTCAGCAAGCACAAGTCAAGCGCGTGATAGGTAATCCGTGGCGCGAATTCCAAAGCAAACAGAGCTACAGAAAATGAAGAATCAGACAATTGCTATTTTTAGCAGGTCAATTAGGGTTTCCTAAAATCAAGGGCGGAACCCGACATTTACACAGAAGCAGCATTCAGTGACGATCACCATGTTTCAGGCATCTGGCACATGAAATTTGAAGACTTTCTGAGCAGTTTCTATTTTTAGCAGGTTGCTAAAAATAGCAGGTACAAACAGACATCAGGCGCTGACGACGCAAACCAGTTGAAATTCGGAGCAAAGTGAAAATCAGGCTTTCTAGAGTCAGGATTCAGTCGACAACGCAAGATTCAAGGAACTTTCTAAAACTAGAAAGTCAGGGCAAATTAGGGTTGACCACGGAGAATCAACTTAAATCTGGCAGCAGGCGTAAAATTGTGCTAAAATGGATAAAATTTCAAGTCCGGCATTAAAGCTCACTCTGAAGGCTGAACAGAGGCGGAAATTTCACTAAGTCTGGAAAACTTGACGTAGCAGGGTCAAAAAGCGCCCAAGGTCATGGAGGGAGTAAAATGATGAAAATTTCACTAAGTGTTTTAAACTGGACGTAGACCCTGTCAAATGCGCCCTTGGAGGTGGCTTGAAATTGGCTAAGGCAAAAACTAAAAGCTCAGGGGGTCATATGCGCCCATGACACAAAATGAACGGAGACCCATCTAAATGCGCCCATGGGTGAAATTGAAAGTTGGATGTAGTAAATGCGCCCAAGCTAAAAGTAAAAGGTGGAGGTCCCAAATGCGCCTAAGTTAAAATTGAAACCTCTGGGTCTCATATGCGCCTAAGTTGAAATTGGAAGCCTAACCTATCAAATGCGCCTGGGACATGAATTAAAAGTTTGATATGAAGGATGCGCCCCATGTTGCAAGAAATCTGGAAATGCTAAGGCGTAAAAACCAAAGTGAATGTTGAGCCTATCAAATGCGCCTAAAGCTCAACACTCTAAATGCTCCCCTCTCTGAGTAAGTGAGTGAAAATTTTCCTAAGTAACATAAATTGAAAGTTGCCCAGGCTATTTGTGCCTCTCAGCTTAAAGTTCACAAAATTAAAACCTCCATAATCAAAATGCGCCTGGCATTGAAAATGAAAGCTAAAAACGGCTAAGTCAAAAGTAAGAGCTTGATATGTGTTTTGCGCCCAAAGCCAAAAGTGAAACCTTGAAGGGTGATTTGCGCCCAAAGCAAAAATGGATGCTTGCTAGGTCATATGCGCCCAAAAATGAAAGCTAAGAACGGCTAAGTCAAGAAACTGGAAGTTGAAGGTCTAAAGTGCGCCCATGACAAAAGGTAAAACCTCTATATGCCAAATGCGCCCCTCTTTGAAGGGAAAACTCAAAATATTCTAAGGCGTAAAGCTGGAAACATCAGCAAGAAAATGCGCCCAGGCCAAAACTCAAAGCTCACATAGCCATATGCGCCTTTGCCTGGGAGATAAGAAAATTCGAAGTGACAAAACTTGATGTTGCCTATGCTAAACGCGCCCCAAGCTGAAAGTCATCCCTTGCATTTGCACCTAAGGCATTGAAACTAAACATTGACCTATCTAAAAGCGTCTTGAATGCTTGACCTCCTGTATGCGCCCTGGAGGCAAGAGGAGTAAAATGATGAAGATTTTGTCTAAGTGTCAAAACTGGAAGTTCATGTACTCATATGCGCCCTTGGTAATAAATATGGAAAATGCGTGAGGAGTTGAAAGTTGCTAAGTATCGAAACTGAAAGTGTAGACCTCCATATGCGCCTAGAGAGGAGAAGACACATAAAAAACGTCTAAGTCATTAAAATTGGAAGTTACTGGTGCCAAATGCGCCCCCTTCATGAAACTGGAGGGAGACTACCTTATATGCGCCCAGGGTGAGTTCTCAGCAAGTGTTGGAAATAGAAGTTCACATGGTTATTTGCGCCCAAGCTGAAGTTGAAAAGGAGGTAGCACATGCTATATGCGCCTAGGCCAAGGCAAAACTTTTAAGAGGCGTGGGATTTAAAGAGTTTGAAAATTTCATCTAATGTTTAAAATGAAACCTCCAATATCCGCCTTGAGCCAGAAATATTAAATTTTTCTAAGTCAAAACTGAAACCTCAACATGCAAAATGCGCCCCAAGGAACAAGAAAATCTATCAAAAGCGTTTGAAGCTTGAAGAAGGTTACACCATATGCGCCCAAGTTTGAAGATTAAAGGCGTTCAAAATTAAAAAGGCGTTCAAAAGTCAAGCAATATTTTTTGAAATTATTAAAAGGCATCAAGAAGAAATAAATTAAAGAGGCGTGTATAAAAAGCAAGAAATAAATTAAAAGACGTTTGAAATAAAAAGAAAATCAAGTGGAGATTAAAATTTTAAATTTTGACTTTGAAGGCACTTGAAATTTTCTCAGCGTAATTAAATCGAAATTGAAAGGCATTCGGAAGAAATTAAAATTTCTCGGAGAAATTAATTTAATTAATTAATTAATTATTTTCCTAAGTCTAATATTAAATTCCCCCTTCGATTTTGACCCATGCAATTTTAAAATTTCGGACGATTTAACAAGGGGAATTTGTTTTGGAAGTTAATTACGGACGGAAAATAAAATTATGCCTAGCCAGTTTCGGCAATTGATATCGAATTTTTAAATGCGTTGGAGAAATAAATTAAAATTTTAATTAATTAAAAGTGTCATTTTAAATACAGTCGAGATAACTTCAAATCAATGTAAAAATGATTTTCTCGAAATCACTGGAGGTAACTGGCAGTCGGGAGGGAATTTTAAATTTAAATCGAGGAAAGAATCTCCCCGAATAGCAAATTGCCATAACCACTGCCTGACGACTGGAATATTCCCTTTTAAATTTAGCAAGCGCGTCAGTCATGATGAAGGGAATAAAAGGCATCTGCTAAAATTAGCGCCAGCCTTTTGCTATAAAACTCCGAGGATTTTCATTCTCATCTCACAAGATTCGAAGTTGAATTTATGCTGGCAAACTGAGTTGTGAGATTTAATTCGAGAAGTTGCTGAAAGTTCGATTTTTTTTTAAGTTTGAGATTGAAGTTGCTGAAAGTTCGATTGTTGGAATTGCTGAGATTCGAGGTTGCAAGTCACGAGGTGCTTCGAAGTAAAAGGGTTTAGCATTTTTATTTCTTCACGTTGTTGAGGTATGTTTTCGAAGTTGCTGAAGCTTTTTATTTTGCTGAAAATCGAAATGCTTTTGAAGTTAAAGGTTGAAATGCTGAGATCATTTGTTTATGCTGAGATTGTTTGAATGCGAAGTTGCTTGAGCTTTGATTTTTTCGAAGTTGTTTGAAATTGCCAAGTGTTAGAATCGAATTGGATTTAAATTGTAATGCCTTCGAAGTTGCTGTTTTACAATTTTCGAAGTGCTGGTTTTCGATTACTTTTCGAAGTTGCTGTTGTATAACTTTCGAAAAGCTGATTTTAATTTGTCGAAGCTTGCTGATTTTAACTTGTTCGCTTAAAAACTCTCGGATTTATTCTCTTCGAGGTTGCTGATGTATAACTGTCGAAGAGTTGATTTCAAACTTGGTAATATAATTCGAAGGCTTGCTGATTTTAATTCGAAATTGCTGATTTTAAATATTGCCGAACTTTAACACGCTTTTTCGAAGTTGAAATTGATAGAGTAAATTTCTTGTGAGGAGTTAAGTTATTTCTTTTGGCTGCGAGTTGCTGGAGGTTGAAGTTTAAATTCTTGAGAAGTCAAAGTTGACTGCTAACGCTACTAACTTGTATTTATTTTTGCAGCCAACTCCAACCGCCAGCCGTCTCATGTGGTTGTTGTTTTAAAAGTTGATGGAGTAATATTCGCTTTTGTTTTGCAGATGGCTGACGCTGTTGGAACTAGCAAGGCCGGAACTAAGGCTACAAACAACGAAGCTAACGCCTCCAGGTAGGCGATTATCAAGGGCCTAAAGAAGTCCTTCATCCCAGAGTCAAAGATCATCTCGAAGTATGGCAATTTGACGGACACCAACCTCGGGTCCTTCAACCTCGAGACATTCATACGCCGAATGTACGGGCAAGGTGGCAACCTTCCAACAGAGGCATCACAGAATATTGTGAAGAGTGGGTTGTACAATGCAGCAGGCTTCCAACCGACGGTCCGTTGTCCCGAGTTGATCATGGAGTGCGCCAACTGCTACAATACTGAGGATCGGACTATCACCTCTCCCGATGGTTTGATCATGGCTAATCTCGCTCCAGATGCAATTGGCGAGGCGTTTGGAATCCTCGCTACAAACAACATGTTGTATAAGTCCAAGGCCAAGGCAGATAAGATGTACGCCACAACCTTCGAGAAGTGCATGAAAAGAATAAACACCTCATGGATGCGCAAGCCAAAGCCACCTGCTGCCAGGCTACCGAAACAAATAATCTCCGAGGAGCTGAAGCAAGAATATTGCGACATCATTATGTTGCTCAGCAGAGTCAATGGTAGCCCGCAGTCTTTCATATTCGAGCCATGGATGTTCTTTTACATCAGTGTGGTGCTCGAAGGGGACAAGCAAGTGAACTGGGCGAAGATGATAAGTGACAACATCGATGAGCAGTTCCGGAGCCTCAGAAGAACGAAGAAATTTTATATGAGCTCATATGTCATCTATATGTTGGCTCGAATGACCAAGTACAGGGGATTGGCGTACCAGGAGCCGATTGGCTGCGGCTATAATCAATTCAAGATCCACCAGTCGTGCAGACAGTTGCATCTTACTCACACTGGTGACTTTCAAAGAGTGAATGATGCCTTCACCATGTACATCACAAGAACACTTCAGCAAAGGCTACAGCAGAGGTTATCCGAGGAGGCTCAGGCGCTGGTCGAAGAATATGGGTGTTGGTTCATCCAATTCCCAAAATTTACCTATTTGAGGCTGCCGGGGTACGATTCATATGTGTACAAACTGCCTAGGTACCCCACTAACAGAATGATCCTACTCGAGTTGTCTAGGCAACTGGTGGCCTACGACAAGATTATAAGGCGAAAGAAGAAGGGAGGTCTTCATTTTCCCATTGTGTTGGGAAATTCACTCGAGGAATGCCCGACTTTACAAGCAGCCAAGGAGGCCGAGGGTGAGCTAAAGTTCTACAAGCTGACTCTTCACACGAGCCGACAGAATTTTGACCCCAAGGGAATGATAGGAACGGTACAAGGAGAAGAATACAAACACAAGGCTCACCTAGAGGACTTTTGGGCAAATGCTGGAAGTGAGGACGAAATCAGGAAGAGGATGTTTTCAAGGCTGCCTCTAAAGCTAATCAGGGATTGTGAGGTGATTAAGGTGCCGGATCAACTTGAGGAGGATACTAGGGTCACCCATCCAGATTATGAAACGGTGAAGAACGCTCCGATGCCACCAATAGATTGGGCCGAACCGGAGATTGTGGATCTAGACACCTTGTCTATCCCAGTCATGACATTCACTAGAGCTTGGGTGGATGAGCGTATTAATAGATTAAGGAGGAGGTCAGTCGCCCTCACGTATGACCTCATGGGTGATAGAAAGCCTCCAGTGGTAGCAAAGAGAAAGAAGCAGCTCACACGAGGTCCAGAACCAAAAAGAAGGGAGCCCGTTCAGCCAGAGCCGCAAGGGTCAGAGGATACAACGTCCACTCAATTGGTGTCTCATGCTTCTAGTGTGCGTGAAGTGTCATTATTTGCTAGTCAGAGAGCTAAAAGAAATGAAGAGTTGGAGGATGGAGAAATTAACCAGCCAATGCCCAAGGAGGTAGATACTCAAAGTGTGAATGATCCTGAAGCTGCCAGTAAGCGAGATGAAGGGACAGACACGGATATGGATACCCACTTCGATTATTCCTTCGGAGAGGAAGATGCTGGGACACATGAGGGAAGTGATCAAGAGGTCGAGATAATCGAGCCTCCACTAAATACTGCTCGGGAAGAAGTTCGAGAAGTGGAGGCCACTGAGGAGCAGCCTCTGATTGTTTATGATATTCAACGAAATTGGCTTTCACAGGCGATCCGAAGGGACCAAGATGATGACGCTGACCTCGCAATTGAAATGGAGGCGCTTTTAAACAGAACAAGCAAGTCGCCGAAGCGGAAGAGGGCGAGAAAATATACAAGGATAGAAACCAATGAGGCGGGTTCCCGGAGCCTTCACATCGCTGCCCCAAGAGAAGATCACGATTTGAGTGATGCAATGCCGGAGAAATACACAATCACCACAGTTGAGTTGGGACGCCCTTCAGGAGCGCAGGTGGTGGAAGAGGCTGAAACTTCGTTTCAGGCATTAAAAGATAGGCTGGTAAAGAAAGAAGGAAAATATAAGAAGTTGAAGAAAGAGCATAGAGCGTTGGTTGAGTATGTGCAAAATCTCGCACATCCGGTTGCTCAAGGTAATCCAGCAGCGGAGCTTCCACCAGAGGTGCCACGTGAGCCGATCAGCGGCTTGGAAGAAGTGAAGAAGGCTGTACGAGAAGGAGATAAGTGGGTGAATGGTGTCCGTGCTGAGGCAGAAAAGTTCATGGCGGATCTCGTCTCAGCATTCCAAAATGCTTCCGGTATTCTTTCACGTTTGGATAATGTTGAGCAGGCTTGGGGAGATACCCACATCTTCCAGGACAATACTATCCCACGTCTTGCTGTTTTGATGCGTGTTCCTACGCAAACTCTGGTGGATGAAGGGGTAATTCAAGCGGGTGATAGATATTACTTCCGTGGATGGCATTCAACGGCGTTCACAGGGAAGAGTTTCTTTGACACGGCGGCGATGGAGTCTTCCAGGATCAGAAATGCCATGAGAAATATTCGTGAGAGTATTCTCAATACTTTGGAGTCAGTATTCGCAAGGAGGCTTACTAATGAGGAGGTAGATGCAGAGGGATTAAGGGCAAGATTGCAGCCATTCTTTTCAGAAATGAGGACATTTTCCCAGCTAGATTTTGAAAACATCTCCACGTTTTCAACAATCATTCAGAGCACGCAAGATTCCATCGAGACTTGGGGAAAATCTTGCGAGAAACATGAGCAGATGGTCGCCATCTTGGAGTATCAGCTGAATCTCACTCCATCAATTTCTGAAGAAGAGGTAGACGCAGTGCTGGCGCGATTCATAGCGTACGCGGTCAGAGAAAAGAGCAAAGGAATCCGGGTCATGGACGAGAATCTTCTAGAAGGTTAGTGGGCATTAATTGCTCATACTAGTCAAAGGAGGAATCTGCTATTTTTAGGAGCATTTATGACGCCACTCCTCCACCTTCTGGCGGTTTTTAGGGCAATCTCGTCTAGGGCTGAGGTGGCTCAATCTGAGCCCTCCATTGTAATTTGATCTGGGCCGTCGATTCAAACAGGCCAGCTATATAAGGGGGAGTCCCCCTCATTTGTACTCTAGTAGTCATAGAATCAGAGAATAGAGAGCTATTGTTGAAGCAGAATAGAGAGTAGAAGCTTTAAAGTTGATTAGTTTTAATTGCTTCATTGATGGTGAATTTCAACTTTGTTTGGAATAGTTCGTGAGGTTTCTTATTCCTTTGACTTCAATTAGGAACTTAATTTCATGCTAGTAGTTAGACATGGATGTTTATGCTTGATATAAGTGAATTTCTTTTATCCATACCACTAACGTTCTTGCTGATGGTAAGCACGTCCTGTGTGGTCAACTGGGCTTTTTATTCTTAACTTCGATCAAGGTTCATAGGTAGTTATGCATCGTTGTGATGGTAGTTGCTCTATTGAATCCTGATTTGAACATCATTTTCATCCTTTGAAGATTGCACTTACCTTGTTGACGCTGTCCAATAGGAGGCAAAACAATGTTTGTCGAAGTTCATTTAAGTTGAGCGTAACATCCATTTGCATTTAGATTAGAAGTTAGATTTTAGAAATCTCTGCAACCATTCAATTCTGCATAATCTTGGTTAGTTTTAGGAAACTTGCATCATAAAGCCAAATCATTCGCGCATAAATCCCCATTCAAAAGTACAAGTTGGTCGTTACTACACTCATTTTGAACAACTACGTAAGTCCCCTCGTGAGTACACAGCATACACACATCAACCAAACTGAGCCTATTCGCATTTAAAGAACCTTGGAGTTGAAGGCGTGATCTCACTCGCAATCTTAGCACGCCGAATACTTTGTTCAAGAGAGAATAGGGTGTCCATTTGGAAACTTTGTTCTACCTGGTTGGTGAGGTCACAAAAATCACATCAACAATGCTACACTTTATAATTTCTCCATACCTTACTCAAGATTGCAAGGCACACACTAAATAAATTTCTCCAACTAATCAAATGTCACTTTTTCTCATAATCACAATAAACCAATCTATTGTAATATAAGAAGTTAATATAATCAAAATCATTAAAAGAATAAATATGTTATAATGAGTAGTGTTGTGCCTTGCATACATGCCCCATTTTGGCCAAGCAAAACGAGAAACCCCCTTTTTGTTCCTCAAGCCTTGATCAAGTTTTCTCTAGTCCTTTTGATTTCACTTGCATAACTTCAATTTTTTAATCTTGAGTGGGGTTTCAAGAGATCTTTGGCCAAGTTTGTCACTAGTTGTACTTTCAAATCATAAGGGCCTAGAGCCTAATTTGATTTGGTTTCCTAATTTGTCTTTGGCAAACCAGGTGGTATGGTCTCCTTGTTTGGTTGCTCTTGCCCAATCCTCCCAATATTTGATTTTTTATTATTTTTCCTTCCTTTTGATCGGGTGCCTTATGGGTCCTAGCTTTCCCCTTTGATTTTAGGGTCATCTATCCTCTTCGCTGCCAAATTTATCTCCTAGTTTGCAATGATCTTAGTTGTGTCCAATGCAAATTGGTTGTATTCAAGCTATCAAAGGCTAGTCAATGATCATTCTAGTCAAGAGGGTCCTCGTGTTGGAGATGGTCATATTCTTCTATGCTTGTGTGGTTGCATCCTATGGTTACCAAAGATGTGAGTCTTGTTCTTAATTATTTTTAATTGATAATGGTCCTAGCAGAGATTGGATTTCAATAGTCTAATTGGTAGTGGTTATGGTTGGGTCGGCATTCAATGAAGATCCTTGGTCAATTTAATATTGTTGTTTGGGACTTTGGTCGTTATAGACTCATGTTGGAGAGGTTGACTACCTATATTATATCCTTAAATTTCCATGGAACCTCTTAAACATATATTTGTAGCTGTTTATAGGTCAAGATGAACCCTTTTAGGGCTTAATAGTCGATAAGATACCCTGTAGCCTTGCAAACTCTCAAAAACCCTAATAAAACCTTTAAACAGTCCAAAAGACCATTAGGTGCCAAAATTTTCAAATTTCCATGGAGGGAATGCAATTCAACAAGTCTAATTTGAATTTCATTCTTCCGACTCCTCTCATTGGATCTCATCCACTGATCATTCCATTGATAGCCTGACTTTTATGTTATAATTTTTCATTACCTTTCACTCTAAATTTAACAGGTTGCTCTTTAGGAAACCCTCAATTGACTGTCACATACTCCTTCCAAATATAACAAGGGAGTGTATGACTCATGAATAATTGTCAAAAGAAAAATTTGGTCACCTATCCCCTATTTTGAAGCGCCCACACATGTGATACATGATTTAAGGGTCCTTAACAGTAGGGGTACGCTGAAAACTTGATTTTTGCCTTGTTGTAAGTGTTGACTGTTAGTTTTAGACTAGAAATGCAAATAAGCAGAAATACAAAACACTGAACAACAGAACACAGCAAAATACCCTGGGAAAACCCTCCTCGAGGGAGAAAAACCCAGCAAAATATATCTCTTATAAATTGAAAGAATAAGAGCAGATTTAGAGCAGAAATCTGCTTACAAATCAGGCCCAACACAAGGCCGAATTTGATACAATGAATAGTGAAATCTCTCCTTGATACAAATGAATATAATTTCTTTTAAAATCTGATCTGCTGCTAAAGATGGCAATCTGCTGCTAAAATGCGAACTTCTTCTTGAAAGTGCAAATTGAATTGAGAATGAATTGATGTGTAAATGAATGATCTTCACCTTGTATATATACAAATCTAGGCAACTCCTTTCCTAGGTCGGTCTCTTAAAAAAAATATAAATATAAAATATCATTTGTAAATCAAAGCCGACCTGCCTTGGGAATCATTTATTTGATTTTTGATTCGGATAAAATATCTCCCGATGCTACAAACACTAACACTGACCACATGTGTGTAGGATATATGCTATTTTTCATCACCTGTTAACATGTTCCTTGTTAAATTTTGGCTTCAATTCCTCATAGCAACATACAAGTGATTGGCTTCGAAAGTTTGAACATTGGGGCTGATTTCAATGAGAAATAGGTCTGTTATAGTTGAAAATTGACATGTTTAAGACAAGGTATGGGGATATTGGTGGAAAGAGCTCAAGGGCAGAAGAAGCTTATCAAGGTTTGGTGTTCAACCAGTTTCATTGTTTCATTTTATTTATTTGATGTGATGATCTGGTGGTTAACATTTACACAAGCATCACCTTGAAATATCTAATGCTCCTTGTGTTTTGTGTTTGCAACTTTGCAGGGATGATATACGGTCAAATACCCTAATCTAAATGGAGATGTAATGTTGAAATCAGCATTTGATTCTTTGATACCAAATCCTGATGATGACAGGTTAAAAGTGGCATATACACTCCAACTAGGGTTAGGCGATGGTGTCCAGAGTATGAGGACAAAGTGCAAGATCTTAGATTTTGAATGAAAGGACTGTCATGTCTTGTAGATCTGACTTCTTGCCCCTGCTATGAATTTTGTACATGAATATGAATGAGTTGTTCTTCAAAGAGGAAGATACTAGGATTGTCACAGTGGGAAAAAGACAGCGATCCTAATCTGAGTAGAGAAGACAATCAACTGGGAAACAAGAGATGGTTATTTACTACTGTCCTGGCAAAAGAGGAAAGGCAATCATAACAGTTTTAAGGACTATCACATCTTAGAGGACAGTCATTAAGTTGTGTTACTTAGCTTAACAACAAGGAATAATAGTCTTACTGTCATAGGACAGTCCTAAGGTGCAATCATGGATACCATGCAACCCTTTCAAGAAGATTTCACTAAGTCAACAATTATATATACCCTCAGATCATTGTCACCATCTCCACAAGATTGCAATCAATACACGTATTCTCACTACTATTGGCAGTCTTGACAGAATAATAACCAAGTCATTAGGGTTGTTGACGAGATTTAAAGACGGCCATCAACCTAGCAAGACAGTCATAGGCTTGGATGGGACAATGAATGCCATTTGAATGCACCATGCAATTTAGAAACATCGCCTAATCTCTCATGAAACTATCATGGTAGTGGGCGTAGTAGCATTTGTTTGGTATAACAGTCTAGAAGTAACATGCAGTTGCCAAGGCCCACTTATAAACTGTATTAACAGTCATATAAGGCTGTCATGAATCATGAAGAGGGTTGCTATCATAAATAGTTACTCATGGCAGATTTATAGCACTCAATTCAACCTCTACACTACTCTCAACCTCCTAAAGTTGTCATGCAGGCCTAAAGGGCAAGCTATAAAAGGTTGTTATGGACAGTCCTAAATCTTTTGCACAGTGATAATGATTGTCGTTGACACAATAGACCCTTAAGATTGTTATCTACAATATATGATTGACAAAATTCATAACCCAAAGACTGTTATGAATTCTTAACAGACAGTGATACTTGAAGGGCAGCCATATCTACTTGGCTGCTGTCATAGCAGTCAACCATGAATTATTGCATGGATGTTACAACAGCAGTATACCTAAGGAATTTTCCTACTGGTAAAGATTGTCAATGAAAGCCATATAAATCTCATTTCATCAATACTATGAAGTAACTGTCAACAAACTCTGTCAGCAATGGAAACAGTCGTGCATCCATAGAACATTATGGCAAGTCAGAGGCAAGAGATTGTTATTCACAATAGACTGTCTCCTTAACATAAATTGTCCCTTGAACATAAAATAGACTATCACAGATACCAAGGAAAAGTTTATTAGTCATAAGAGTTGTTGAGACAATTAGATCTGAGCAGCTAACTAAAAGATTGTCATATACTAAGGAAGCTTGGATTTGTGTTGCACAAGGATCTATTTCAAACCCACCAGGACAGTCATTATATTAACTCAAACCCCTGATGGCCAAACCAATCAATTTTGACTAGGTGCTTGGACCACTTAACCAAGAGAATATGCTGTCACATTATGAGGTAAATTTTCTCAAATCCAGTGATGTTGGGTCAGCCAAGAGTGGGCAGAGATCCTACCAACGCAATCATCAGTTGCTGATATTATAAGGTCTCAATTTCAAAGGACTGTCATGGGCTAGATGGGATGGTCATGAACTAAAGAAGCCATGGTAAAGTCATAAAGAGGAGTGCTATACCATTTGCAATAAGGATAGATTTCAAAGGCAGTCATGTGTATCAAATGAAAGATCATGGAAAATCTGAAATGGTCCTATATGGCAAACAAACTTCCATCTCATCAACATTAACAATAGAGTTCTTAAAGCTACAAAGACACTTAATTCAGAACAATTTATATATGTTTTGTAGGATGAGAGAGCTGTTGTGGAGAGGGAAATGTCACCAACATAGTTCACAAACCCTGCGAGTACTCGCTAAGTTGCCAAGTACTTGCAGATATTTTTACCATGCGAGTATTAGCAGATTTAACTCGTGAGTCTGCAGAGACAAGTTTCCAACGAAAACTCACCAAGTGTTTTCTTGAGTATTCTCCAAAACTCAGCGAGTCCATGGTGAAAAATCACGATGCAAGAAAAAACGCGCCAACGCAAGTAAAACGCGTGTTAAAATGCATCATTCACATTGTTTTTTGGCTATGAAACCCTGCATTCACCCTTCCACCAAAAAAACAGCAGCAAGCACGAATTTTATAGCATATTAGGAAGAAATTTTAGGTAAGACTAGGAAAAAAAAATTAGAATTTTGGATTTGCAACAAGTTAGTTCCAATTTTTTATTTTTTTTTTAAGCATTTAAATTTGTAAATGATTTCTAATTTACAAAAAAAAAAACATGACGAACTCAGTTGAATGGCCAAAAACAATAAGCCACAAGAAATTTTCAAATTGTTATATTAAAACTGATTACATATACCAACAAGACTTCAAATTGATATATATTTTTTATCACTATTTTTTGTTGTTATCAATATTGTAGGTTAATATATAATCACTATTTTTTAGACTCATATGATATATTTTGCAAAAACATTGTGTTCTTTTAAGAAATTTTAGTATATTTTAAGTTGTTGAGTTTTTGGCAACTCCAAAATTTTGGGCTTGCCAAGTACTCTCCGAGTCCAAGTCTACAAACTATGGTCACCAATGTTCTAAAAGATAGTATTGTAAGAACTAAAGATAACTATGCAACTTGCTTTTCCATTCCTAGGGCTGCTATCAAGACTGTAGGTCAAATATGACAATAGATTGCTCTCATGAAAAAAAGAGGTGACTATCATGTTCTAGGGTGTTGTCCTTAATCTAAACCCTATATCACCTTTCCAAAGTTGTTTGAATAGTAGATAAGGTTATCATAAGTAAAATGGGGTTGCCCTGAACAACAATCAGAATCTAAATATGTGTGGGCAGCAAATTAATAGTTAAAATGGCAAGCGTACAGCCTATTATCACGGAATCTAGCAGCGCTCGTTCCACAGATAACCCCCGTTACGAAACTTGTTCGTTTCCTAGGATTCGTGAAGTTCAAGTACGCATAACGAAGTGATTTTCAAGCCACCTCGAAATGCGTTCCAAAGTCTCGAATAGTCAATTCGAGCATCCCCCTATGTTCGCCTCGTGAAGACCTTTGAAACGAGTCCCTTCGCGAAGTCTCATTGTTCATACTTAGCGAATTGCGAAAAATGCAGTTGCACTGAAAAAGTGCGCTCCTACTCTGAAGCCAAAATTTGGCTAAGTATGAAAAGTTCAGGGGCGCTAATTTTTAGCGCCCCTGCATAAAAGCAAACTTTCTAAAAAATGTAATAGCGCTGAATTTTAGCGCTATTACACTTTTTCCTGACACTTAAACTTTTTTCTGGCCCTGGCGTGTTTCTTCATGTTTTTCGCATTTTTCGTCAATCATGCCACTTTTCGTGCCTAAATTTATTGCTCGACTTGAGTTAGGTTTTCCATTTTCTCTTTCACTTAAAGTGTTTTAGTCCTCCATTTTCATTGTTTATGGTCTTTGTCTTCTTTTATTCTAGCTGGGCGAGTTTCTTCTCAAACTGCAAACACGTTTTTGAGAATTTTGACTTTCCTCTCCAGCAATCTTTGCGTTTCATCTTGGTAAGTCGATTATTCTTGCTTTCTCTCCTTTTTCTTTCGTTTTTGTATATTCCTAGGTTTTACATATGTGTTTCTTTTTATTTTCTTTCCACGCATTTCTTTTTCTTCTCACACGTTCTCTCTTTCTCTCTTCGCGTTTTCTTTCTCTCCATTCGCGCCTTTGTTTCGCATGCTCTATCCATGTTTCTTCTTCAGAACGTTTCGAATTGCAAGCTCTTCTTCCTCTCGCGTCATTCTTTCTATACACTTCTCTCCAACATTTTTTGTGTTGGCTTCCTTCTTTGTCGCCCTTGCAATCACGTCTTAACACAAGCACATTGAAGAAACTCTTGTTTTGTAAGGAAGTTATCCTTGGCTCTCATCCACATTTGCGATGTTTGTGATGGCAATGAAATGAATTTTAGTTGCAGCTCTATCCAAAGGAAAACAAATTTTGTTTTCAAAGCGTTCCATACAAACAAACACTTTGCCAACCTTGAGCGCCGTTTTCATGCACCATTACATCTGTTTTACCAAAATATGCCAAAGATGCAGAAGCGCTAATTTTTAGCGCCCTAACATGTTGAACATGTTGAAATAGAATCTAACTCTGAGAAATGCAAGGGCGCTAATTTTTAGCGCCCCTGCATCAAAACTGAAATCTCCAAAAATGCAGAAGCGCTGAATTTTAGCGCCCTTACACTTTTTACAATTTTTTCCAAATAAGCTTCAAACTCGCCTGATTTACTCCTGAACTTCTTTCCCTCCATTTTGTGCATCGTTTTGCGTGCCTTGTCATCCGCTCCACGCTTTCCCATCATCGTTGCTCGTTTCGCGCATCTCCATGCTACCTAACGACTAATGTTTGTTCTGACTCAACACCTTGCAGACTCATTTCAAAGATTTTCAAAGTCTGAGTTATCAAAGTTCCAGTTGTTTCTGATGACTGCTAGTAAACCTCTGTCTTCTTCGAGAGCAAAAAGCAAAATGAAGTACAAATATCAAGGTGTCTATCCGCCAACCGTAGTGGTCTCCAAGGTGGAAGAGATAAAAGATACAGAGGTTGGCCATCAAGATTTGGTTGACTTTGCGAAGCAAACAGAGCCTCTTCCTGACCCAATGAGAGCAATTGTACACAATAACTTGCATTTGGTAGCTATGTTTCCTATAGTTGCACATAATACGGAGTTTGTTCTTCAGGTGGCGTCTCACTACATCAGAGAAAGTAAAAGTGTGATTGATTCTTCCGGGCACGAGATTCTGAGACTTGATCCCGATTTCTTTGACATTGTTTTTAAGGTTCCTCATATGGAGAAATACATTGATATTTCTATACAAAAAGCACAAGAGGTTTTTGACGCTGATCCCAATAAAGCTTAACACCTAATAAATACTCAATGGTTAAAGAAGCCTAGATCATCTGTTTCCAGATGGCCAAAAGGACTCCTGCGAAGTCATTTCAAAGATGACGTCAAAGATATGATCACATTTTTAAGCAGAGTGAAAGGCTTGTCGGAATCATCCACTTTTCATGATTGGATGTATGAATACATCAGGATCATAAGAAGACAGAAGGTGCATATTGATTGGGGCAAACAGATCAGTGATGAAATACATGAGCAGTTGATCAATGCTCCTTCTACTTTGAAATTTTACATGACTTCTTACCTAGTGTACGCGGCGGCTGTAATGAGGCAATTCCCGAGTCTATCTACAAAAGGGAATTGGATGATGGTACCTGTGTACAGATTTTTCTATCAATTGGAACTGAAGGAAAGTTTTCATCACTTCAGACAGGTCACAGATGCTTTCTTCGCGCCTTTGCTTTTCAATTTTGATCCAGCTCTTGAAAGAAGGAGGGTATCTGACGAGGCGTATAAGGTGGTAAGTAAAGTTGGATGCCTATTTCTTCAATTCCCAACGTTTACTTACTTGAGAGTAGGGTGCTACACTGGTTGTCCCTACATGCTGCCACGTTATCCTTCGGATAAGTGGGTTCTCATGGAAACATGCAGACAGTTGATGTCAGTGCAAAAAGAACAAAGAAGCAACCACAAGCGTGGATTCAAGTTCCCATTGACCATTGGCCGATATACTATCCCAACTGCACAAAAGGCTAAGTCTGTTTATGCTGAAATGCAGATCATGACAATCAAGACCTACAGGTATAGGTTTGATTTTTATTACCGAGATGTCAGAAAAGGATTGCAAAAGGGTCATCATCACAAGTACCGTTTTGAAGACATCTAGGTTGATTGCAGAGATGAAGAAGCCATTCGTAAAATGGATTATTGCAGGTTGACTGTTCAGCAGATCAGAGATCTTGATATTGCTGACCTACCAGAGGATTTTGCAGATCTTGGTGATATCATGAATGTTGTCTATGATGAGCAGGGAATTGCTAAAAGGCCGTTGCCTGCAATTCAATGGTCTAGGAAAGAAGTTACCAGTATGAGAGAGAGATTGAAGCCAATTCTAGCCAACACTGCAGAATGGTTACATAAGCATGGTTATGAAATGAAAAGTTTCATAACAAACTCGGAGGGAGAAGAATCTGAAGCAGAAGCTCGCCAACAGCAAGAACTCCGCAACAAAAATAAATCAGCGGATGTTCCCACTTCTTCACGAAGAGGTCCCAGGATCAAGTTTATTGTTGGCAAGAAAGATACCCAGTCCGTCCCAGAGACAAAAATACGGAATCCAATCCGTCTCGCTCTAAAGGTAAAAAGTCTATTCTAGAGGAGGTAGATTCCGATGAAGAAAGAACTTCAAGTGATCAATCCGCTGAAGATGAAGATTCATCAGAAGCAAACTCCGATGCAGAAGAGGTTTCTGAAAGCGGGCAAGAGTCTGAACAAGATTCTGAAGGATCTGAATGTGATCTTGAAGGTGAACCAAGATCGGAGAGACAAGAGGGTGATCAACAGGAACCCGGGCATGATCAAGAAAGAACTACTTCTCCTCCTGAGAATGAAGTTGAGGAAATTTCTAAAACATCATTGCCTGTGACTTCCAATGTTCCTCATACCCCTCCGAATTCAAGAACTCCACCACCTCCTGTTCCTTCGTCACCTATCCCTACCACATGCATCCCTGCAGTCGAGATATCCATCATTCCTGCAGCATCAACCCCGCTTGATACTCCCTCAGTGACAAGTATTCACACGGTTGATATACTGTCAAGTCCTCCATCGTCCATTCCTAGCCTGTCTTCACCAACATATGATATCACTTCTGAGAATGAATTCAATCGTTTCATGAATGAGTCAATGCATGATCAGCTCAATGTGCAAACTACAGGAGCAGTGATGATAGACACTTCTCCTATTGTCACAATACCCATGGTAACCTCAGACATGACAATAACTTCAGAAGTAGCAATGGCAACTGAATTGACAGTGAATCCAGAAGCTCACACCTCCTTCCTTCCCCCTTGGCTAATATCTCAAGTGTCGAAGCGGAAGAAGCAAATGATCTCTCCGGAAGAACTCGACCTTGAAGAGATAGTCCTTCCAAAGGCTAAAGGGAAGAAAAAGGCAAAGGTATACTCAAGGCTGAACGTTGATAAGTCTGGCCACAAGTATGCGGAAATTGGCATACCACCACATGAAGAAGGTGATGTCAATATGGAAGACTACACGATGACAAAGGTCCAGCTTGGCAAGGTTACCAATGAAAGTGCAAAGGCCGATGCGCAAGTGACTTTGGATATCTTGGCTGGAAGACTAGATAAAGTAGAGCAAGCTCGCAATATGTACAAACAGAGGGCAGAGCATTATGCCACTGTTGTAAAGAGACTTGCAGGTTCTCCAAGCAATGCACAACCGCTGACAGTGGTAAGTATTGAAGACCCAGCTGTCAAGAAAGCTGAGAAGTTCGCCTCCAAAGGCAGAGTGTTGTATGATTTTGTTGAGAAGATCATTGAACACGGATCTCAGATTATAATGGCTGCAGACGAGAAAACTACCTTGTTAGCCAAGCTCACCACAGAGCTTGATAAAGAAAAAAGTGTACTTTCCCAAGAGCGTAGAGACATGGAAAAATGCCTGTTGTCATGGTCGGAGATGAAACGGGTAAAGCTCAGTAAATTGGTGGAAGTTGGGGTAATTCCTGACAAAGAAAAGTTTGTTGAGGTAAGAGAGTCCTTGAAACATCGAATTCAAGTAATTCAATCTCTTACGGAAGATCTCCACCAAGTACAGGAAGATGTCGAAGGACATCGTGTTATTCTTGAGAAAGGTATCAAAGAGTTGCCCAGTCAACTTCTTGAGGAAAATCGTATCTTCCTGCCGGCCACAGAAATATCTCAGATCTACAAAGAAGCCATCATGAAATTGATTGACAGTTCAGACTTTTCAGAAGCCTCACTGGACATTATTTGTGATACAAGGCTCACATTGGATAACCTGAAAACGCATGTTGACAGGTGCAAGAAGGTTCACTCATCTGCCATGAGATCGATCACGAGAATTCACACCATTGTGGATTACACCGTTGGTCCGGATGAGAAGTTCGTGCAGGAGACCAAGAAGAAATATGAAGACTTCCGCGAACAAAGCAAGGAACCATGAAGATTCCTGTTCTCCAGTGTTAGACATTTCCAGTGCATCCCTTTATGCATCTTGTAAATATTTCCTGACATCTTATAGGTCTTTTTGTAAATTGTAATTGCACCAAGTTCGAAGATGTAATATTTTGAAAACAAATTACACTTTGACTTTGGTCAAAGTTAGGTGGGATCTCCTAAAATCGCTCACCTAACATTCCTTAATTTCCTCAATTAGTTTCCTAATTTTGCTCATCCCTCTTTCTATATAATGTGAGGGATTTTCATTGTAAATGGATCCTTTAGTATTTTGCAACGAAGTGCTGCCCTTTTTGAAGCAAAATTGTGAAACTTTGCGTTCATGCTTTGTGAATGAAATCTGATCAATAAAGAAGAGGATTGCAAACCAAACTTTGCGTTGGATTCGATACTTTTGTGAATTGATCTTATTTGGTGGTGATTAGCTTGGGAAATCTGAAGGACTCTAAGTGGTTTATGTAAACTTTGTGTTACATCTATTATTTGGATTTGCATTTGTGTTTTTGTTTTATCTTTCGGTTGAATAATCTACAAGACTTTGTGCTTGTAATTGTTCATGCTCTTGGATACTATTGTTGAATGATCTACAAGACTTTGTGCTTGTAATTGTTCATGCTGTTCGAGGAATTGCTGCGTCTAAGAAGACTTTGTGCTTCTAACGTGACTAACGGTACACTCTTCACAGATCCACCATTGAAAAGCTACGGAACGACTTTGTGCCTTCGTGAGCTTTCCCTTTTACTTTATTTGTTTATTATTAATCACTTATGGTATCTCTACACTTTGCTTTGACAAGATAGAGGTATTGGTATTACTGCTAGTTGATCGTTTAAAGTTGTTAAGAATTGTGAACTTCCAACAGTGAAGCATTGTAAACATCTTCTCTGAAAAAAGAGAGAAGGATGAATGTAACACACCCCCCCCACTTCGTAAGTTTTGCATACATTTTGTAATTACTTGTTTGTTTTACTATCACTTCTGTTAGTAGTAAGAAGGGTGCCTCCCCTTTCCGAGAGGAGAGATTCACATCTCACGTAGCTGTGGCTGAAGTCCAAGTTGTGTAATCTATCGAAAAGCTGACTACATAATTTTCACCCAACACAGCCATGAGCACATTTTAACAGTCACAAACTATTAAGTCCATAGCAATGCAAGTCAAGTTTAGTTAACTCTTAAAAGACCATTTTGATCATGCGTGACTGTTATAAAGAAGGCCTGTCACAATATCTAGGTGATGTCATAATAGTCATTAATCATTTCCATGTCATAATTTTCATAAGAGTGAATATCAACATAATAGACTGTTCTTAATATCATTAACCATCATAAAATTGTCTTTGGATCTTTGCATTAAGGTTATTAGAGACACCAAGTTATAGGGTTTGTTATGAAGGTAAGTGTGGCACAAACACTGTCACATAGTAATCAAATAGTGTCACATGACAATCAAGCACAAGTCATGGGGATTAATGGGCAGTTAATCATTTCCGTACTACCCAAATTTGAGGCAATTAAGCTTGAATATGCTGCTGCCATGAAAGAGACTATCATCAATATGAAGGGTGTGCTACTAAAAGGATGATGTAGTGGGAATAAGAAACTTCCTTGCATTGGCATCATTTGTTGTCACAAACCCTATCATAGGTCAGATACACTTAGTATTTCACAAAAATGACCATCAACAAGTAGTTGATCAAGTGAGATGGGAACACAAGACCAATCAAGCAAGGTATGAACATGAAAACGATTGGGAAAGACACAAACAAGGGAACAATTGAGCAAGTTATGATCATGCAAATGATCAAACGAGTTAGAAAGTGAGATCGATTGAGCAAGGTATGAAAGCAATATCAATAGTGCATGGTACAAGCATGATATTGATTGAGGGAAGAATGAATGCGGCACTAATTGAGCAAAGTAAGAATGCAAGATCAATTGAGATAGAAACCTATGATCAAGAGAGGCCTTGAGGCAGGAGCATCAATTTCATGGTGTTTTTTATGCTTTAGTTTGGTGTTAGGAGTTTCGGTTGTGTTTGTAAGAGTCTTGAGAGATCCATTAGAATCATCTTAAGTGGTTTAGATAACTTTGCTAGGCCTAGATTTCAAATTATTTGGTTTCCCGCCAAAATTGAAATTTGAATTTCTAGATGAATTTTGGCTTGCTACAAGGATTGGGATTGTTTTCACCCCTTGTTTTTGGCTTTCCTGAGTCAAATAAGGTCTCATAAGGACCATGAGGACATGTGAGGGTCTTTTTGTTGATTTGTTCCTAGTTCTTGGTAAAAAAAGTTGCACAAAGAGGCATAATTGTAAACTTTTATGATATAGTCATTAGGACTTTTGGTAAAAAAAGGACATAAGATCATGTGTAACTATTTCTTGTAAGTTTCTTGGATGTTAAATCAATGAAGAACACACTCCAAGAAGCTGAGGAGTAAGGATTTCATGAATACTCTATTTTCTTTTTGACAAATGGTGACAATTATTATGTAAAAACAATAAAAGAATAGCCCTGTACGGACTTGTATGGCCTTGGGACAGACCTGAAAGGTGTTGGCAGAATAGTGCTTTGTTTCCTTGTTTGAATGCAATTGGTTTCAATCAATTTCATGGTGTTTTGCTCAAATTATAAGGAAATTACTCTTAACTGTACTATCCCCAATCTAGGGTTTTCAGTGAGTTTTCAAAACCCGTAACTTTTGATGCAATCAGTGAAAATCTATGAAACTTGATACTAATTTTCTATAGGCCTATATGCACGTGTTTCCAAAAGGAGGAATGGTAATACATTGTTTTGTGTGATTTATGATAGACAATTTGCTCTTGCTATCACTTGGCTCTGTAAAACCCTACTCTCTCTAAGGGTTTATTGGAAATGCACTGTTTTGGATTAGCCACCACCTATTGGAGTTTGAATGAGGTTTGTAGGGTGTAATGGAATGTTTAAGAGCCTAAAGGTTGTCAACCCAATGAGTGTTGATTGATTTTGAGAATTGAACCTAGAAGAATGGCTTGAAGAGTAAGTTTGCAGGGTAATAGTTGTTGTCATCATTGAATGATCAAAGAGTCTTATAATTACTGTTGTCAAAACCACATTTTCATTGTTCTTGAGAGTCTTTTGAGTTTGCAATAGCGTTCCCTTTGCATCATTATTGGTATCAGATCCAAGTTAAGCAAGAAAGTTAGGGTTAAACAAAAAAAAAAAGATGCCTCCAAGAAACATTGAAAGAATGGCAAAAAGGATAGCAACACAATTGGGAGAAGCCCTTGGTAGAGAAATGAGGGAGATGAGAATCAGTTTGGATGCAAGACTCAGTGCAGTTGAAGCTAACGAAAGAAGAGGAATGGTTATAGGAGATGTGAGTGACCAAGAAGAAGAAAACCTCAAGAAGAGAGGGATGCTGATGAGTTGAGGATGGAAAGACTATTGAAGGCAATCAAGAGTGAAGGAACCAAGGTGAAGGTGGAACTCCCAGTATATGCAGGAGTTTGAATGGTGAAGAACTCCTTGATTGGATAGGGAAGTTGGACAAATACTTTGAATTGGAGGACTTGAAGAGCAACAAGTGAAGTTGGCTAGGACCAAGTTGAAAGGTCATGCATCCCTATGGTGGGATTATGTTCAGGAAGACAGGAAAAAGAAAGGAAAATCCAAGATTACTTCTTGGGATAGGATAGTTGCCAAGTTGAAGGGCAAATTCATGCCTAGTGACTACATGACTCAGTTGTATAGGAAGTTGCAAAACTTGAAACAAAACGATATGGGAGTGAAAGAGTACACTGAAGAGTTTGATAAGTTGAGCATTAAGCCAGGACATATGGAGGATGATACAGACAAGATTGCAAGTCTACAAGATACTTAAATGGGTTGAACTACAGCCTACAAGATGAGTTAAGCCTCACAAGCCCCAAAACACTTGAAGAGTGCTATCAGCTAGCCTTAAAGGTTGAAGAGAAGTTGAATAGGAAGCAAAAAAAGCAGAATAGAGGTAGAGGAAGGAACTTCAGAGGTAGAAGTCCATATGTTGATAGAGGATAGTCACAAAGAGATCAAGGAGAGTCAAGGATCTCACAAGAACAAGCACCAAGTTCAAGAGGAGATTTTAGAGGAAGAAGGCCTAACTTTAGGGGAAAATTTGGACAAAGAGGAGGGTTCAATGGCTTCACAGGGAAATGCTACAAGTGCAACAAATTTGCAGGTCATCAAGCTTGGGAGTGTCCAAAAGAGCAAGAAACTACCACATTTAGGAATGAAAGGAGGACTCAAGTTGCTCAAGGAGGAGATGAAGAAAGTGTTAACTTCTCACCATCACCAGAAGAACCAGAGATAGGAGAATCCTTGCTGATGAGAAGGACATTGATCAAGGTTCCAATGGAGAAGGAGCCACCTCAAAGGAAGTCATTATTCAGGACTTATTGCAAGTGCCAAGGTAAGTGTTGCAAAGTTGTTGTAGATTTAGGTAGTACTAATAATTTAATTGTTGTTGAAATGGTATAGAAACTAAATTTGAAGAGATTACCTCATCCTCAACCCTATAAAGTTTCATGGTTGAATAAGGGGCAGGAAGTATTAGTTAATGAACAACGTTGGGTAGAGTTTCAAATAGGAAGGTATAAGGACAAGGTGTTATGTGATATAATTCCAATGGATGTATGCCATGTGCTGTTTGGTAGACCTTGGCAATATGACAGAAAAACAATGCATGATGGTAGGAAGAATGTCTATGTTTTGGAGAAGGATGGAGTCACCTACACCTTAGCACCTTTGAAAGAGGAAGACAAAGACCAAAATGTTGGCTCAAGTGTGATGATAGTGGGTGAAAAGGAGTTTCTAAACCCAATGGAAGAGTAAAATATAGGTTTTACAATGATGATCAGACGTAAGACTGTCATAACAGCAACAAGCATTGATGAGTTACCTTGGGAAATTCAAGACATGTTGAACGGTTATGTAGACATAGTTGTTGATGAAGTTCCTAATACCAAAGCGGCCTATAAGATGACACCCCAACAAAATGAAAAAAATCAGAAAACAAGTACAAGAATTGCTTGACAAAGGGTTAACATGGCAGAAAGTTGAACTATCACAACTGTTACTGATATTAGATTCACAATACCAGGAAACACAATCCAAAATGAGTGCTGCAAATTTCAATTTGGAGTCATCATATAAGAGGCAGAATGAAGAACTTGCTGGAATGAAACACAATAAGCAGTTGAAAAAATTGGAAACAAAACTTGCTCAGAAAGTTGCAGATGGCAGTCCTTTTGATACTACAAGTAGCAAGGTTGGTATGAAAGAAACTAATGAGTGTGAGCTAGAGCAGATGAATATAAGGAGAGTATCATCCAAGATGTGTAAAATGTTGTTAAATGCAAGGCAATTAAGCAATGAAGAATGTCAGATACCTAAAGAAAAAGATGATGTCAACAAAAGTGCTACAAACAAACTTGTTTGGAAGGCTCAAGATGATAGGAATTTGGGTGCTACAAGAAACAGAGTTGATATGAAGAATACTAAAGAGCTGAATGAATCCATGTCAATGCAATATCTAGGTCAAGAGCAAGAAAGAGATATGCTCCAGAAATGCCTTGAATGTAAAGACACTGATCTGGACAAATTAAATAAGGGACGTGAGATACTTATTGCAGAGGAAAGTACTATCATTGATTCCATCAAAGTGCAGGAAGAGAGGACTAAGAAACTTGCTGAAACGAATGAGAAAATTCAGTTGTCATTGGTGTTTTGCCAAGAATTATCAGGAGCTGAAAACACAATCCAAGACAAGGACAACATAAAATCTGAGTTTGAGACTTCAGTTGCACAATTTAGTGATAAAGACTTAGTTGTTGAAGCCATATTGTTAGAGAAAGTCAGAGATGCAGATAATGCAGCAAGGTCAAAGGAGGATCAACTTTTGGAAATGAATTTAAATAGCATGTTAAAGGAAAGTGAAGAGAAGCAAACTGAATAGCCATTGGAACGTTTGACAGAGATGCAGGGCAGCTTAGAGGATTTTGAAGCACGACTCCAAATATCTATTGAAATGAGAGAGAAAAAATGAGATGGCTCTCGAATTAAAATTTAGTCATTCGCATTACATAAAAAACTATTACATAGTATTGGCTTTGTAAGGCCATTATTCCTGTATGAAACTAATTATAGGAATATAACTTCCAAAACCTGATTTACTTATTAAATTAACAATAGCATATTAATATATTTATTTAACTATTTATTTCAAGTACTAAATTCTAACAATATCAGCTTAGCAAGTTGCAGGGGTCCAAGATAAATGCAAGAGCATCATTTTTCTTTTCCTTGGGAGTATGATGCAAGAGCATCAATTTCATGGTGTTTTTTATGCTTTAGTTTGGTGTTAGGAGTTTTGGTTGTGTTTGTAGGGGTCCTGAGAGATCCACTAGAATCATCTCAGGTGGTTTAGATAACTTTGCTAGGCCTAGATTTCAAATTATTTGGTTTCCCTGCCAAAACTGAAATTTGAATTTCTAGATGAATTTTGGCTTGCATTAGGTGAATTTTGGCTTGCTACAAGGATTGGGATTGTTGAATGTTCTCAACTCTTGTTTTTGGCTTTCCTGAGTCATATAAGGTCTTATAAGGATCATTAGGACATGTGAGGGTCTTTTTATTGATTTGTTCCTAGTTCTTGGTTAAAAAAAAGTTGCACAAAGAGGCATAATTGTAAACTTTTATGATATAGTCATTAGGGCTTTTGGTTAAAAAAGGATATAAGCTCATGTGTAACTGTTTCTTGTAAGTTTTATGGACTCTAAATCAATGAAGAACACGCTCCAAGAAGTTGAGGAGCAAGGATTTCATGAATACTCTGTTTTTTTTTTGACAAATGGTAATAATTTTTATGCAAAAACAGTAAAAGAATAGCCCTGTATGGACTTGTATGGCCTTGGGACGGACCTGAAAGGTGTTGGTCAAATAGTGCTATGTTTCCTTGTTTGAATGCAATTGGTTTCAGTCAATTTCATGGTGTTTTGCTCAAATTATAAGGAAATTACTCTTAACTGCACTGTCCCCAATCTAGGGTTTTTCAGTGAGATTCCAAAACCCATAACTTTTGATGCAACCGGTGAAAATCTATGAAACTTGGTACTAATTTTCAGTAGGCCTATATGCACATGTTTCCAAAAGGAGGAATGGTAATACACTGTTTTGTGTGATTTATGATAGATAGTTTGTTCTTGTTGTCACTTGGTTGTGTAAAACCCTACTCTCTTTGAGGGTTTATTGGAAATGCACTGAGTTTGAATGAGGTTTGTAGGGTATAATGGAAAGGTTAAGAGCCTAAAGATTGTCAACCCAATGAGTGTTGATTGATTTTGAGAATTGAACCTAGGATAATGGCCTGAAGAGTAAGTTTGCAGGGTAATAGTTGTTGTCATCATTGAATGATCAAAAATTCTTGTAATTACTGTTGTCAAAACCACATTTTCATTGTTCTTGAGAGTCTTTTGATTTTGCAATAGCTTTCCCTCTGCATTAGGCCTACTCAAGACCGATTGAGATAGAGACCTTTGTGAAATTGATCAAGCAAGGGACCTACACAATGTTGATTAAGCAAGTGACAAACACAAGATCAATCAAGAAAGGTACGAATGTAAGACCAATCCAACAAGGGAACTATGTGAGACCGATCCACCAAGGGACCCACATGAGCCTAATCAACCAAGGCACATTCTTAAAACCAACCAAACAATGATTGAATAGTAACAACCCATTTACTATTGTTAAGATGGAATGTTGCTAGGGCCCTATCTAGCAAAGTATCTCATTAAATGATTGATAAATTCATCGTCATCATAGTGTATACATAATTAAGAATTCAAACAAACATAATATTTGATCAACAAAGAGTCCAAGGATAGAAGAAAGCACTAAACTTTGATGAGTTGGCATACATATTTTGTTAATCCTATTATCCAAAGACAACAGATAACAATATTTCCAACCCATGGTAATACCAAAGATCTAGGCAACCAATTAGTAACCGCCACTTCTCCTCCAAGCTCTTCACACCCTCTTTTGAGTTGTTCAACCATTTTCCATCATACAACATGGAGAAGCACTTGCTCATGCCCTTCCTTCCCATGGTCTACCAAACTAGCCGCCACTCCTCCATCTCCAAGGCCTACAATATCTTATGAAAATTTAATTTAATTTAAGTATATGGTCAGATGGAAAGTATTTTTTTATTGGCAACGGAAGACTTTTTCCAGCATGAGACAAATATTCAAACAATTATTTGGACTTGCAAGTCCATTCAAAAAGCCTATTGACTAATCATACCACAACTCCAAGTGTTACAATAGGGGAAAATTTATAGAAAATCAGCTCTTGTGTAGTTTGGTACTACCAGGCCCTTCGTAACAGTGAACTTTTAACAGTTATGTATAGTATGAGTGTTTTTGGATTAAAATGTGTATGCTTTTTTTTAATCCAAAAAAAAGCATACACAGTTTAATCCAGAAACACTCATACTATTCTTCATGGACTGTGGAAAAATTATACCTACAATAGTTATGTGATTTAGCACTATCAGGCCTTCTATTAAGTGATATGGTTTTCTGTTAGATTTTGATGGGTATTTTGCTTTTAAAAGCCATGACTCTCTGTTTTCCTAGGCTATTTTTGTGCTCTTCTCTAATGAGTACTATGTACTGGGTTTGCAATTCATTCAGCTTCTTCATTTAAAATAAAAATTTAGAGTTGGGCCTTAGTTTGAAAAAACTCGAAAGCTAAGGAAATTGGGAAAAAGGAGATCATTAAGAAAAAATAGACTTACTGAAAACTGCAAACTCTCCATTGAACATGCAAAAATATCCTTCTATTCAGTAGTTATTGTAATTAAAGGTTGTTTTAAAACACAAAAACAGGAAAAAACAATAAACCACAGCAGAAATTATGAGTAAAATTAAACAGAATGGAAAAAAACCTTCAGTCAAAGTTATGCCTAAAATTAAACAAAATAGAAAGAAGAAAAGTATAGAAAACTAAGCTGCACTATACAACATATACTTTGAAATAGTAGCACAAGACACAGGACTGTCAAACAGACCACAATGTGAAGAGAGTATCAATGGCCTACAAGACAACATGCTACAAAGATGTCAAATCATGTATTCATCCAAGGATCTAATGTGGCCAACTTATAGCAGTATGAATATTAATAAAGAAAATTTACAAGTTAAGTTTAATAATTATTAGCTAGTAAAGAAATTACAAGAATTGTGACTGCAAGAGAAGAAAACAGAGTTCATTTAGCTAGACACAAGGAGCTTAAAACCTAGGAAGAAAATTTGTGGCCCTCCTACTTCAAGAAAAGGTCCATGTAGTTCTTCATGGCGTTTCGCACTATGACCTCCACCTCTACCTTGTACTCACATATTCACTCTCAGTGTCAAATCCACCTCCTCCACCTTTGCCTCCACAATCCTAAGTGGAAAGGTGATGAAAAGCAATGATGATTGTGTGAAGAAAGCCCTAGTTACAATTTGAGAGAGTTGCATCTCCACCTTTGCCTCCACAATTTAAGTGGAAAGGTGATGAAAAGCAATGATGATTGTGTGAAGAAAGCCCTAGTTACAATTTGAGAGAGTTGCATCTCCACCTTTGCCTCCACAATTTAAGTGGAAAGGTGATGAAAAGCAATGATGATTGTGTGAAGAAAGCCGTAGTTACAATTTGAGAGAGTTGCATTGCTCCTGCAAATCATGGCCTCCATTGCCACTGTTGTCACCATTCTCGTCAACACTCCATTGGGCAACCCCATGGCTATAAATTTCATGGATGAGCAAAGAAGGAGCATCTTCGAGTGCCCTAGGCATAATGTTCTACAGTGCTACAAAATTACAAATTCAAGTTGGCAGAGTTCCTATGGCTAAGGAAGGTGGTCTATTGTTCCCCATTCCTGCCTTTGAAAGGCCAAAGCTTCATGTGGAACAGTGCTAATATATTTGGTATGGGCTTTATGCAACCAAGTCAATTTGTTCAGCTGCATGGAACTTATATTAATTTGTTTTCTTAATGTATTGTCCTTTAACATATTGTACCTCTTATCTAGCATGTTAATTAATTGTTTCTTATATCTATCATGCAAATGTTTGCCCTTTTACTAGGTTTTCCAAAACATTATTTTTGGTTAATTAATATTTGAAATCTGTTTTCCATATGTTTCTTTGCTATTTCAAGTGTTTTTGTTCATGTGTTGGTTTTTTGTGTTTATAGTAGTGGATCTTATGAAGGAAGGATCAATTGTAGTCTTATACAATAAAAAGACTAGTATGTTTAGAGGATCTATGCATCTTGTTGTTGATAAATGGTGTAGGATTGAGATAACTGACTTGCAGATTTTTTTGTGAAAGAGGACAATAGTCTATCTCTTGTTGAGTATGAATTGATCAATGTTTGAGAGGAGTAGACGGATAATTCTTACAAGGGATAAAATATTTCCTTTCAATATTACAATTATGCTAGTATCAAGATGTAAAACATGAATTAATAGAAATATGGCATGCAGATCGTATTGCTCTATGGTGACATTTCTCAGCTTCGTTTGGAGTTTTACAAATTCACTTTTCTAGTAGCAATTTTGGGATCAAGTTATAATGGGATTATAATAAGATCATCACAAGAACATTGAGCAAAGTGGGAGGGAAAAGGATTTTGGACATTATTTCGGACTTTCTTTTCACTAAATGTTGTTGAGATTAGTTTGAGGACATCCTCCACAGGAAGAATATTTTATTTTTTCCTCTATTATATAAGTGATGCAAGATTATGGTAATAGCTAATCTTTTTTCTGATGATATTGATCATCCTGTTCTTCCACCTAAGACAATACCTGACCATAATGAAAAGAAACCCGAAGACAAGGATGAACATGATAAGATTCCAGACCCAAAATCCAAAAAGTCAAATGACTGTGATGAGGATGTACCTATGGAAATTGAGGATGCAGATGCAAAGAAACTAGAGGTATGAGCCCAAGAAAATTGATGATTCACATTCTCCAAAACCTGCTGATAAGTAGAGACTTGAGTTCACATCGTCCTTTCCCTACAATTCAAATGGCGCCCTCATTTGCATGTCTACATTTATCAAAAGACTCAAAACCATGAAAATCTGTGTATAGAAGTTGAAGCAACTCAAACATATTATTGTTTTGAAATTTTTACAGTCATTGGTTGTTGGTATCAAGCTGACCATTCACAAAACACCATTGGTGACTAACTTAATTCAACGGTATAACTCATATTTAAACTTCTAGGTCAAATGTAGAGAAAAATTAATACTTACCATTGGCTAAACTATTATTCTAAATAATATTTACGAGTTTTGCTTCAATTTATGTAACATAGATTTCCTCCTATATTCAAATGTGCATAAGAAAGGTCCAAATTACTTGAAAATATTACAAAGACAGCATAAATTCAACCCCGAGAAACCATGATAAACGAGGGATGGCTATGAAAATTGATAAGACCAAGAAGAGAAATGGAAGACTCCTAAAATTACTTTGAAGGCATCAGGTTGTGGTAAATGGAAAAGACCTCTGAAGAGGAAAACTACCCTTAGAAGCATTAATAACAGTTTTTCACATCAAAATTTGTTCAATTTGTCATACTAGACAAGCCATGGCAGGAAATATAAATAAAAATAACATAAACAAAATCTAATCCTGACATTGTAGCCTGTGACATTTTAGCTATTGCAAAAAATGAGATAAAAATTATTAATAGTTGCTATACATTACCTGGAAGAAAAAGCATCTGTTCTGCCTCACCAATTCCTCCGCCATCGCCTCCTCTGCTCTGCCTCTCTCATTCCTCTGCTGCCGCCATCGCTTACTCTGCTGCCGCCATCAAAGATCCTTGGCCAACGGTACAATTAAAGATATGCATATCTCGTATATCGTCCTCCCTCGTGCGAAATAGCCGTTCGGTTGGATATGAACGAGATGATGTTCAAAAAAGCTGACAGTTTTCCAGTTGCGAGGGATTAAGGGAGCGACCTATTAAAAATTTATTTACACCCAAAAAAAAAATTCCCTATTAAAAAATTAGCCTCAAACTAAATGTTTTGAGATTTAATTCTTTTTCTGACTTAAGGTATGCATCACCCGGATCATGCTATATATTTGCGCTTGTGACAGGGATTTGGGTTGATAAAAAAATCATTTCTTTAAGAATTTAGATGTTTTATTCTTTTGAATAGAAATTTGAGATGGTGATAGATTAAAGATTGAGTGAAATAAGAGAAAATTAAAATGAAATTTAGGTCATAGAAAGAGTGGTATAGAATGTATTAAATGTGTTTTTTTTAAACATATAATTTTAATGGCGGACAATTTTAAGATCTTTTGATTTTTACATGTGAAAATGCACACTCATAGCATACATGTATATGAAAAAATAAACATGTATTTAAAATAAATATTTAGATAATGAAAAATAATTATATAAACTACAAATTGTATCCAAAGGTTCAATTGGCACACTGATATGAGAAGAAATTGTAGAAATTGTAAGATGAATGTTTTGTTTGTAGTCATCTCATAAGAGTTGTTCATTTGACACCGTTATTATTGAAAAAAATATTTTAAAGTTTCCTTTGATACAAGAAATTATGTTTTTATAGTATACAATGAGGATAACAAAATGAATTTCTAAGATTTTTGTGTTGACATTATTTGAAGACACTCCTCTTATTTTGCACGGATTTAATACATATTTTTTCTACTTGTGGGTATACTATCAGAATTGGAATGCATGGGAAATGTGTAAATCAAACAGTATTCAAACTTGTGACACCATTGTGAATGTAAGACCCTAGTATTTTATGTTTCTAATGTCAATTATTGTTTTATTAATTGTGAGACCATATGCTTTATGGATTAATAGGGCCAAAGCAATCTTTTGCATAATTCTCCAATGTAACAGTTAAATTTTATGAAAATAAATAACTGTAAATTAGATAACCAACTCTCCTTTTTGTTCTACAAAGGCAACAACTTTGCTAAGAGCACTATTACTAAGTTTCATTGCAACCCATAAATTTTAATTATAAAATAACTTGCTGCTAGATGCACAACACCTTTGCCTCTAGTTGTTCATCACCATTTTCCTTATCTCTTCTTCACTCAACAATGCACCATGCTAAGGGTGTGACTTTTGATGTCAATATTTATTTGTTATGCACTACAACCAAATCATTTGTTGCAAAAAAAATAAATTGGCAAATAAAATGTATCTTATTCACTAGCAAAAAAGAAAGTATTGGTGCATGGCATGAGGAATTTTCAATATGTTAGTTCTAACTTGGCATTCCTTATATTTGAAAGGAGGTTGTAAAAGTTTATTTAGGTATGTTCATCCCAATGTTATCAAAAAACTATTTCCAATGTATCCACTATCTAGAAGTCACTCCAAAGTGTTGTCCCATATGATGACCTCACATACATTAGAATGTCCCTTACAAATGGCACTTATCCCAAGTTGGCAACTAACACAACTAATCAACCAATGAACAAACTTTGATTGTGATATGGGAATGTTTTTGTGCAACCTATTATCAACTTCTTACAACATTGTTGATCAAATGAAGTTCATTTCATCAATTATAATGTAAATGAAATACATGTTTTAAAAAGTTGATAGAGCTTGACCTTGAAGAAGGTTAATGTCTTTATTAGTATGTGAAGTGTTGTATGAATTGTTGATGCATTAATGTTGAAAGTAGTCACACTTTATGGGATAAGAAACAATAAGGGTGTTTGTGCACAAGGAAAATTTGTAAAGTGTTATCTAGATGTCATCAAACATGTATAATTTTCTTATTCCAATATTACCTTGTATAATCATTTGAATTGGTGGTTGCATTCCTAATTGAGAAGAATAAAATCATAATAATGTCAAAAGTATTTTGTTATCTAAAAGAAAGATTGACTAATGTGACATGTGTATTGGTTTCAATTTGTTTTACTTTGTGTGTTGAATGGTTGGAGTCATATAATGCAATAATATTCATAATCAAGGAAGGTGCAAATGTAGTGGAAATCCAAAATTGTGCATTGTGAATATTTTGGAATTTTTAATGCAAGTTACAACTAGAAAAGAGAATCCTCTATATGTGTATCACCTTTACTTTTATGTCAAAAATTGCACTTTGTCTAGGATTTAATCTATGAGTCAAGGTCTTTTTTGTATTTATGAATATGTCTTATGTACAAGAATCTATCATCATTAATTGTGTCCTTTTGTTCTCAAATTCTCCAAAATCCCTGTTATTTGTTATTTATTGTGCATTTATAACTTTTGAAACTTGATATTTAAAAGTATATTTACATGATTGTCATTATGTCACAAGAGGACATGCTCACCTAGTTCAACACCCAAAAAATTAAGTAAACAACCAAGCATAACATTATTTAGTCATACAAATTCTCCTAGAATTAGTATATAGATCTAGGTTCATGTTATTGTTCCAATCTAAAAGTGTCTACTAGTGTGTTCCTTTGTAAAATATGAATGATTTTTAATGTTATATGATGTCTAAGATTAATTCAATTGAATACCTTTAAATATAGTGCCCAACAAAAATAATATAAATCTATGCTAAGTTGTCCCTAGGTGGGAAAGGAATAGGTAGTAATTGGCAACTATTCTAAGTTGACAACAACCATAATTAGTTAACCACTAAACAATACTTAATTATGATATATGGAAATTTGTTTTATATAAGTTTTAATGACCCTAGTCCAATTAAGTTCATTTCATCAAATATAATGTAATAAATAAAATACATATTTTTGAAAAGTTGATAGATCTTGACTTTAAATAGGTTTCATTTATTTTCTGAGTATGTGAAGTGTTTCATGAATGATTGATGCCTTAATATTGAAAGAAACCACACTTGACGAATTGTGCAACATGTGTGTTTATATGTAGGTAATATTTGTAGTTAGTACTACCTTTTTTAGAAAAATGTCTCAACCTTGCATTACTAATGTTTTTTTAAATATATTTTTTATGTACTTGTTATTTCATCCTCTAGTCATTTTGTCTTCTTGTGGGAGAGTTCCAACATCCCATTTGGAGGATGACTAGATTTTGTTTTTAGTGAGTTTTTGGCCTCATATGAGGAGGTAGGTGTCCCACTTTGAGATGGAATAGTTTAGCCACATTGTTGATGTCCAAATTGATATGGTTCAACATAGGTAGAATAAGATTACTCGAAATCTTCTAAAAATATAACAAACCTAATATTTATTATCTCCAAGGCATTTAAAGTTGGGTCTCAATTTTGTGTTGGATAACTCAAGGGTCAATTATATTTTGTTCAATCAAGGGACCTTTGATGATTTCAAACTTTTACAAAAATTTCTTCTCTATGATTCCTTTTTTGTGGGTTTTATATTTTTTCTCTTTTTGTTTTCTTTTTGAAGTTTCATTCTAATATAATCTAATAGATTGTAAAAAATAACAAAAGAGATTAGGTTAATGAGAAGTAAACTAAATGAATGGTTTGATTTAAATATTTTTCTTTATGTACACGATGAGGTTATTATATATTTTACAAGATAAAAGTAGAAATTAAGTCTAGAATACAGTAATACTACATATCATGCATATGCTAAACAAAACTGCCATAAATATTACAAATATAGTATATGTTGTCAAATTGTCAAGTTTGATTGTCATGTCAATAGATATTTATATACAAGAGAGATGTAGAAGGTGAAAAAAGGAAATGAACAATATAAGACCTTGCAAAAGATCTCTATTTGGAAATAGTGCATAACATAAATTAACAATTATTAGATAATAAATAAGAAATTAACATAATATTGTTAATTTATTAATAGGTGTTAGTTTTTAGTTAGTTTTTGGGTAGTAAGAACATAGAAGTATTTATAAAGCCATTGCAATGTAATTATTAGTGTTGAAAGTGAAAGACTAATTTATGGTTTTGAGCCTTTAGCTCTTTGTTTCTCATTTTCAATATGGTACCAAAGTAGGTGTCCTTGTGAGACCTATTTGTTTTCCTTTCATTCACTTGTCTTTCCTCCAAAGTGGTATAAACAAAGGCCAAGTAGTGCAGACCACATGCAACAACCATTGTTGTCCATCCACCATTCTTGCATTTTTTCAATAGAGACACAGTGTTGACCACGCGCAAATTTTTCAACATTCATTAGCCATTTTCATTTGGTTTCTCTCCTCTCTCCATCTTGTTCACTCCTTTTGTAGTTTTCATTCCATTTTGTTCATATTAATATTAAAAATCAACAAAAAAGAAGAAAAAAAATTATACATTCAAAGATGCAAAAATATTTGGTGGAACAAGTTTGTTGTTAAGCTAGAAAAAAATTCATATGTTTCTCTATGTTGTCACTAGGAATATGTGTCTGGATTTCAATCTAATCTTATAACAATAGGCAACAATTACTAGAATCTTCAATATATTTTTCTAGATGTGGTGAGAACATTGTGAAATGTTTTCCATTTGATTCACTTATATGACAAGTTTGCAACATTTGATAATATTTCAAAAGCACTATCATGAATCTATCAACGTCATTTCAATTGGTATTGATACTTATTTGGAAGACAAGGTATTGAAAATATGAGAAAGTCTCTAGATGTGGCATGGGATGTTATATGTATTTGTGCAATATTTTTTCAGAATTTCTTCATGACTAGAGCTTCATTTTGCCACAAGAAGGCATAATTTAGACTAGAATTAGTTGCAATGGACCTTAACACATATTTATTCCAAATTGCACAAAATGGAGCAAGGCCTTCTAAGCACAATTTTGTTACATTTTGATTGCTCTGCAAGGGTTTCAAGTTGAAGGTTCATTGCTAGATCCAATAAGGAGTTGGAATTTCAAAGTATTTTGGGTCAAAACAAACCTTGTCATTGTGCTCAAAAGGCCCAAAATCCCTATTTATTTTCATATATAACACTTCATTTTTGGCGTTAAAAATTTTGTGGTGACTTTTTATTTTCAACCGACTATCTTAAATTTGATTTCCAAACTATCATCATCAAATATTGTGTTAAATTTGGTGGCCCAATGACTGTTAGAAGTACTGTCTTAAATTTGAAAATCAATTAACCATCATTGAGTGATTTTTTTTTAAAGTGCATGATTTTTTGTGTACTTTGCAGTGGTGTGATCATTTTGATCTCATTTCATGCAAAAAAATGATTTTGAACTTGTGGCCAAATGGCATCTGAAAGCACTAATATCAAGTCCACTTCATTATTTTTGGCAAGTGGCACCTATAATTACACTGAGCATAAAGTGCCAACCTCATATTATTGGAGGGATTTCTTGGTTGAGTAATTTGGGGGAGGGGTAATCTTGTGTTTGTTTGTTGGTTGTAATCATGTCTTCTAATTCATGGAAAGTAAATTCTGATTATTGTGGGAAGAAAAAGCATGCAATAGAGGATTTTTTACTAAAATAACTTGATGATTTGAATCTTCTTTATGAACTTCAGCAGTTGTAGTAGCTTTACATTGCCAATGGCATTCATTTGCTTAATTCCTTTGAAATAACATCAATCAAATTATCTAGTGTTTTTATTTCCTCATATGATGAGGGCGCAACCCGAGACACAGAAAATAACCCACAAATAAGAGAATAATTTTATTATTCAAAAAATGGAACTTCTTACATGCAGAGGATCTCAAATCCCCAAGTTCTACAACACATGCAAGTTACAGAAAGCTACAGAATAACCCTTTCGCAATATGTGAGGTTGTCCCCAAAAAGTTATCCCCCAAAAAAAATTAGAAACCCGCCCATAAATAGAGCTCCCTTTTGTTGGAGCCACAAAACAACATTTTCAAATTTGAGTTTAGGCAGTTTGGTGCCGAAAATTACAACTTGAAGTTCAAATTTCAAAAGAATATTTGCAATTGCATCTTCTAGAAAGTGTGCCAACTTCCCGAGGCCATAACTTTTGATCCGGGGCTCCGATTCGCGAACTGTTTGAACCATTGGAAAGGTCTCGAAATCAAGAACACGCTAGAAATCTGCCACGCCGATTTCGGAAAGTTTCGGGGCCAATCCGGGAGCTCTAAGTGCCTCAAATCCAACTCGAAAGATTTTTAGGTGCAAATCTAGGAAACTAAAACTGCAATATCTTTCAACCCAGGAATAGAAAATAAAAACCATAAATTGGGAATTTCATTATGACGAACAAGGTCTCCAAAAATATAAAAACATCTAAAAACTGAGAAACCTGAAATTTAACTATTTTTGGGTGATGCAAGATTGCCCTTACACCACTGGATGCTCCTGCATCATCATATGTTGAGGACACAATGGGGGATGATAAGTGTAGTTGAATGGCATGCATTGAGATCTCATCTCCTTCATCTATTGTTTCTTCTAAGGATTCTTGTGATTCCATAGTTTTGGCTCCTTGTGATCTTCAGTACAATAGGACAACATCATCTTCTAGAGATGGCCACTTGGGATGAGTACTTGACATACATTGCTAGTTTGTTTTGTGAGTCTCACATTTCATATTTGGGAGACATTATTGATTGTATTCATCTTCTCTTTGATGAAGATGCTCCTTCAATTGTTGTGAGGGAACACTCTGACCCTCTTGTTCATTCTCTACATGATCATCCTTCGTAGTTTGACATGAGTGTAGATTCTTTTGGACAACATTTGAAGGAGGCTTCTTTGTCGTTAGATAAGGTATCTTTGTCTTTGGATTATTTTCTTCAATCATCTCTAGGAGATTTTGGGTTGACTGAATAGCCTATGTTGACCCCTTTGACATTGTTTTGGCATTGATGTCAAGGATTGTTTTGGAATTTATAGTATTGGCATTCATTGAAGGGATTATGAGACAACATTAAGACATTCACTGCATATGAAAGACATGATTAGAATGGTTTGGCACACATTCAGGTGACATATTTTTGGCAATATGGCATTTATGTTGATCTATTCAAGCACATTGACAGTGGTATGTATATCTACTTTGGTGTCATTAATCACATGTTTTATTTAAACATCACAAGGAATTATGGTGCTTGATTTAGTGGACCAACATGCATTGTTGCACATTATGAGGTTTATTATTAGCATGCAAATAAAGTTAAACACCGATGCAAGGTATACATTATAATTTTTTTATTCATCATTGAAAAAGCATAACTCAAAGGCTTATCTTTGCATTAAGAATGATGTTCACATTATTGAAATTGACAAGAGCATGCTTTTCGGGCTCATTATTACACATATTATAATATTTCACTCATTATTATGAAGAATGTTCTTGAGCTTGTCTATGAAGTTTTTATAGTGATTAGGGTTTGACATCATCATTCTATTGGTGATTTGACAAAGCTCATGGTGGTGGTGTTGCGGTGGCAAAGAATTTGTTTTTCAGGGAGTGAGTTTGTGGTTTCAATTTATTTTTACATTGTTATCGACTACCATATGTAGTTTGAATCAAGATCAAACTGGTAACAATTTTCATTGAATGATTGTTTATTCATTTTCTCACCATTGTGTTTGTCGACCTTGTTAAGTCTTGCATACTCTCATTTTGGTGTCATGGGTTTTGGTATTGGGCACAAATGTAAGTTTATTGCCTAAACTTGTGTATACCTTATTGCTAGGGCAAAGGCTCTTAAAATGTATTGTTGTTCCCAAAGTTTTCGTAGGGGTTGTGTGTTTCATTTGGTGTTGTATAGGGCACAATTATTTCACAAATACATTGTTTTCAGTAAAGTGTAAACTAAATTTTATTGACTACATTGGTGTGGGGTATTTTGTGTAGTTTGCATACCTTAGTTCAGACACAATATCAATCATATTCAAGTGTGTGTTACATATGTTTAAAGTGCACAACGTTTATTTTATCAAAAATAGTTTAAGTGGTTGGAAGTGCTACTCTATGGTGATATTTGAAAAATGGATTATGGATGGTTATGTTGGCGGTTTGTTAAAGAGTAGTCACACAATGAATCAACAGGGACAGTTATGAAACAGTTTCTAAAGGTTTCATTTGTTAGTTTCTTTTGATGATAGATGGAGGCATTGTATACATTATTGATTGCTTATTTAAATAGTGATTTATCATTGTTTGATGTTTTGTGCTTTCATAGAGTTATCATGTTGAATGTATAAATATAATTCTATAAAGTAGTTTTACTAGCAATGTGCAAAATAGATTGTATCAACTAGTATATTTTATATTTTAAAAGATTCCAAGTGAATGAGTCTTTAGGATATGGAATGTATTAGATTGAAAGGGAAAAATCTTATGCAGTGAAACAGAGTAACCCTCTATAATGTACTTACTTCATGTTTGAAAATTGTGTTGTAAGGTCATGTTAATGAGACAAAGATTGACCTTTTCCAGTGAGGTATCTTGTAACCAGTGAGGTTTTGTGGCTAGTGAGGCTTTTACCAGTGAGGCATTTTATGTAGCCAATGAGGCTTTTCCAGTGAGGCATTTTGATTAAGCTAGTGAGGAAATTCTGAGTGGTTTTTCTACCCCATGAGGGTTTTCCACTCCTGAAATTTATTGTGTCATGGTTTTAGTTATTGTGTGATTTACTTATCATTCATGTCTAAGAATTTTGTACTGATTACTATTTGGTATTTAGATTCTTACATTGAGGAAGCATGCCAAATTGATTAAGTGTCGTCAGCATCATTATTTATATTTACAAATTTTTTGAAAGAAAGTAAATTAAAGTTTTCAAATCTACAACACTAATTCACCCCCCTCTCAGTGTTGTTTGTACTCCAACAAGTGGTATCAGAGCATAGGTTCCCTATAGAAGTCTAACAGGATTAGGTAGGTCCTAATAATGGAGTACCATGGGAAAGTGTAGAAGAAATAGAGAAAAGAAAGAATCCAAGAAAAAGGTTGAACAAAAAACCCCAGTCAAGTCATGTGATGAGTTGTTGCATGAGTCTCTCCTCAATGTCGATATAAAGTGTGATTTGTTGAGATTGATTTTTTTATTGATGAAAGAGATCTCTTTGTGGATGAAAATGGATAGGAGTTAGATGAAGATGATTGTGAAGTTGATTTAGAAGGTGAAATTTTGTGTGCTTTTGATACAATCAAGCAACTCAGAAAAAGAGAATAAGAGACTAGAAGACCAACTTCAACAAGAAAAATATTCAAAAGACAAGGTATGTTCAAAGTTTTCAAAAGTTTCTTTAGAGTTTGATGAAGCAAGGAATCATGTTGTTAACTTAAAGATTCAAGTTGGTGAATCTGACAAATTGATTATAAGTCTAAAAACTAAAATAGAAGAAGCTAAAAGGGTTGTTGATTTTACCAAGTCTGATCTAGAAGTCAAAACTAATGAATTTATAAGATTAGAATTAGACATAGTTTCTTTGAAAAAGGAATTGGAAAAGGGATCTATTGAGTTGCACAAGAATCTTTAGTTTGAAAATAGTAATGAATGTTTGAATGACACGTTGAGTAAACCAAAACACTATAAAGACACTATAGGATTGGGTTATGAAGAAGGACAATGCTCTAAAGTTAGAAATTCACCAAGGCAAAAGATAGATTTGGGTCATCATGCTATTGCTCCTAAAGATTAGACAAAAGAAAAACTTGTTGATGAAGGGATAAGGACAACTAACTCCTCAAGATCTCCACCTGTTAGACAATGCCATTCAACAAGGTACAACTACTCTTAATTTCATGATTATTGATATTCTTGTCATGTTTATGGTCATAGAGCTAGAGTTTGTAGAACAAGAAATTGTTGGATGAATAAAAGTCATAATCATGTGAGGAATGTCAAGAGAGGTTCATACAACATGCCTAGGAGTTATCCTTGCTTTGGTCTAGACAACATCATATGTTATAGGTGTAATGAGTTTGGATACAAAGCACAATGGTGTAAGAAAAGTTTGATGAAGCCATCTTGGGACTACATGTTCAAACAAAAACAGAAGAAGAAGAAGAAAAATCCTATACAAGTATGGAGAAGAAAGCAAAATTAGGAGAAGGTTGAACCTAAGCTTGTGCGTGTTGCACAAGAATCATTAATAACAACTTAAAAGAGACAGTATATGCTTAGGGGGAGCAGATTAAGGTATTATCATTTAACCCCTTTAAATAAATTAGTAAAAATTAAGAAGCAATACTATCATCAAGATGTTGTCAATATCAAAGGATAGTCAACCAATACTATTGGTTGATAGTGTTAGGAAAGTCTGATGAGGGATAGTGACTTAGGTGTTTGCAATAACTGTCATAAGTGCTTTGAAAATTGAGGCTCTGACAAGAGTTATTAGGGAAGGACAATAGAATTTTCACCCTATGATGGCACTCTTGATGCTTTGAAACAAGGGATTTATTATTTGCTAACAAAGGAACAAGTTGAGTGTAATATTTATGCAAAGTTTCAGATACATGAGTAGTGAGTGTGCAATGTTCTTAGAATCTTTATTAGTATATGTAATATTGATCATGATGGATTCAAGATGATAGATTGGATGCCATACCTTAATGGTTCAGTCCGCAATTACTTCTCATATTCTTGCACCATGTATATATAGTAAAATTTGCAGATAGAGACAGTGTAGTGGACAAATTATGCTTTATGAATAGTGATAGTATGAAGTTGTCTTTGCTTGAATACAAACCTTTTACAGCAACATGAACTTGTCGATGGATCATTTGTGATCTTGTGTGGTGGTTGGTAATCTTTGTTTTTTATTATTTGGGCAATGGTTTTGTTGCTTAGAGGAGTGCTTTGGCCCTTTTACTTTGTTTGATCTTGCCTCTTGAAATTTTTGAAACTTGAGTTTGTTTTGCACCTTTGTCTTTGCCAATGAATTGGGTTTTGTTTGAGGAAAGTGAATATAATAGTGCTTTGACAATATAACAGTGTTTATCAAATAGGGGGAGTAATTGCAATGTTTGATAGTGGTATGAAGATAGTGCTTAACAGTATGATGGTTTCTAATATTTGGCAGTATTCAGTTACAATGATGTTAGTCTCATCTTGTTGATTTTACGAGTTGTTGAAAATTATGTGGTGCTCATATACTTCTTAAGTCACCAATATGTTTATGCCTATGATGTTCTTGTCAATTTATAGTGAAAAAAAGGGGAGGTCTTCAATGTTTGCATGCTTACATCTTGTGGTCATGGAGTAATCTATGGAGGGACAAATTTATGGTCAAAGGTCAACATAAAAGCTACATTGTACTTTGGAGAACAACTATCTCAATTGTGCTTGTAAACATCAAAGGTGACAATGAAAGTGGAGTTTGCAATTTTGTTGATAGTGAACTTTGAAACTTTGTTGGATGTTTCTGTTGTTACTTGATGACTATGTGTTGTTGATGACAGTCCCTGATGACACTACACTTTGGATGCAATTTGCTTAGTTGCTTGATATTGTTGCTTAGTGAGTGGAATTTTTATTTTATAACAGTGTATGCCAATGACAAAAAATTATGAGAAGTTTGAACTGTATGATAGCAGAGGTTCAATGAGAATAAGATTGAGAATGGATAGCTCGTGACAGTCCAGGATAGAGGAATGAGTTTGGATCAAAACAAAGGATTATTTTAGGACAGGTCAAGAGATAGGGCATAGTTTGGGTCAGTGGTGTTAAGTCCACATCATGATTGGTTCAGTGTTGGAATGCTCATTATGCCAGGTGCAGAGCCTAAGGAGTTTTCCAATGTTTCCTTTGATAGGATAGTTTATGACAAGACTGTGTATCTCTAATAATGCAAAAGCTCTACTATTACCAAGGCAGTATGTTGTAATGTAATTGATCACTCCCATGCATGCATAGTGCTAAGACCTATGGAGAATGAAAATTGTTGCTTGATGAAGTACATGTACTGTGTGTTGGGTTGATTATCAAATAGTGATAGAGCTATATTTGTAACAGACCTTTCAAGTTTCATAATTATAATGGATTTATCTTCATAGGGGGAGTAATAGGGTGCAGGTTTCATAAGATATTTATCATGAAAAGACTATGTTTGCATAGTAACAAGTGTAAAGTACAAGTTGCACAAATTTGAATGATGCTTGCAAGTTGAACATAGCATAGTGATGGTAATTGCCATATTTGTAGATTATTGGGTCATTTTTGCTTAGACGGTTTTGGACAGTTTCTTTGTTTGTGCAGTGGAGACCATTCACTTGCTTGGACAGTGTGGATAATAGTGCAGAAAATTCATTTTTTCTCTCATTTTTAGGAAGTAAAATTATTGCGAAGTCCATTCTTCTTTAATGATGACAATATTCTTCAAATCATAATACTCTAATAGTCTTATAGTGATTCTATTTGTTTCCAATGCTTTTTCTATGCTATGATTATGTTATTCATTCTCTCAATCACAGAAGTATGAAGTCAAGGGTACCAAGATCTTGAGGTACTATTTATGGGTGAGCAATAGACTTGGTGTATATCACCAAGATTTTGTATTTGATCAACCAAAGAGAGACCTTTACAAAGGTTGAAGCTACAAAATTTTTTCTTTCTATCACCAATCTTTCCCAATCCAAGAATATTAGTTTGAGAAGAATGGTTTATTTTCTCCTGATGAGATTGTAATTGTTCCAAGACATGAATAGTATCATAGCTATGGTTTTAATACAAAATCACTAATGACATACTAGTGTATTCTAGGGTAGGTACTTGGTGGTTTTTTGGTGCTTACCGACCCCTTTGACCTTTAGCATTGTTGTGAAAAGGGGGAGAAAAGTTTTTGAGCTTATATGTATATTTATTTTGCTTACATTGCAAAAATTGTTGCTCCACACTGTATATTGATGTATTGTTGAGTATATTTTTTTGTGCTCATATGGTGATGTTGTGACAGTCCATTAGTGATTGTACAGGTTTGTATTTTTGCATTGGTGATCATACAGGTTGTTTGACATCAATGCCAAAGGGCAATTTTGTTGACCCCTTTGACATTGTTTTGGAGCTGATGTCAAGGGTTGTTTTGGCATATACAATATTGACATTCATTGAAGGGATTATGAGACAACATTATGACATTCATTGCATATGGAAGACATGGTCAGATTGGTTTGGCACACATTCAGGTGACATGTTTTTGGCAATATGGCATTTGTGTTGATCTAGTCAAGCATATTGGCATTGGTTTGCATATCTACTTTGGTGTCATTAATCACATGTTTTATTAAAACATCAAAAGGCATTATGGTGCTTGATTTAGTGGACCAACATACATTGTTGAACATTATGAGGTTTATTATTGGCATGCAAATAAATTTAAACACCGATGCAAGGCATACATTATAATGCTTTTATTCATCATTGAAAAAGCATACCTCGAAGGCTTATCTTTTCATTAAGAATGATGTTCACATTATTGAAATTGACAAGAGAATTTTTTTGGGCTCATTATTACACATATTATAATGTTTCACTCATTATTGTGAAGAATGTTCTCGAGCTTGTTTATGAACCCTAGACAGTGATTAGGGTTCGACGTCATCATTCTATTGGTGATTTGACAAAACTCATGGTGGTGGTATTGTGGTGGCAAAGCATTTGTTTTTAGGGAGTGATTTTGTGGTTTCAATTTATTTTTGTTGTTGTTGACTACCATATGTAGTTTGAATCAAGATCAAACTGGTAACAATATTTCATTGAACCATTGTTTATTCATTTGCTCACCATTTTTTTTGTTGACCTTGTTAAGTCTCACATACTCTCATTATGGCATCATGGGTTTTGGTATTGGGCACAAATGTAAGTTTATTGCCTAAACTTGTGTATACCCTATTGCTAGGGCATAGGATCTTAAACCGTACTATTGTTCCTAAAGTTTTTGTAGGGGCTATGTGTTTCATTTGGTATTGTCTAGGGCATGGTTTTGTCACAAATACATTATTGTTTGTAAAGTTTAAACTAAAGTTTATTGACTGCATTGGTGTGGGGTGTTTTGTGTAGTTTGCATACCATGGGTTAGACATAGTATTGATCATATTCAAGTGTGTGTTCCATATGTTTAAAGTGCACAATGTTATTTTATTAACAACAATTTAAGTGGCTGGAAATGCTACTCTAGACAGTGATATTTGAAAAATAGATTATGGATGGTTATGTTGGCAGTTTGTTAAAGAGCAGTCACACAATGAATCAATAGGGACAGTTATGAAATAGTTTAGATAAAGGTTTCATTTGTTAGTTTCTTTTGATGACAAATGGAGGCATTGTATACATTATTGATTGCTTATTTAAACAGTGATTTATCATTGTTTGATGTTTGATGCTTTCACAGATTTATCATGCTAAATGTATAAACATAATTTTGTAAAGAATTTTTGCAAGCGATTTGCAAAACAAATTGTATCAATTGATATATTTTATATTTTAAAAGATTCCAAGTGAATGAGTCTTTAGGATATGGAATGTATTAGATTGAAAGGGAAAAATGTTATGCAGTGAAATAGAGCAACCCTCTGTAATGCATTTACTTCATGTTTGAAAATTGTGGTGTAAGGTCATGTCAATGAGACATAGATTGACCTTTTCCAGTGAGGCATCTTGTAACTAGTGAGATTTTGTGGCCAACGAGGCATTTTGATTAAGCTAGTGAGGTAATTCTTAGTGGTTTTTCTACCCCATGAGGGTTTTCCACTCCTGAAATTTATTGTGTCATGGTTTTAGTTATTGTGTGATTTACTTATCATTCATGTCTAAGCATTTTGTATTGATTACTATTTGGTATTTATATTCTTACATTGATGTAGCATGCCAAACTGATTAAGTTTTGTTAGCATCATTATTTATGTTTACAAATTTGTTGAAAGAAAGTAAATTAAAGTTTTGAAATATACAAAACTAATTCACCCCCCTCTTAGTGTTGTTTGTACTCCAACAGCCTAGAACTCCTGTTTGAAGTTGACACCTTTTGGTATCAACATGGAGACATTTGAGCATTCTTTAGAGACATCACCTATCAACCTTCTTTCCACATCTTCCTTTCAAGAATGGGAAGACATAATACTTGCTATCTTGGTCTTGTTTCTTCCCAAGGGGAGGAACATTGTTCGATAGTCTTGGATCACCAAGTTAGCATTTAGTGTTGAGCATCTACCATCATTGTAGGAGACTCTATATTGAGGGGAGGTTGCATGGTCTCTCTTCTTCTCTCCATTAGGGGGACCTTTTTCCTCACATGGGGTTTTGTCCTCATTGTTCATTGAGAGCATCTTCTTTTTTATCTCTTTTGGGGAGGAGTTTTGTCCCATTGGGTTTTCTCCTTTTCTTTGTTTGTGAGAGATTGAATTTGCATTTGTACATGGGTACCTGTAGACACTTTAAAATGTCCTGAATGATATCATGCACTCAAATCTGATATACTAACATTGTTTCATCCTAAAACCCATCCTCTTTTTACTTAATTGATTAAATTAGCCTAGCTATTTAATTAATTATGTCATTTTCATCTATTAACTTGATTAATCTAATTAGGTTAATTCCTACCACTTTCATGCTAACCTTTCATCCTATTAAATTGGATAAATTAAATTATCTAATTTAATCCCTAAGTCCTCTTATTTAATTAAATAACCCTAAGCTATTTAATTAATTATCATATCACATCCCCCTTTTCATTAAATCGTTTTATTTAATGAATACCATATAATTCCCCTAATTTGCATCATTGAAACTTTGTTTTAAATGGCCAAATTACTAATTAAATCTAATTCTCCCACTTGCAAGGGAATATTCCTCCTTTGCACATTCCTCCAAAAGGAATATTCTCATAGAATATTCCTTCCCCTTTGCACATTAAAATTTGGTTTTAATTAACTAAATGCTAATTTTCCTCCAAAAGGGAATATTCTCATGGAATATTCTTTCCCTCTTCACTCATTTGAAAAAAAAAGGATATTCTTCCTTGTAACAAACTTTCAACAAACTTCTTGTGCAAGTTTTGAAAGTGTGTTTGTTTGGATGGTTGTGAGCCCTTGATTAAATATCATCTTGTATTCTTAACCCTTGATGGGAATCCATGATCCATGCCTCCATTCCTTCCATCCTAACCATTGATTGATTCTTTCAATCTTAACTATCAATTTCATTTTTCCTATTCTATAAATAGGGCTTGCATCTATTGAATAGGGATCCATCTTTTAATAGTAAACTTATGTTGTTAAAATTACTCGCATTTGCATCCACATTTAACACATATTTAGCCTTTTTTTAGTTAAAATCTTGCATTATGAGCTTACAACATCCGTTAATGGCTTCCATGGTAACTTAGTTGCATCCATTTAGTATATTTTAAAATTAGGGTTTTAATCTTTTGAATCTTGTATACATTTAGAATAGCTTTGAAAACACTTACATCAACCATCATATGTAGCATTTTATCATGTTAAAATAGCTTTCATCATGTTTTGTAACAACACATCTTTCATTGGTTTCATCAGTTTTCTTCAATAAAATTGATTGAAACAAGCTCAAATTCAAAGGGATTGGGAAAAGGTTGCCATTCCACATCAATGTGACACCACTCCCTAATAGGATAAATTTCAATGTCTTAGAGTAGATGTTTATCAAGTTTTCATGTTTAAAATTAGAGTTTTAATGGCTTCTTTGCTTTGTTTAAATTGAATGATCTTATTGGATTGATGCTTAATGGCTTAAGTATGCTTTGAATCCATATGTATCAAGTGTAGTTAACCTATACTATGTCATTGGTCACATTTTGGCGCTAAAATGAGGACTTGAACTAATCAATCTGACAAATTTCTCTTTAGATTTTCATTTTGCTTGTGTTTGCAGATTTGGCGATGCTATTGAAGATTCATCAACACATATGAGATGTGTTGCTATACAACGACACACTTCAGTTAAAATTAAGTGACACATAATTAATTTGGCGACTCGCTATTAAATTTCGTCACCACATATTTAAATAGTGCCGCTAAACTTGTTTTTAAGCACACCATGAATTTTATTTTAGTGACGCTCTTGATGTCACCAATTACTGTAGAGTGACACATCCAATTTTTTAATACAGTGAAACGTTTTCGATATAGTGACACATTTGATGATTTAATTACAGTAAAATAATTGATTTTAGCATCGTTATTTACTGGTAAATAAAAGATGAACTTGATTTTTGACATGTGTTTTAATTTGTTGATTTCATCTGATTGCTAACTTGTCACTAACTTCTCCTTTTTGTTTTGAGGCAAACTGGTTTTGTAGGTTTGAGCAATAAAATTTGAAGTGAAGGAGTATATTATCATTTGATTATATAATTGTAACAAGTGTTTTTACACTTATGAGGCAATTATAACCCATTTATGATGCTTTATTTCATGTTTTAGGACCCACTAGATTTCCTTTGGGTTTAAAATGAACGTTCAAATTGGTTAAAACTGAACCCTTATATCCTCATTTTGTGATGTTGGTTTAAAATTGAACAAAACAATCTTAACACCTCATTTGGTGCTTAAAATGAGTTCATTATGCTTGTCAAAGTTAAAATGAACATGTGTTTAATTTTCTTGTGTATGCTTGCTGTGAGTATCCTCTCCCCTTGTGTTTCATGCGATCTTGGGTAAAGAGAAACACATAATTATACCTTTTCTTCTTGGAAGTGCATATCCTCTCCCCTTGTGCCTTTTGGAAATCTTGGGTGATGAAAAGCATTTTAAGCTTCAAATATGTGTTACCTTTAGAGGGTCTACCTCACAACTTGTGAGAGGGAATGACCCAGGCGGTGCTTTCATTTTGGTCCACTATATAAATAATTGGTTGTGACTAAAGTCATTAACCAGCTAGTGTTGGTGTCCTCTACTGACAAATGTCTCCCTTAGTATCCTTGTGATGCATTAAAACCCTTAGATATTTCTAAGGGCTGGGAGGCCTCTTAATTGAGTGAATCGCCTCGTGTATAACACTAGTTTATCCCAAAATTCTAGATTAAGAACCTTGTTAGTAGCGGCTCACCATTTCCTTCGAAGTGTATTTTGAAGTAGTGCATGGGAGGTGCACCACTCTTAGAAGTTACTTACCATGTTCAATTTTTGGTTGAGGCAATAAAGAAAATGGGGAAGGGACTCCTTTTCTTAGCATGTCAAGCTGGTACATTTCCATGATGACACACCAAGGAATATTCTAATGGAATCTTGCAAAATAATATTCCTTAAATGATCTCAAGTAATACTGCTACTCCATGGTATTACTAGCCTTGTCAAGTATCATGCATTTATTTGAGATTTAGTCACATTTTATTACACTCAAATTAATGCCACTCCAACATGGCCATTATGTCACCTATTAGTCAAGGACATTTAATGATACCATGTGGCAACAATACACCACTTATGAGAAGTAGCTATATGCCATTATACAAACTATCAAGTCATGGTTCTATTAGATTCTTGGTAAAGAATCTATCATTCAGTAGATGATTATTAGTTACTTTGATTCCCATACACACAACACAAAAAAGAAAATATGTGGCATATGAAGTGGATGATCTACTTGTTGTTGCAAGGTGTGTGCCCTTGGTCTCCTTGTGTTGTGAAACACAACGCTTGGGTTCGTGACATGGATTAACTACATCCCATGAATTCATTAACTCTGGCAGTTGTATCGGGCATTAACAAGTCAATCTTTTGGTGCAATGACAATCGTCTTTTAAATAATTGGTATTAGAGCCTAGGTCACAGGTTTGAACCCCTCGCTTGTGTTGGGAGGGTTGTTACAAGGTGTGCACCCTTGGTCTCCATGTTTTGTGCAGCACAACTCTTAGGTTTGTGACATGACTTAATCGCCTCCCATGGATTCATTAACTCTAGCGATTGTATCGAGCATTAACAAGTCAATCTTTTGGTGCAACCAAAACTATCTTTGCAACAACTCTACCTAGTGATCAAGCATAATAAAGGGCATAAAAATAAGGCTACAAACTATCTTAATTAACCACCAACCATTTTCTTACCACCACACTAGAATAACACATCCAAAAAATTCCTAATTGACGACCACTATATACTCAATATACATATTTTGCACATCCATTCAATGCACTCACACAAGATACACCTATTGGTAGCTTCTACATGTCTAACAAGATTCTCAAATTTGGCATAATAGAAAACATCTCTTCTCAAGAAAATGTGAATTATTTAAGTGCACTTATGTGCATAGCCTTAGTCTCATAAATTCACATAAATTGCATACTTTTCTCTATCAACATGTGCCACATAGTCCCAATAGAACTCTATGCATCACTATATCATTAAGAAAAACTTTGGATACTTCTCCAAGCATAATTTTTACGCATCTTTGTGTAAACATTACTCACCCACATAACACAACCTTTCATATGGGTGGACATTCATTTACCCATTTATCACTATACCTATTTTACATGTGGTCTTTCACTAGTACACAAACAACAATATATGACTAAATAAACTACTAAAATTTGTATATAAATGACTAACTTTAGTCATGTGACTACTAGTGGTTTATTTGTAGTCATTTATGACACCACTAAATTTATGACTAAACAATTTTAGTCATTTATTTAGTCATTGATTTTAGTCATTAATTTGGTCATTGATTTGGTCATTTATTTAGTCATATTTTTTAGTCTTTAATTTTAGTCACGTGACTATTTTAGTGGTTTATTTGTAGTCATTTATAACACCACTAAATTTATGACTAAACTATTTTAGTCATTGATTTGGTCATTGATTTAGTTGTTAATTTAGTCATTTATTTAGTCATGGTAGTGATTTTTTTAGTCATTAATTTAGTTATTGATTGTTGTTAACTGGTCATTTATTTAGTCATGGTAGTCATTAATTTAGTCATGTATTTAGTCATTACTTTAGTCATATATTTAGTCATTACAAATCAAATCTAACTTAATTAATCCTCACAAATTTATGTATATAAACTTCAAGTATCATAGATATTCAAATGTTAAAAAACACCATGAAATGAAGACTAAAATGCTTGAACAAATATGATTGATTAGACAAAAACTCAAATAGATTACAAATCAAAAGGAGCCACAACACAATATTTATGAGTGGAGAAAAAACCGCTCTGAAAATTTACTTCATTAAGCCTCATTGGCAAATCAAAATCTCATTGATTCATTCAATGTTTCAATGACATTGTACAACTTACAGACACTATATAAACAAAATACTCCTATTTTCATATACTTATACTATTTTCCCCTTAACTGCAGTCCTTTTAGAAGGCAACGACCTCCTATAGGGGCTTGACCCATTTAATCCCCTTGCAAATCCACAGTTTTCCCACCGCTATTGGTTTTGGCTCCTCCAAAATCTTCCTTGCTAGTATTCATGACCTTTCACTTCTCCAATTTGGAGCTGTAGCCTAAAAATAAGGTTTCAAAATTTTCACATCAAAAACTCAAAAAAGTCAAATAATACAAAGAATAAAATTCAAACATTTTATTTTCCTTTTCCAACTATGGCACCCTAAACTTAGGCATTAGATATAGTGAATGTATCAAAATTAGATATAATATCCATCAAAAGCATATTTGGAAGTAGATTTTTATCAAATATTGTAGTTGCAAGTTCCACTAATTATAATAAAGATAAATAGTTTTACCTTTCTACATCAACTAATGCAATTTTGATAACTTTTAGAGGATCGACAATGCTAGCCTTTATCATATCAACATACTCACCTGCAAGTTGCAACACAACATTAAACTTATTAATTAGACTCAACATATAAGAAAGAAAAAGAAACTTCAAACATTATCAATTTAGTAAAAAAACCATCAATTTCAAAGATCAAAGTAGCCAATGCTTCACTCTCTACATCCTCTGCTACAATCGAAAGAGGCCTTTGTTTCTGTGATAAATGCAACAATAAATTAGGTTATTTGTCAAAACTTATCACTATGTACTTATGAACTCAAGATCATTTAAATTGTCAAAGTAATCGACTTGACTACCTAATTTCTTTCTATCACATACACTTTGGGTATACAAGATCATTGAGAATCCCAATTATTGAACCAAGAAATTTAGCAATGCAACAAAATTATATCTTAAGTAAAATGTAAATCAAATCAACATTAGATGTCTTAGCTTATCAATTGATCTCAACTTGTATATACACATTTTTCATATAGCTTAAGGACATCTACAATAGATATGCACAAAATGAATTTAGTGGAAAGACTTTAAAAACTTTCAAGCAAATACAATTTTCCATCAATGCATAGACAATACATCCCTATAAGAAATATTATACTCCCTCAATTAAATATTATTATATATTATTCTATTGGGGGCAATTTACTTTATCGGGGGTACTTTTGTTTAGAAAACCTAGATCACCAACATATCAGCTCATGTGAGAGGTCAATAACCAACTATTAAGCCTACACATGGCACATGCATGCACAAAATAACAAAGAAAAATAAAGATCATGCATCACACAATAAGTATAAGACAAAAAAATGTCAAAAAAGCTGTGTTAGGACTCAAAAAAAATAATCCCACATATTTGCATTAACATCTATTCATTTATCTCCTAGTCCTTACAAAATATCACCAAACTCAATTTCATGATCTAGACAAATTACTGAGGTTCATGTAAAGAATCCATTTTGTAACTAGCATACCCAAATAATCACATTCATGAAATCCATTGAAGTTCTTTGATACCATCAAGCTAACAATACTCTGTCGGTGGAACTCCCATCACCACCCCACCGATAGCCCGATAGGGGCAATTCATATCCTTACATCGGCATAATATCATTCCATCACCGCAGCTTTGGTGCATCGGCATAATGAATGATGAAGCTCCCCTGATAGCCCAATATAATCATGAGGTATCAAAGTCTAACACTTATCGATGCAGCTGGGATGCATCGGGGTAACATTGTTTGATGTCTTACTGATAGACCAAAAGAAAAACACTTATTGGTGGAGAAGGTGACCATCGGTGGAAAACGAACCAAGGTCCCAACAATATAGTGATGAATGATTACTACTAGCTGATGTGGCGTCAAAAGCATCATTGGGATATTTAACATAAATGCTCTCCCCGATGACAAGACTGAAGCAAGTGGTATATTAATGAGCCAACATAGAGGTGAATTGCACCACGAATTAATCATACAATTTGCAGAAACCAGAAAGGCTACACTAAGGGCAGAAGTAGAAAGGACAAAACTTAGAGCTCTCACATAGTGAAGCTAGGAGAAGCAAAAATTCACGTAAATACTCCACTCTTAGCTAGAAAGTTGCATTTTTTCAGAGTTTGCAATGGAGGAAAATGTGGAAAAACCTAAGGCAAAGAAACAAAAAATTGAAAAGAGGAATTTAAACCAAGACTTGATAGATCAGCATTCGGGGTCAGAGCCAAGACCCAAAAGAAGTGTTCAAGCAAGTAAATAGTTAAATAAACATAGGGGTCTTGGGGATGCTTGGATGCCACACCGGGGCTAGGAGATTTTTATGTATCACTACATAAAACAATTCAGATTTCAACTAATCTGTAACCCATGGAGACTGAACTTAGGAAGACTTGTGGTGCCAAATGTTTCATCAACGTAGAATTGGTGAAAGCTCTGGCCAATTGGTATAATTCCAAGAAAATAACTATCCAATCACCAAATGGGGCTGATATGTTTGTTATCTTCCAAGAACATAACTATCCAATCACCAAATGGGGCCGATATGTTTGTTATCTCCCAAGACTTGATCTCTAATGTATTTCAGTTAGAAGGTCCCATGAAATTTCCATTCACCATTAGAGACTTTTTGATAGAATATTGTTGCATGGATACTAGTTACAAGAGATGGAAGCTAGCTTTGCACAAACCTAAGAATGATCAAGGTAAACTCAAAAAAAAATCGAGCAATGAAAACCCTCCATTTCATATAGATTTGTTTGAAGAATACTTCCAATATACCTACTACTCAGTTGGTCAAATCTTGGGAATTGAGGTTCCACCACTTATGTCTATTGCACCAATGGTTCTAGCAACTGATATACAAAGCAAAGATGCTAGGTCATTCGACTATGCAAACTATTTGTCGAATTCCCTAAATCAAGGGCTTGAAAGAATAAAAAGCAATAGTAATTGCATAGATTTCAAACACTATTCCTTGTTAATGCATTTACTTTTATATGAGGGACATGCTAGAAATGTGTGGGGTAAAGAATTAAGAATCAAAGACATAGATAAAGATGGAAACTTCAAACCTGTATAGACGTGGACTGCACTATGGGATAGTCAATGTGAGAGGTCTCACTATTTATATTTTGAAGAATATTTTGTTAAACCACTAATGAAGTTGCTAGGCTATTCATATGATTGCAATTTATCTCTTGAGGTGCAAAGATTTTTGAGACCAAAGGAAAATAGCCCGAGAGGCAAGGTGAACCATAATTGAGGAGACTGGTATGCCTTCTTCGATTGCATAGTAATAAGGGTTTATGGATTTGAAGGGGTTCTACATTTTCTACCCTAAGTGGTTCCTAATAGAGTTGCTTATTTGGAAATAGTATGCAATTAGCAAGGTTTGATACTAAACATCTCAAGAGTCATAATAAACAATCACTCTTGCCTAGCACTCTTTGTTTTGGAGATTTCATAGTATGTGCCATTGAAGGATATGAAGAAATTGATGCTAAATTAGCTCATTACAACCTTCCTCTTGGGTATGAAAGAAATAAATTTGATGCAGAGGGATTTATTCATCAAGCAAGATTAAGTCATAATTTGTTAAGATATGAGCATTGGTTTGCACTTGATGATGTGATCAGGAACCAAGATGAAGCTTCGACTGGTGAGAGAATGGCTTCATATAATAAAGTTGTGCTTGCAGAGGAATGGAAGAGAAATAATGTCCCATCATATAGAGAAGCATTTACTAATATGCAAGATCCCTTGGCTAGGATTGAGCAGCTTATTGCTCATATGAATGAAATAGTAAAAGATGTTCCCTCATACATTTTTGATACACCTCATACGAGTTACAAAGGAATGTAGGCTAAGGATGTGGAGCCTTTCGATCACATACCCCCACAACCCACCCCTGATGTATGTTTCTCCACTGACAATAGTGAAGAGGAAGGCAGTGATGAGGAGAGTGATGGAGATGAGAACCTAGTGGAACAAATAAAGGCCCCTGTGATTACACAATATGATCCCCCTCAGGAACAAATAAAGGCCCTTGTGATTACACAATATGAGCCCCCTCATGAACTTGTAAAATTTGAAACATCAGATGAGTTATCTGATGACATTAGGGTCAAGGCTGGTCATGAATTCATTTCTGATAATGATTTTTTTAAAACTCCTGAGTTCAAATCATTTGTCTATGAGTATAAGGGGAAGAAAATGAGACAAAAGGAGCAAGACATTACTATTGAAAAGGAATTTGATGCCTTAGAAGAATTGAAAAAGGAAGTTGACAAGGAAATGCAATCCATCACTCCTGAAAGAGGTAGAGAATTATTTCAAGATGCTAGGGTACTAATTCTACTAGGATGGGACATGAGCTCAACAATTGTGTTTGAAAGTTTCAGAAAAAGAGGGGATACAACAATGAACTTATCAGAGGAAGCTAGTGATAAGATATATTCAGGGTCTGGATACAATCCAGATGAGGATGCCTTGCTTATTTGGTCACTATACCCTCATGAGAAGAGGCCGATAGTGATTGACAATCCTAATCAAGTATTTGGACACCTTTTGGTAAAAAGAGTTGTGGACACTAATCCCTTAGAAACTATAGAGCTAAATGTCAATGTGGCAAAATTCACTAGAGCACAAATTGAAAAACTGGTCAAAGAGAATGACAAATTGAAAAAGCAGTTATGACATCAAATGGAGAAGTCATCTTCCTCTTCTTCTCCAGAATTGTATGCTCCATGGCTTGAAAAAGATAAGAGAGTGTTAGATGCATTAGTTGATGCAGCCTATTGGAAAAACTCCCATTTGAAAGCCCAAGAAAAGTGTAAAACACTAGAAAAGGAGGTGAAAATCATTAAGTACAATGTTGTGTCCAAGATAATCAAAGAGAGGTTCAATAAGCTGATAAATCAAGCTGACGATTATTGGGGTGTATTTAAGCAAATACAATCAGCCCCAGAGGAGAATGTCTGGTTACAAGGAAGAATGATTGATAAAAAGAAGGAACTTTTGGGTAAATAGATCCTGAAAGACCAAGCACTGCAAAGATATAATGACTTGGTGAGATCCCACAACCAATATCAAGAAAGACTCAAAGAAGACCTCGATTTTTTTAATTTGGTTCATGTACTCCATGATGATACAGGGAATCTTTGAGAAAGGGATGATTGGAAAGCATAATTTATAAGGTTTCTAACAATTGCATTGCAGGAGATCAATGATAAGGATATGGTCTTGCAGAATACTCATAAACAAATTGAGAAATTCATGTACATAGAGTATGCTATGAAGGTGGTCATATCGAATGCCGACACTCATGTAGAATAGGGGTACATTGATCACCTCTCAGCTTTCAATCTGTTTATAAATCAGGTAGTGGATAATCCAAGCACAACTGAGCAATAGTCAAAATTGGTTGGTGGTAATGATGTCAACCCTATCATATAGTAAAAGCTTTGAGCAAGTCTTAGAGGAACATGGGATTTTACTCAGAGATTAACGGATTGGTACACATGTTTATGATTGTGTTAGTTTCTTAAATTAAGTTCAAAATCACGTTTTGTTATGAAGAGTCATGTCTTTTGGTCTGAAGCTTGTTGCCTCTCATGTATATAAGAGAGACCAAGACCAAAAGAAGGATATAGGAGAAGATAGTAGGCAAATAGGGATAGATAGACAATAGAAAGCTTCCATAATGTTTCCATTTCAAAAGACTATGTTGCAGATATAATTTTGAGGAAATCAATGAAGGATCTCTGATTCTATGGCTTTATATTGGTATCAATTGTTTGTTGAAAATATTCAATTATCTAGTTGTCTCCAGTTTAATATTTCCTTATTATTTAAATTGGTATATCAAGTATATATTCAATTTATCAATGCACATTTTTTGTTTGATGGAGGAGCATCTATTTTCCTCAGACATGCAAAATTTGTAATGTTGCACTATATTTAGCAATTCTTCAAAACTTGACAAAAATGACCTGCAACAACTTTTGATAGTTTGCAATTTTACAACTTTTTTGCAACTTCATCTCTTTTACCCAATTAATCTAAAATCATCCTAATTCATAGTGAATGGTTTCACAAGACCTAATTAACATAAAATGACCTCCTCAAATGCTAAAATGGCCTACTAAGATGCTTGATGGCCTTCAAATTTGAAAATGGAAGCTTAGGTGCTCCTACACCAACATGTATACTATATGTGGGATCATAGACAAGGCACTTGAAGTGTTTGACAAAATGCCTCAAAGAAATGTGGTCTCATGGACTACAATAATTGTAGGATATACAAAAATTAGATATGTTGAAAAGGCTTTAGAAACTTTAAAGCAAGTGCAATTTGCAGGTTGTTCCAAAACAACCTATAGTGAATTTGAAATATGTTTTAGAAGTCATTAAATGGTATCTAAAAATGGTTTTATATCTTGTCTACAATGCTTGAGGATTGAAGGAATTGAGAGATTGAAGCCTAGTTTTTGTGAAATTTGTCTAAGTGAGGTTGAATGGAGCTCTTGATTGCTATTAGGCTCCATGTTGGAGATGCCCATGCTAACAATAGAGACCTTTTTGGTAGATCAATATATGGATATTGAACCCACCATGTCGGTCTACCAAGATTATGGTACCATTATCCAATCATCAAACAAACAAGATCAAATCACTTAAATGAAATATAACCTAGACCTATAACAAGTCAATGAAAGAATATAATAGAAAGGTGAAGGCAAAGGAAAATTTCTTGGCCTTCACATAAATTTGATGAACCAATTTGCCATTAACACAACTCAAGAACTCAACCAAGGTAGCAAAGAATTAAAAATCCAATGGGGGCAAGGAACCAATGCTTTGAAAAGGATTTAGCTGACCACATAACAAGGGGGAGCACATTGTACTAGATAAAGCTTATGCAAAATAAGATGGTGGCAATCAGATCCATTTTCTGTAATGTGGTAAGAGTCATACAGGTAACGCTATGTCAGGCTGGGGAACTCTTCTTGGAGGTTCTAAATGATTTGCCTCTTTTTTATAAGACTGTGTTGGTAGTGCCACCTAGATCACAGTTGTTTGGTGGGATTCCAAACCCAAATAATGAGGTGCAGTTGTGGAAATATCATAAAGAGAAGCTACAAGCTACCATGATGATTTTGTTGAGCGAATTTATATCAAAGTCTTGCTTAGCATGGCTTGAGACATGTGCAGATGATATTCTCTCTACAGATAAGCTTGGGGGAAAGTATTTGCTTGATCTTGTGAAAGGTGGCAAGGAACTTGTAGAGAATGAGACATTGATCAGAGAAACATTGGACAGTCTAGATGCATTTGAAGGGAGCTTGGAGAGGCTAAAAATGGTTTTTGGTTCAAATTTTGAGTTTCCATGCCAATGCGTGTGTGAGATTGTTTTGAAACACTCAAAGAGTCTATGGGATGAACTTTTTGAAAGCCTATTTGTTAGTAGGATGAAACAAATAATGGATGATGGATTTGTAGATCTATGTGAGAGAGTATAGGTTGTTAAATTCCTTGAAGTTACATCTCTGGAAAGTTACAAAGATGTTGAAACCCATTTGCACAAATTAATTACTAGTGAGGGTTGGCTTGTCAGGAGAGGGGACCTAAAAAGTGTCAATTTACCTCGGTTGAGTTTTAGATTTATGATGACAAATGATGAAGACTGGTTTTGTCGCCTTAGCACTTATTTTGGAACTGAGGTTAGTCAAATAAAAGATACCATAGATGAGGGGTCCAAGAATATTCTAGAAGACCTCCTAAGTTCTCTTCGTGCACATTAATCTCCTTCAAGGATAAATGATTTAGCACCTTATTTGCAAGAGCAATGCTTCCATTTTATCTCAAAATTGATTGTTGATATTGAAGAACATCTTGTACATCTTTCAGAAGCTCTCTATCAAGAAATGAAAAATGAGGAAATGCCAAAAAAAATCAACAAGGAGACACTGAACTAATAGTTATAGTGGAAAGGGCACTTTTCTTAGGAAGGCTTTTAGTTGCTCTTTGTTTTCATTCAAATTACCTTCCACTAGTTCTTGGCTCGTCTCAGCTCTAGTTAGTCAAGAAAAAAGCTTCAGTTTGAGGGAAGGTATCTTTGACTCTCAGATATTCCAGTACTAATTTTGATTATGCTCTTCTAGACAGATCTAGAAGACAAATACTAGTGAGAGGGGTTGGTTTGAAGCCTAAATCATAGGATTAAAATAATAGCACCAAATTGAATAAACTGAGAAGAACTATGCACAATCTTTGTATTAGAGCTCATAGCATGTGGATATTGTGGATAACTGAAGAGCTTTCAGGCATTCTCACAAGAGATCTAAGGGAGGATGATTCTTTATCCATGAAAACTCCTTTGAAGGTTTGTATTCTCATTTGCATTGCATATATTGTTTGTTGTGGCTTATGGAGTTGGTTTCATTTCCATGATTCATCTAATCACTGATCTCTTCTTGTAGTTTTCATGAGATTTCTTCTAGTTCTAATTTAAGTCATCATGGTTTATATCTGGATATATTAATAATTGAATGAGAATAAAGCATCTAGAGTAAAGAGCTACATTTGATTCTTTCAGTCACTTCAAACTCTTTATTACCCAATAAATGGAAAAGACTAACATGTGCCCTTTCAACCCTTCTAGTCCATATTAATCATGGAGATGTAATTTGTAAGTATGCAAAAAGTATCAAAGGGGAGCCAAGAAGTTAGAGATTTTTATAGCCCGACCTATGAATCAACTCTTGTTGTTTTTATATGGAAATATTGTTGTTTGTTTTCTATTTATAATATCTATTGGCGTCATTTGGGAACTCTTATTTTTGGGAATTCAGTAAGAGTTCTCAAACAAAGTAGGATGACATCTACTATACAACTAAACATTTAAATTGAATTTGAAGCATGATTTTATTGAATTTTTAATTTGATTCCTTAAGGCAGCCTAATAAAATTCCCTTTTCTGATTACAAGTATATCAAACTGCCTGCTTCTTTTCTTTTACTGCTACAAGTCACAATTTTAATGTTGTATGCTTGCTCCGTCTCTTGTAGTTTTTTGTTCCATGATTTCAAGGCTTACCATTTATTAGTTTGTGATTTGTAGGGTTGGGAAGAAACTGAATTGAAACAAGAGCATGAGGGTGGAGGTCAACTATAGTTAAGGTTCGTAAATTCCTTGAAGCCATAGTCACATCTTTGGCAAGTTACAAAGATGTTGAAAACCAAATCATGATGATCAGAAAATCAATCTCAATCTTCTAAGTACACTTGTCTTCATGTTGGGTTGTTTTAAACAAGATTTGATTGAGTTTGAAACACCCATTCAACTCTATTTGGTTCCAAACAAAATTTTCCATATCATCTAAAACAAAACCCCTAAACTCCATCTACTTCATTTTGATAGAAATGGCTAGAAGACTTCACACACCAAGGGTTCTATCGGTCGGACGTGTCTTCTGGTTCCAGCAATGCATTAGCAGTTCTATTTTTTCATTGATGTGAGGATCTTCTATCGGCGGGATGAGGTCTCTTGTTCTCGTGATGGTTTGATGGGGATGTCACGACGGTTCTATTTTTTCATTCGCATGAGGATCTTCTATTAGCGAGATGAGGTCTCCTGTTCATGTGATGGTCTGATGGGGATGTCAGGTGACATTCCCATTGGACCATCATGGCAACAAGATACCTCGTCCCACCAATAGAAGATCCTCACACTGATGAAAAAATAGAACCGTTGATGCATCGCTAGAACCAGAAGACACGTTCGACTGATAGACCGATAAGGTGGGGGCAGTCAGTTCCATTTTCTGTAATGTGGTAAGAGTCATATAGGTAACACTATGTTAGGCTGGGGAACTCTTCTTGGAGGTTCTAAATGATTTTCCTCTTTTTTATAAGACTATGTTGGCAGTGCCACCTGAATCATAGTTGTTTGGTGGGATTCTAAACCCATACAATGAGGTGCAGTTGTGGAAATCTCATAGAGAAGAGCTACAAGCTACAATGATGATTTTTCTGAGGGAATTTATATGAGAGTCTTGCTTAGCATGGCTTAAGATATGTGCAGATGATATTCTCTTTGCATATAGGCTTGGGGGAAAGTATTTTCTTGATCTTGTGAAAAGTGGCAAGGAACTTGCAGAGAATGAGACATTGATCAGAGAAACATTGGATAGTTTGGATGCATTTGAAGGGAGTGGAGTGGCTAAAAATGGTTTTTGGTTCAAATTTTGAGTTTCCATGCCAATGCGTGTGTGAGATTGTTTTGAAGCACTCAAAGAGTCTATGGGATGAAATTTTTGAAAGCCTGTTTGTTAGTAGGGTGAAACAAATAATAGCTGATGGATTTGCAGATCTATGTGAGAGAGTTAAGGTTGGTAAATGCCTTGAAGTTACATCTTTGGCAAGTTACAAAGATGTTGAAACCCATTTGCACAAATTAATTACTAGTGAGGGTTGGCTTGTCAGGAGAGGGGACCTAAAAAGTGTCAATTTACCTCAGTTGAGTTTTAGATTTATGATGAAAAATGATGAAGACTGGTTTGGTCACCTTAATGCTTATTTTGGAACTGAGGTTAGTCAAATAAAAGATACCATAGATGAGGGATCCAAGAATATTCTAGAAGACCTCCTAATTTCTCTTCATGCACATCAATCTCCTTTAAGGATAAATGATTTAGCACCTTATTTGTAAGAGCAATGCTTCCATTTTATCCCAAAATTGATTGTTGAGATTGAAGAACATCTTGCATGTATCTTTTAGAAGATCTCTATCAAGAAATGAAAAATGAGGAGATGCCAAAAAAAATCAACAAGGAGACACTAGAACCAACAATTATAGTGGAAAGGGAACTTTTCTTAGGAAGGATTTTAGTTGCTCTTAGTTTTCATTCAACTTCCCTGAACCACTAGTTCTTGGCTTGTCTTAGCTCTGGTTTGTCGAGAACAAAGCTTCAATTTGATGGAAAGGATCTTCAACTTTTAGATACTCCAGTATTTATTTTGATTACCCTCTTCTAGACAAATCTGGAAGAAAAATACTAATGAGAGGGGTTGGTTTGAAGCCTGAATCATAGGATAAAATAATAGCACCAAATTGAATAAACTGAGAATAACTATGCTCAATCTTTGTATCAGAGCTCATAGCATGTGGATATTGTGGATAACTAAAGAGCTTTCAGGCATTCTGATAAGAGATCTAAGGGAGGATGATTATTTATCCATGACAACTCCTTTGAAGGCATGTATTCTCATTTGCATTGCATTTTTTTTTCTATCCAGCTTAAGGAGTTGGTTTCATTTCCATGACTCATCTAATCACTAATCTCTTTTTGTAGTTTTCATGAGATTTCTTCTAGTTCTAATTTAAGTCATCATGGTTTATATCTGGATATATTAATAACCAAATGAGAATAAAGCATCTAGAGTAAAGAGCTACATTTGATTCTTTCAGTCACTTCAAACTCTTTATTGCCCAATAAATGGAAAAGACTAACATGTGCCCTTTCAACCCTTCCAGTCCATATTAATCATGAAGATGTAATATGTAAGTATGCAGAAAAGTATCAAAGGGGAGTCAAAAAGTTAGATATTTTCATAGGGCCTATGAATCAGCTCTTGTTGTTGGCGTCATTTGGGAACTCCTATTTTTTGGAATTTAGTAAGAGTTCTCAAACAAAGTAGGATGACATCTACTGTACAACTAAACTATTGTTCCATTGCACTGCAAATGTTAAACCCCTACCATCCTTGCACTCCTTTCATTGTACTCTACATGGTTGATATAAGAAGAGGAACTTTTCACTTTATTATTGTTCATCCTTTTTCTTTACATGCTACTCTATTTTTTACACTCAACTTCAAAAGTGATTTGCATGCCCCCTCAGAAAGTGGAAGCTAATTTTAAGAGTTCAAATTCTAAAATTTATATAGACAACTCAATCTACATGTCCCTTAATATCATTTTTATAAATAAAAGTAAGTTCTCCTATGAACTATGCAATTTGATAGCGGAAACTTCAAAAATAAAATATCACTTTTAACATCTCATAACAGAAAAGAAAAGAATAAACAAACCTTGATTCCAAGTTCTCCATATAAATCCTTAACTTCTATAACACAAGATGGATCTGCTTTTCCATAATTAGCCTAAAAAAGAAGATAATCACTGTTAGTCAACAAGCAGCTAGTAAAATTATTAAAAAGAATGGATCATATGGATCATATGGCCTGACTGCATACATATATGAAAAGTAAAATTAACTGAAACCATGGAAAGTGACTTACCACAAGATTCTGCACAAATTGTGTCTGATGCAGAAAAATGGGCAAAGGTTGCAATCCAAAATCAGGTGTGCTTTACTTCTCCATTTTGGTGGGCTCCATTGAAAATAAGGTTTCGATTCACTGCTCCATTTTGGTGGGCTACATTGAAAATAAGGTCTTCATGGAGGTGTTAGAGTATGTTTATTAAAATGAAAATTATGCTTATAAAAAAGAATTTGGTCCTTTTTCCTCTTAGATTGTTTGGTTGTTTATTCTTATTTTTTGTTTTTTCTCTTCCTTTTTCTTATTTTTTTATTTTTCAAGGTTTTTGGGTTTTAGTTTTTTAGGTTCTCTTATGGTTTTCGTTAATTTTTATAATTTGGTGGTTTTTCGTCAATTTAGAAGAAACTTTGGTGTTCATATGATGACACCATAAAACAAAATATTTATTCCACAAAAAATATTTATTAGTAATTTTATTTGTAATATTTTATTATTACTTATGGTGAGCTATGATTGAAAATAAGGTCTTGATGAAGGTTTTAGAGTATGCTTATTAAAATGAAAATTATGGCCAAGATTTTAATAATGAGCCCATTTATTTAGCTATTTATTTAGTCATTTAGTTGTGATTTTACCCAGTGACCAAATTAGTCACTTATAAATGACCAAAATAGTCATTTATTTTCCAAATACTACTAGTGTTAGTCACGTCACATAGTCATTTATTTTCCAAATTCTAATAGTGTTTCCTATGCCACATGATTGTTCCAAACAACTAGGATTATATGAATTTGACACCTAGTGCCATTATATATGATGGCATAACTTTCACCATGTGGGTTTAAGACCTAGAAAACCCCTATCCACATATAAATCACACTATACACTCATGAAATTTGTCAACATATTGTTAAGGGCCTAGATAATATCCACTTGTATAAATACCTACCCTATATAAGTTATAGATAAATAAATTCTAACCAATAAAAAATATGGGTACATAATATTTATACATCTTATTTTATGTAATACAATGATACTGTAATTCTTATGATGATCTTGAATGTACAAATTGAATAATCATATAAGGTTTTATTTACATATATTCTATAAATCTTATATATTATATTACCATGTAGATTTTTCCCCTAATCCACTTGAAAATTAGATCATGTCTCATGCTTCTATAGATTTGAGAGGCATGTGACACATTGTGCACCTATAATAAATATGATATTATTTTCTTTCATGTGGTGGTAGCTAGCAAGATTAATAAGTTGGTTGAACACAATATAAGAGTTATAATCAAATATTAATATTTCTTTCTAATGCATACATATGCATACCTTTTTACATTTGATTATATATTTGGTTGCATACATATTTATTATTTTATCTTTGTTTATATTTCCACATTCATACATTTTTCCTTGCTATTGGTATTTATTTGTACTCATATTTCCATTCTTTGTCATAATTTTACATAGTAGTTACTTACATCCTATATAATCTCATTTACACGTGTCTATGTGTGCGTATATTTTCATGAGCTACTTCTACATTTTTATATATTTAGTTAATCATGCATTGATTATATCATGAGTTGTATATATTATGCCTTTGTATTTTCTTATATACTGATGTTTACAGTATACACATATAATTATGGGTATAGATACATATACACATTATTTATATTCATAGATATGTTCTTATGCATCTATATATTGTAATGCATTATCTCTCGTTTAATTATGATCATATATTTTTATGTGCTTATGTATGCATTAGTCATGCATATATTCTCATATATCTACAACATATACTTATTTTCTTATCTTTTTGGTTTGCACCATTGCATTTGCCTATTCATTATCATTTATATATTACATGCTCATATTCACAAATTGGAAACCTCATATTAATATATATTTATTTAATTGGTTGCATATGTACCTTTATGCAACTTTCACTTTCCTATATATATACATAGATATAATCAAATATATGTAGGCATATATTCTTATTCATTGACTATATATATGTATGCATACTATAATCTAAATTTGTTATAAATACTAGTTTACTTTATAGAATTGTCTTATTTATTCATATTTTATTATTTATCTTTTTGGGTCCATCATATTTCCCCCTCTTTCCACATTATTTGTGCTTCATTTTTCAGTCCTTGTCTTAGCTCTTTTCCCTACTCTTTTTAAGGCCAATTTTACAATCTAATCTATCACTCTCCTCTTCCTAATGATGGATCACTAAGTGTGATCTAAAATGTTGATTGAAAAAAAATAAAAATGAAAGAAATCATACATATATTCTTCATGGGCCATGGAAAAACTATCCCTCTCATGGAATGGTTTTGAGAGGCAAAAAAATTCCTTACTGCTTGTATTTTTATATAATTTAAATGATATGCCAAATTTTAACTTGATTTAAATAGCATGAGGTTTTGAAAGGTGCTTTGACTAAGGTTCTAGATTGAATATATGTTTAACCTTGACATTGACCTTGACATAACTTTCACATGCTTGAGTTTCAGTGAGATTATGTTAGCTATTAGCACACTAGTGAAGGTGGGTTGAAGTGGATTTCAATTCACATATTACAAAAAAGTGGTCAAAATGAACACACATATAAACCATAGAAGGATAAAAGGCATGAAAAAAGAGTACAATCTAATATGAAAACTCAAAAAATCAAAAAATACTCATATAATATAAAATAAATTTAGAAACAAAACCTAAAGGCCAAAACCTAAGGGGCTGTGAGATTGTTTGCATTCATCAAAATGAAAGGAAATACCATAAATTTTCATTTAATATATCTAGAGTAAATAAAATAATAAGAGTAATTATCTAAATACCATCTAGATAAAATAAATGAGAAAATAATTGTTATACAAATATACTTTTTTAAATAACAGAGGGAAAAAAGACTTAGCTTGGATTGTAGCAATGGGGTACTTTCTCAAAGACTACTCTTAATGATCTAAAATGACACTTTTCGATTAGATCTATTTAACTAATTATTTGGATGACAAATAATTAAGTGTTATATTTTTACTCTATTTTGAACTCTTGAATTCAAAAATGAAATCAAGTCATATATGGGTTCAATCTATAATTGTGGAAATATTATGCATAAGTTTTAATGTCTAGGACCCACTCAACTTGGTATTAAAAATATGTCTAAAAAAGAGGTGGTGCTAATGAATTCTTTTGGGATTTTGGTAAGCGAGGGTCTTCTCTTTATGTCAAACCCTTGGATTTGAATTAATAGCTCAAAACAAAGATTGAAGACATAATCAACCATGCAATATGCTCTGAACTATCACTAAATGTATATGTTGATGTAAACTCATGATGCAATATGTTGATGTGGTTTTCTCTTTTAGATTCTAGATGTATATACAAGTGAATTGGGGTGCCCTTTTATACAACACCTTAGCACACAAATAACACATTTAATGCTTAACTTGGCAAGTAGTGACTAATAGGAAGGGATGTGGCTTGGACCCATTTTAAAAATTGAATTTAGAAATACCATATTCATTTATGCACTCATTTATTCAACCCAGGGAAATAAATGGATAAGCTACATATTGTAACTAGATTCTAAAATGTGTGAATGTATGATTAAGTTAGATTCAACAGAATTATCAAATTTTACACAAATATACCATTTTGTACACTAATCATCACATTAAAAAGTTCATAAAGAGGCTCAAATAACTACTAAATAATATAGTGGATATGTAATCCAAATTCTTTCAAATAAATTTACACCTTACATTGTTTGGTCACTTGAACCCCCTAAGTAAATACCATTGCATTGGGGACAACTAATTAAATTGAATCCAAAATGAATGGGAAAAAGTGCAAGGTATTGTAATATAGTGTAAGACATAACAAGCTAAAATGAATTGAGCAATCCAATTTGAGAGTGAAAAGTTCAAAGCTCTTTAAATATTTTAAAATTCCTTATTGAAACCTAAAATGAGATCTTACATTATGCATAATTGTTTGTATCTTTATAGCAATAGTTATCTTATATTCTTAATTGATATCTAAGTTTTGTGATAGATGCAATTGTAAATTTATTTGTGAAGACCATATAAAATATTGTTGAAAATTTTGTAGCATGTAATGGTTGAGATTATAAAAGCTTGACAATATAAGATCTCATTAAGTTATCAAAATCTAAAATAAGGTCTTGTAATATAAATAATTATTTGCGCTTTTATTACAATAGTTATATTATATTCTTAATTAATATCTAAATTGTTTGACTAATACAATTATGAATTTTTTATAAAGACTGTAAATTATTGAAGGTTTTGTAGTGTGTAATGATTGAAAATATAAAAACTGTACAATATACGATTTCATTAAATATATTTATTAGAAAGTTTTGTAGTGTGTAATGATTGAGAATATAAAAACTGTACAATATACAATTTCATTAAATATATTTATTAGATTCTTTATTCCTAAAGAAAATCCAAATCTTTTTTAAATAAAATGAAATAGCTAAAAACCATAACATCTATTCAATATACTAGAAATACATTTAAGTCATATAACCATGTTATAGTAACTAAATTATGTAAAAATAAATTAATTGTATAGAGGAGATTTAAAACCTTGGTCTTGTGTTTGGATTTTGGAGTAATGAGCATTATTTTCAAGCTTCTCAGCTCAGATAGCAAAGCTTTTGTATGTTTTTAAATGTTATGAAGGGATGTTTCTTGTTCAACTTAGTCCATTTACGTAGCGAAGCATTTTTAAGATATATAAAAATAAGAGAAACAAACACGACTGTGAATCTCATGAATGAATTGCACAGTAGCTTATGTAAGCTGGCAGTCCTCGATAGATTACCACTGCACATTTTTCACACTCCAATTGCAATCATAAAATGTCATTGCCATCTGCTACTTGTCTCAATCTCATGGCATTATGTTGAAGAAGACGCTACACATTCTGCTCACTACACACAACTTTCCTGAAGACTACTCTACATATCTTCAAAAATTGCAGACCTGCAATCTGAAGATCGCGCTTTCACAAGGGAAAAAAAACCACTCTTGCATCGCTCGCAGGTCATTCGTATTTGCTGCAAACCCAACTTTTCATAATAAGCTTATTCACATGTATGTCAAGTGTGGAAGTTTGGTTGATGCTCGTAAAGTGTTTGACCAACTGAAAGAACGAGACTGCGTCTCATGGAATACGATTATTGCAGCGTACAGAAAACATGGGTATCCTCACGAGGCAGTCACACTGTTTCACCAAATGCAACGAGCAGGTCTCCAACCCGATCAGTTCACATTTGCCAGCGTACTCTCAGCCTGTGCCAACATGGGAGCTTTGGAACAAGGTATGGACATCCATCAAAGCATAAAGGATACGGGAATTTTGTCAGATGTTATAGTTGCAAGTGCCCTCTTAGACATGTATGCAAAATGTGGAAGCATAGACAAGGCACGTGAATTGTTTGACAGAATGCCTCAAAGGGATGTTTTCTCGTGCACTGCAATGATTGCAGGATATGCACAAAATGGATTTATCGATGAGGCTTTAGAAACATTCAAGCAAATGCAATTTGTAGGTGTAAAGCCAAATTCCATAACCTTTTCCACTATCCTCGCAGCCTGTGCTAAAATGGGAGCTTTGGAACAGGGTATGGTCATCCATCAAAGCATAAACGAAGGGGAATTATTTTCAGATATTGTAGTTGCAACTGCCCTATTAGACATGTATGCAAAATGTGGAAGCATACACAAGGCACGAGAACTGTTTGACAGAATGACCGAAAGAAATGTGGTCTCATGGAATGCCATGATTGCAGGGTATGCACAAAATGGATTTGTTGAAAAAGCTTTAGAAACTTTTAAGCAAATGCAATTGGCAGTTGTTAAGCCAAATTCCACAACCTTTGCCAGCATCCTCCCTGCCTGTGCCAAAATGGGAGCTTTGGAACAGGGTATGGACATCCATCGAAGCATAATGGAAGGAGGTTTTTTGTCAGATATTATAGTTGGAAATGCTCTAGTAGACATGTATGCAAAATGCGGAAGCATAGACAAGGCATGTGAAGTATTTAACAAAATGCCTCAAAGAAATGTAGTCTCATGGACTGCAACAATTGCAGGATACGCACAAAATGGATATTTTGAAAAGGCTCTAGAAACTTTCAAGAAAATGCAATTGGTAGGTGTAAAGCCAGATTCAACAACCTTTGCTAGCATCCTCCCTGCCTGCGCCAAAATGGGAGCTTTGGAACAGGGTATGAACATCCATCAAAGTATAATGGAAGCAGGATTTTTGTCTGATACTGTACTTGGAAATGCTCTGGTAGACGTGTATGGAAAATGTGGAAGCTTAGACAAGGCACGAGAACTGTTTGACAGAATGCCTCAAAGAAATGTGGTCTCATGGAATGTCATGATTGCAGGATATGCACAAAATGGATTTATTGCAAAGGCTTTAGAAACTTTCAAGCAAATGCAATTGGCAGGTGTAAAGCCAGATTCCACAACCTTTGCCAGCATCTTCTCTGCGTGTGCCAAAATAGGAGCTTTGGAGCAGGGTATGGACATACATCAGAGCATAACCGAAGGGGGGTTTTTGTCAGATATTATGGTTGCAAATGCTCTGGTAGACATGTACGCAAAATGTGGAAGCATAGACAAGGCACGTGAACTGTTTGACAGAATGCCTCAAAGAAATGTGATCTCATGGAATGCCATGATTGCAGGATATACACAAAATGGATTTGCTGAGAACGCTTTAGAAACTTTCAAGCAAATACAATTGGCAGGTGTGATGCCAAATTCCACAACCTTTTCCAGCATCCTCACTGCCTGTGCCAAAATGGGAGCTTTGGAACAGGGTATGGTCATCCATCAACGCATAAAGGAAGGGGGACTTTTGTCAGATGTTGTAGTTGTGACTGCCCTCATAGATATGTATGCAAAATGTGGAAGCATAGACAAGGCACATAAACTGTTTGAGAGAATGCCTCAAAGAAATGTGGTCTCATGGAATGCAATGATTGCAGGATATGCACAAAATGGATTTGTTGAAAAGGCTTTAGAAAATTTCAAGCAAATGCAATTTGCAGGTGTAAAGCCAATTTCCTCAACCTTTGCCAGCGTGCTCCCTGCCTGTGCCAAAATGGGAGCTTTGGAACAGGGCCTGGACATTCATCAAAGCATAATGGAAAGGGGCTTTTTGTCAGATATAACTGTTGGAAATGCTCTGATAGACATGTATGCCAAATGTGGAAGCATAGACAAGGCACGTGAACTATTTGAGAGAATGCCCCAAAGAAATGTCATCTCATGGAATGCAATGATTGCAGGATATGCACAAAATGGGTTTTGCGAGGATGCTCTCAAAATCTTTGAATTAATGAAGCACTTTGGAACATATCCTGACATTGTTAGCTTTGCTTGTGTTCTATGTGCATGCAGCCATGCAGGTTTAGTGCATGAGGGTTGTGTATACTTCAACCACATGAGTAACCTTTATTACATTACACCTACAGTTGATCATTATGTGTGCATGGTTGACCTTCTTGGCCGTGCTGGCTATCTTGAGGACACCCTCAACTTTATCATTAAGATGCCAGTTAAACCTGTGGTAGTTGTGTGGATATGTTTTCTTGGTGCCTGTAGATCACATATGAATATAAGCTTAGGAGTATTTACAGCCACACTGCTCTTCGATTTGGATCCAAAAAATTCTGCAGCTTATGTTCTTCTCTCAAACATCTATGCAGAGGTTTCTAGATGGGGTGAGGTTCAAATGGTAAGGAGATTGATGAAAGATAGAGGAATCAAAAAGATCCCTGGATGCAGTTGGATTGAAGGCCATAAAATGGTACATGCTTTTTGTGTAGGAGATACGTCACATCCACAGACAAAGGAGATCTATGCAAGGTTGGAGAAATTAGCTTGGGAGATGAAGGAAGCAGGCTATTTACCAGATTCAAGACATGTACTTAATGATGTGGAAGAGGAGGAAAAAGAATTATTTCTTTGCTACCATAGTGAAAAGTTGGCAATTGCATTTGGTTTGTTAAACACACCCCTTGGAACAACTATTAGAGTTGTTAAGAACCTTCGAGTATGTGCTGATTGCCATACTGCAATGAAATTTATCTCCAAGATTGTTACAAGAGAGATTGTTGTGAGAGACGCTAGCCGTTTCCATCATTTTAAACAGGGACAATGTTCTTGTGGAGATTATTGGTGATGCTATATGAAGTAATCTGAAAAATAGGCTTGTACTATAATAATGTACACTCTGTCAAAACTGGAGTAATAATGAATGAATAAGGTTTTTGTTTTGTTTTGAGTATTTGGCAATCTAAACCATGCTGTTGGCTTCTAAAATTGGATGCATAGAGTGCAATGCAGATCACTGCTTATATACACTGTTGGGATATCTGTCAAAGACCTGTTTGATGATAACATGGACATTTCATTGAATTGTTTTTAGGAAATTTGCATATATACATGAAATAAAAAGTTGGAAGAGGAAGTGGCGATTAGGGGGTGAAAAAAAGGTGAAGTACACTCTAGTAAATGGAAAGATGTTTGACCAATAGGAAATGAAAGAGAAGGGTTTGCAACCAATCCTTGCCATTTTTTAGAGTTCTTTTGTTTGGATTAATTGCCTATGTCGACCATTTAAAATTAAATTACATATTTCATATTAGTTATATATTGTAAGTGCATGCCAATTTGGTCTCATTTATGGTTAGATATTTCTAATGTTGCTTCACATCCTTTTGCTTAGCAAGATAGCTAATAAATTTGCAAATTCACAAATATTTTTAACTTCATTTGATTTCAATCTGTTTGGTTTTGATTAGAAATAAACTATTATAACTTATGTGTGAAGTAAACAAAAAAATTACAATTGTGTTTATGTTATAAATAGTGGATATGCATGGCACTTGAAAATCTCACATGATGCAATTTACAGTTTATAGATTGATGTTGGCGAGAAGAGAATAACATTTGTATATGTAAAAATAAAACCATAATTTATATTGCATTATAGTTGCACAATCATGGTATTAAAAAAATGTGCATGATAAGATTTATAAATTGATACAAGTGAGAAGAGGGTTTGAAGGCCATTAGGAGAGAGCTAAATAGACCATTTTATAAGTTTAAAACAAAAGGACCTCAAAAGGTTTAGGGCTCCGTAGAAAGATCTCAAAAAAATTAAAATACAATGATTGAAGTTGATCCATGGAGTTCATAGACCAATTTTAAATTGAATGTAAAGGTTCAAAGTATTAAAGATATGGTTGGATACAAAATATCTTAAGGTCTTGGTTTTGTTATTTAAATTTGAATGTTTTTTATTAGATAAGCAAGGATTTTGAAAATGCCTTGATCCCTTTTACAAATCGAAAGATAGATCATTCAGTTAAGCAAAATAGCAAAAAACCAGCAGAGAACAACAAGACAACACAAAACAACAACCAAACAGAACCACTACAACTCCATCAAAGTGGAGCAAAACACTACACACCATGCTCAAGGTGGTTTAAAAAATTGTTCCAAAGATTTTTGCTGAACCGTTATACGAGGGTTCTTCTCCACAAATCTTTTAATCTTGTTTTTGCAAGGAGAAGAATCATGACCACTGTAGACATAAAAAAATTGTCATCTTACGATACCTTGTCACAACATTGCATCATTTAGACACCTTGTATCATGTGTTGCCCTAGGTACCCATGTCATCATATATTTAATTAAATAAATTTTATTTATTTAATTAAATTCATAATCATTTCCATCCATTTCTCTAATGTTAATTAAATAATTTATATTATTTAATTAATTAAATCATTTATATTCCTTCCTCTAATGTTAATTAAATAATTTATATTATTTAATTAATTAAATCATTTCCATCCATTCCTCTAATGTTAATTAAATAATTTATATTATTTAATTAATTAAATCATTTCTATTAATTCTTCTAATGTTAATTAAATAATTTGCATTATTTAATTGATGAAATCATAAATCCAACATTAATTAAATAAATCAAATATTTATTTAATTAATAAAATCTTTAAAATATCTTCTCGCTTTCTTTCCAAATTTGAACTCATGTGCATCTAATTAATTTATTTAATTAGATAATTCATCAATTATCTTTCTCATCTTTTTCAGGATTTATTTCCTTTGAAAGATAATCAAAATCTTTCTATTTTTTTCACATCTTATCTTATCTTGTTTTAATTCCTTTAAAACAATAAATCAAAATCTTTCTATCTTTCGAAAATCTTATCTCATCTCATTGTTTTTCCTCTTTTGACAAAAATCAAATCATTATCAATCTTATCAAATCTTATCTCTGTCCACATCGAAAATCTATAAATCAAACCTTTCACAGGCCATTTGCATCGAATCTTCAGACATCCTTATGCTGTCAAAATCATTCTTCGATTGAATCTTCTTCTAGCATCTTCACTCTGTCAAAATCAGTCTTCAATCGCCATCTATCATCTTCATCAGGTTGTTATGCTACAGAATTGAGCAACCAACATTCCTCCAAAAATCAACCTTCGAAATCTTGCATCCTTGTGCAGGTGAAGAGCCATGGAGATCAATCAACACTAGTTTGAAAATCGGTTTGCAGTTTCTTTGTTTACTATTTTTATTTTCATTTTAGTTTGTACTTCATGGTGCTTGATAGGATTTAATTTGTTTATTGTCTTCAATGCATTTAAACTCTTTGGATTATCTACCTATCTACATTTTGGCGCCCACCGTGGGGCCTTGCCCCGTTTTTAACATTTATTTGCAGGTTTTATGACAGGATTCACGTTCTGGAATTTGGAATTTTGGCAAAATTTTCCGTTTTAGCGCATCTAAGGGTTTTTGTAGCACATTCAGGGTTTAACAATGCTTTTACAGGTCTTTCAATGCATTAAGGAGCTGTTTCGGTGCATCCAGGGACTGTTTCGGCGCTTATAAGGAACAGAATGGCGCATATACTGTTTCATTAAAAAAAATTGTAATTTTTTTTTGTTTTAGCGCATCTGGGACTTCTTTTAGTGCATCTGGGAATTTTTTTAGCGCATATGAGATCTGTTTTAATGCATACACTTCTGTTTTAGCATTTTTTTAGTCAATCTTAAAATGGCCGTATCTTGGTCATTTTTTGGTCTTTTTCAGTGCTTTTTTTTAATTTGGGGTAGAATTTCATAAGCTATCCAATGGTGCTGGTTTTTATCAATGTTTACAGAGTTAAAGTTCTCAAATTTTCATATATTCTTCAGCACATATGACTTTTGTTCTAATAGATTTTTAATTTGTTTCTTTTGTCCTTGTGACTTGTTGGTGAATCACACGGAGCTGGAAAAGTGTTGGAATCAGTCACAACATCAATTTGGAGAGTGAAAATAACCAGGTGCACTCGTTTCATCCTTCATCTCTTAATCTTGTTTGTCACATCTTTCAATTTGGGACATAAAATCAAATCTTGTTTGATCACATCATTGCAATTGGTTTAAAAAAAATATCTTGTCTTCAATCACACTTCAAAAATTAATCATTGTCTTCCATCACATCTTGATTTGGGGATAAAAAGAACAAGTGTTTGAATTTTTTTTATAAACATTGCAATTTTTTTAAGGGAAATTAATCATTGTGAGTGTGAATCAAGTGTGTGTGTGATAAAAAACACCTCACTTGGTTTGCTTTTGTCAAACCCTTTCTAGGAGGTCTGCTAGGGGATTTCATCACCCCTGGGGATGACCTCAATCGAAGTGTGAATCGAAAGACATGCTTGTTTGGAAGTTAAATTTTTTGTCACTCTTGGCTAAGCCCCAAAGAACTTTATACCTTTGGGAAGTGAAGGTGAAGGGTGGGTTACCCCTTTCTCCCAGCTGTGTGGCAAGATTTTGCTTTCAAATCATCCTTAGTCAACCTTGTGCAGACTAGCTTGAGACCTAATTGGCCATACCCCACTTGACTAGTCATAGGGCTTGTTGATGTGTCTTCCATGTGTGCTTGTTTAATAATCATTATTACATTATTCAAATTTCAAAATTCAAACTTGCTTATGTGTCTTGCGTGAGTGATTTATGGTTGTACATGTGTGATTCATTTAAACATTGTCCAATCAAGCTAAAAACCAAACACATAAAGTCACTCTACACATTCTTCCAACACATTCATATCCAATCACCATCAACCCTAATCAATCCAAGTCTTCCAATCTAATCATTCCACATCATCACTATCACCAACCTAGTCCTAATCACCAATTATCAAAATGGTCATAATCATAAACAAGCCCAAATTCATAATCCAAGGGGGCACAACTAAGAGTTCCTTTGATGGAAATATGAATGTAACCTCTTCTCCAAAAACAACATCATCCAAATTCAATATTTTTGAATTTTTTGAGAAGCCCAAATCTAAGCCATCAAATAAAATTGACCAATCTAATCCATCCACTTCTTCGCATGCCAATGCCACATCAACACATCCATCAATATCACTGGAAGAACATAGGAGCCCAAGTCTACCTTGGAAAAAAAATCAAGAGCCTTTAAGTCTTAACGCCACCTTTGACAAGGGAAATACCAATCTAGCACATGCACCCTATAACTTTATCATACCATCATCCAATCAAAATCAAAACCCTAAGCCAACACCTTCCACCTCTACACCTCCAACGGATGTGACCCAAGAGCTATGAGCAAGGAATCAACTATCACCATGTCATTCAACATGTATACCTGAACATACAAAAGAATCCTCAAACATCATGCCAAGTCCTTCAAGCCAACCATGTCATCCACAACCCCTTGAGCCAATTCCAGAGTCTCCCTTCATAAGTCCAAGTCACCCTCTATCATGCTCCTATGTTCTTGACCATCAAGAACATGACAAGTCTCTCCATGAGAAATCCCCTTCCACCTCCATTCAAATAAGTCATGAGGTATGTCAAGAGAAAAATCCTAAATATGAGGAAACATTACCCCATTATCCACATAAAGATCAACACCCTCCTAATGATTCCATTCATAACATACCTAATACTATTCATGATCAATCTTTCATCTTTGATCAAGACCCTTTTTATGATCAAGAAGACCATGATGATCCTCTTAACCAACTTTATGCATTCCATGGTCAAGAGATTTCCACCTCACCCATCCATGATGCACAAACATCCACTTCCCATGATGAGATAAGTTCCTCCCAAGCACACATAGAAGATCAAACAAATACATTGGATCTAAGTGAACACAATGCTAATCAAGATCCTAATGGTCCTCCATCACCCACTATCGACCCCATTGCAAGTCCTCCATCATATCCTGATGGTCTTTCCACCCTCATTCATGAATGTTCCTTCTTAGAACAACAAAAACCATTATCTTCCCTTGCTTCATCTTCTCCATCCAATAAGGAACTCATGTCTAGTGTTCCACCTACACCTAGTCTCATTGTCCATTCCACACTCCAAAACATGAACCACCAAGATAAAGGTTTAGACCTTCATGAACAAGGTATTTTGGAGCCTATCCATGTCAAAGTCCCTCCACGCTCTTATGGCCGTGGGCATACATCTCAAGGACACCAATCTCAAGATGTTGGTATTTCCTCCATGCCTCCTAAGTCCACTTTCCATCATACAGCCTATCGTACACCCAAAACATAGGTTGTCATTCCACCACTGTCATCCTATAAATGTCAAAAGCATGTGACCATACACCTTCCACCATCCATTCTACCACCATTGCTTCCAACTCCTAATATCCCTCGATCCACTCTACCACCATTGCTTCCAACTCCTAATATCCCTCCATCTAATCTACCTCCACTTCTCCCAACACCTAATATCCTCATTATCCAATCCCCTTATCCCTCCATCCATAAATACCCTAACATTCCTAATCATGACCAACAAATGCACACAATGTATAAACATGAAGCTTCCACTCATTCCACCAAACCCAAGGGATTCAAAAGCAATAATTTATATGCCTCTACCTATAAAGTCAAAAATCCTAAGGGTTCTTGTGCCTTAGGACATCAATACAAAAAGTCAAAGAAAAATCCATCTAAAAAGTTATATAAGCCCATACCTCCAAAAGTAAAGGCCAAAACTAAAATGGTTTGGGTACCTAAGAAAAAGGAAAGAAAGTCAAATGAGGCATTCACATCACAAAAATCCCAACCATCCACTTCCATCCCACATTCTCATTCCATTCAAAAGTCTCAAATTCCTAAAACCCACAAGCAAAATAAAAATCATAAAAATACTAAGTCTATGTGGGTACCTAAATCACTTCATCCACCACCTCCTAAGCAAACATCTCCATTGCTTCCTACACCCCATCCACACCAAAAGCTTCAATGTTTATCACAGTGTGTGCAACCATTGGTCATGATTCCCTTCCATTTCACAACAATTCCACATACCTCCATCTCCTCATCCTTCAACTACTATCCCACATATCTTCCCAATCACCTCCCTATGGTCCATGCTTTTGCATAAACCTTTCATCCATCCTTTTGTATAAGTCCTATACAATCCACATCATAATCCACTATTTCCATTCTTGCATAAGCCTTTCATAATCTGCCATCTACCTAATCCATCCCTTTCATATCATCCCTTACCAACATCTATGAGCATAATGGCACTTGACATGGTCCATGCAAGGACATCCATATCTAGTGAGACTACCACCTTTCATGGGACTAGAAACTTGAGTCCCTCCTATCCATATTCCCTTTCTATCCAAAAAAAAAAAAGTAAAGAGAAATCCCTTCATCCAACCGTGAAAACCTGGTAAATATGTGCCCTGGATAAGTACCATGATGAAAGCCTAGCAAATAGGCATCATGTGTAGGTTGATCTTCTATGTCACTTACACTTGGGGGCACAATGTCTTATCTATCCAACTTATCATTTTCATGTCATATCATTTCCATCCTACCTACCATCTTTAGCCATCATACATACCTATTATATTGAGTCCATTCATCCACCCTTCTTCTTTTGATCTTGATGAAGATATAGGGGCAAAATGTTGAAACATGCTTTGGATATCTTTTGATATACCTCATCCTTCCAAACAAGCCTATCATTATCCTATTGCCATAAGCTTTGTCATGAAAAAACCTAAGTCTTGTACCTAGAATGGGGCATGTTATTCCTATGCAACATAGTATTTGGAAATCACATTCTTGCTCTCTTATGATGCATACATCCATTTCATTCACTATGACTTATCCTTTCCATCCATCCATATATCATGAGCCTTTTATCCCTTATCCCATCACCCACCCTTTCATCCATCAATCCCCTTTATCTCCTTGCACCTAGCCTTGGTTTTCCCCTTGTCATTGGTATCTAGCACAAAGGCTACTCAAATTTTCATCCTTTGACACCTCCAAATATTCTCAAAAATCCAAAAAAATCAACACATTTCAAAAATGCAAAAAAAATCAAAACATTTCAAAATTCCAAAAAAATCAAAACATTTCAAAAAAAATCAAAAAAAAATCAAAATACAAACAAAAATCCAAATCCAAAAAAATTTCAATCACATCAATTCTTCTATCCAATCATTCAATCTATCCACCAAATCAATCATCTTCATCAAAACCATTGCAACCAATCCACTCAATCACAATCATTCCAATCAAATCAATTCTCCAATTCAATCAATCGATTATCTAATCAAATCACTTCAACCTAAATCATTCCAATCACATCAATTCTTCTATTCAATTCATCACATCCTATCATCCAATCAATCATCATATCATTACAAACAGTTTCTTCAAATCAATCAAATCATCTTCAATCATTCCGAGCAATAATCCAAATGCAAGTCAATCCTTAATCCATACCAATCAAGTCGATCAATCTTGTTAAATTATCCAATCACATCCTTTGGTCTTGATCCTAATCTTGTCGTAAACCAAATCAAATTCAATCAATCAATTATCATCATCCTTGTGTTGCTCTAGGGATATATCGCTTCCCAACAATGACAACACTATCAACATCATCAATCAATCAATCAATCAACGGTTTACAGCTTGACAAGGGCAATACCTTGTTTGTTTTTGTATCATTTGTGCATGCATGCTTGCTTGCTTGTGTGTGTTATCATTTTATCTTGCCTTTGTATCAAATCTGTATCATTCTAGCTAATATTCATATCTTGTGTATGTTGGAATATCTTTTTGCATTATCCTTTGCATCTCAGGTCACATAATACATTTTGTGCATTAGGACTTTAATGCTCTAAGCCTCTTTCCTCATACGTCTAGACAAGGTTGTATTATGCTAGGGCATGAGACACATCGTCACCTTGGTCCTTATACCTTGGTGCATAATGTCTAGTGCTATATCAAACATCATGGTTGCTCATCTTTCATTGCAGCATAACGTATCATTCATCTCCTTCATCCACTTTCTATCTTGCATCATCCTATCTATCCTTATCATTTCATTTCAAGAGCCTACCCGTGTTTGTTCAACCCGCCTATCCTCTCGAGGGGGCATCATCATTCCATCATCATCCTATCTTTATATCATTATCCATTTTCCTCTATCCATACCTTAACTTCTTTGAAATGATGTTACTTGACACAAATCTCATCATCTCGAACATCATCTCAAAGAGGGGCAAAATGTAGACATCAAAAAATTGTCATCTTATGATACCTTGTCACAACATTGCATCATTTAGACACCTTGTATCATGTGTTGCCCTAGGTACCCATGTCATCATATATTTAATTAAATAAATTTTATTTATTTAATTAAATTCATAATCATTTCCATCCATTTCTCTAATGTTAATTAAATAATTTATATTATTTAATTAATTAAATCATTTATATTCCTTCCTCTAATGTTAATTAAATAATTTATATTATTTAATTAATTAAATCATTTCCATCCATTCCTCTAATGTTAATTAAATAATTTATATTATTTAATTAATTAAATCATTTCTATTAATTTCTAATGTTAATTAAATAATTTGTATTATTTAATTGATGAAATCATAAATCCAACATTAATTAAATAAATCAAATATTTATTTAATTAATAAAATCTTTAAAATATCTTCTCGCTTTCTTTCCAAATTTGAACTCATGTGCATCTAATTAATTTATTTAATTAGATAATTCATCAATTATCTTTCTCATCTTTTTCAGGATTTATTTCCTTTGAAAGATAATCAAAATCTTTCTATTTTTTTTTTTCACATCTTATCTTATCTTGTTTTAATTCCTTTAAAACAATAAATCAAAATCTTTCTATCTTTCGAAAATCTTATCTCATCTTGTTGTATTTCCTCTTTTGACAAAAATCAAATCATTATCAATCTTATCGAATCTTATCTCTGTCCACATCGAAAATCTATAAATCAAACCTTTCACAGGCCATTTGCATCAAATCTTCAGACATCCTTATGCTGTCAAAATCAATCGAATCTTCTTCTAGCATCTTCACTCTATCAAAATTAGTCTTCAATCGCCATCTATCATCTTCATCAGGTTGTTATGCTGCAGAATTGAGCAACCAACATTCCTCCAAAAATCAACCTTCGAAATCTTGCATCCTTGTGCAGGTGGAGAAGAGCCATGGAGATCAATCAACACTAGTTTGAAAATCGGTTTGCAGTTTCTTTGTTTACTATTTTTATTTTCATTCTAGTTTGTACTTCATGGTGCTTGATAGGATTTAATTTGTTTATTGTCTTCAATGCATTTAAACTCTTTGGATTATCTACCTATCTACAACCACTTATAGGACCAACCAAACCAGGAGTATCAACATAGGGGCCATTAGAATCTTCTACTTAAGGTTGCTGAAAGAGAGTGGTGTGATCTTGCGTAATAGTAGACATCTTCTCATTTTCCTTCCAAACAAAGTGTTTTTTCTTTTTCCTTAGGTAGGTAAAGGAGGCATGACCTACTTTACCGCAATGACGACAAATAATGGGAGAATTTTCATATTCAATATGCTGCACCCACTTACCAAATTTTGAAGATAAGGTTATCTGAGTAGGGAGAATAAGGTTATTCTCCACTAACACACAAAACCTAGCAAATAACAATCACTTCATCGATTTTGTGATCTTATCCATAGAACAATTTAAATTCCCAAAAGAACTAGCAATACCCATAAAAATATTTTCATGCTAATACTCCAAAGGCAGTCCTAGAAAACAAACCCAAATCGGAAACTTAAGAGTGTTTGTCATTGGGTTGAAACTAGGAGACGAACTTTGAAGGTAGAGGTCGTTCTAACCAAGAAACCAAGGGCCATCAAGAAGGACATTAGAGCAACTTTCTTCGCAAGGAAAGGAAAAGAGGAAGAAACCATTTATCATGGTAGTTACCTTGACCTGATCACAGAACTTCCAAATTCGACAAACCCATCTTTTAACATCTATGTTGGGACAAAGGCCACATAATCTCGGAACCAATGAGCTCTTAAGCCAAACCAAAGTCTCGGAAAAGGTAGAGTCAGGAACATCAAATTGAGCTTGTCCTTACTCCAAAGTAGTGATGGAGCTACCATCAAAAACCTCGCAGTGGTTAGATCCACCACAATCCTCCAAAGCATGAAGCTCCTCCGAAGCAACCACGGGGGAGGAAGGAAAAATAGTCTGAAAAGTACTCAAACCCTCAACCCTACAGTCCAACCCATCAATTGGAAGCTCAAAATCTATAAAGGACAAGGGGGAAACAACAGATACTTCAAAAGAGGAAGGAGCGCCCTCCTCAACAACAATGGGGAGAAGGAATCCCTTTTTGAGACCAGAAAACATAGTGTTGGCACTAGTTTTCTCAACATAACTAACGGTCAAGTTCCTCTGAGTCTTCATACGGGTCTCCAAAAGGATATCAAGGAGAAGCTCATCCTCCTCACCCAGCCCCTCATAGAAACTATCCTCAAAACAACTGGAAACATTAAAGGAAGAACCATCAATAGGATCTTCAAAGTTAGAGTACAGGAAGTCATCCTCATCCCACTTTTGAGCCCACAAGTCAACAACCGGGGAGTCATGGGAGACATCCACACTTTCAAAAAGTACACTTCCATCAGCAAAATGCTTAACAGTAGAGCCACTCCCCATGGAACCAAAGACACCATGGGAGCCCTCCTGCAAAACCGACCCACCCAACACAGAGCTCAAACCAACAGAAGGAACCTCAACTTGAAACAACCTACCAACAACATCACCACAGTGGATCTGCTGACTCTTCAGTCCAGACCCTATAGAAGTTGCAAGAACAGGAGCAAAAATCTTAGGACCAACATTAACCCCGCCAAAGAAAGCAGGGGAGAGTACGTAGTAGGACCATCTTCATTTGTCTTGCTTCCTTCATCCTCACCATCTGCAGAAGCCTTGATGCTACCTATAGATGAATTTGAAACCCCCTCCTGCCGTTTCGCTTCCCTCCTAGCTTTCGCTTCCCACTCATCATCACAATTTTGAATTAACCCTAATTCATTGTTGCAAACTATTTAAATTTGAATGTTAATTATATGTCTCAACAATTTTAAAATTTGGTTATTTTTCCTCTTTTACAATAAATGTAGTTGTACAACTTCTTGGTCCTCATATAGTCCATTTTCTAATATTTATAATTTAATGGATGACATGATGCACCATCATCTTCAATATATGTCATAAATAGTGACTTAAAAATAGAGATACACATATTCACATGTAACTTAATTGTATTCAAAAAGAGTTGGTATAACTTCCACCACCTATATATGAATTGCCCCTAATCCTTATTGAGAAAATAATGAACTCTTCAATTAAAGATTTATTTTATATTTATAATGTATAAAATAAATAAAATTTTATGGTTTCAATGTTGAATAATTGAAGTGACTTAAAATAAAAAGTATTGTGGGTCTATTATTTAACATATTTGCACATCTTTATAGAATTCTATTGTCAATGGTATGCCCACACAAAAGATAATGCATATCTAACCCCTTTTTTGCTACAATTTGTACCCTTCTTTCCATTGCCAAATATTTAAAAAAGCTTACATTTCTTTTAAATTTTATTTTTATTTACATAGCATATTCATTGCACAATAAATAATGTTGAGTAGTCAAGATTTCTAGATAAAACTATGTGCCATTTTTTTCATCAACGTTTCGGATCATACTCCATGATCCATCATCAGGATGATTAGCAGATAGAGAGAAATGAAGAATAGATAGCAGACTTGGATATTCTTTCCTTGATATTCTTCTCATCAATAAAGCATATGGTTCTTTATCTCACTCTATCTTTCAAAAATCTACCCACACTGACCTCTACCTTCACTCTTCCTCTCACCATCACCCATGCCAAAAATTTGGGGTCCTCAAATCCCTAGCACATAGAGCTTTTGTAATTTGTGACAATGAGCACCTAGACCAATAATTGGCCCACCTTACCTGCGTCTTCTCATTAAATAGTTACAAAAGGAAAAAAATCAACAGAGCAATCTTCCAAGCCAAAGCAAGGCTTAACCTCCAACCATCAACTCCCCACCCCCCTTCCTTCCCCTTAGCCACCCTCCCCTATGTTGAGGGTGTCTCGCAAAAAATTGCCAAGATCCTCCTCAAAAAAGGCATCAATTACACTTTCAAGCCTATCTTCACTGTTAGGAATCACATTCCTTCCCCAAAAGACCCCCAAGATCATTTCCTCAAACCTAGTGTTTATAAAGTGTCGTGTTCCTGTGGTATCCCCTACATTGGAGAAACATGACGATCCATTAACACAAGAATAAAAGAGCATTGTGCTGACATAAGACATGAACGTACCTCCAAATCTACTCTAGCTGAACACTCCTCCAAGACGAAGCACCACATCGCCTTAGAAGACACCAAAATATTGTTCACTGAAGATAACTTCTTTAAGAGAAAACTCAAAGAGGCCATTGAAATCAACAATCAACCTTCCAACCTTAATTGGGATGGAGGTTGGGCTTTGAGTTACTCTTGGAAACCCCTTATCAATAACCTCAATTCCCTCTCTCTTGATCTATTGTAATCCCCTTTCTTTCGTCTTGCTTAGCATCCCATGCCTCGTCACCCCCTTGCCTCGCTTTTTTCCTCTCTTTCTTCTCGTCATTGTCTTCTTTCTTCTTTCCTCTTTGGTCTTTCCTTTTATTTTAACTTGCTAGTTCTTCTCTTTTTGTGTTTTGTCTCAATTTTGTTTGCTCCCTTTCATTTTCTTATCACTTTCTTCCTTGGCTTGTGGAATTTGATAATCTTTATTTTCTTTTTCTTTTATTTCTTTGTATTCCATGTCCTCAATTTTGCCTCATTTTAAGATTTTTTATTATTATTTTTATTTTTTTCCTTGTTTTAATTGTTTTATTCTGTGGTTTAATTGTCTTAACCTTTTCTTTGTTCCTGGTTTTTTATTTATATTATTTTCGGTTTTATCTATCACAATTCTATTATTATTTTATCTTCACTATTCCTTCATTCATTGTAATCCCGTGCTTGTTTTATTATTATTTTGGCTCTTCTTGAGGTTGTTTTATTATGGTTCTATCTTTCTTTTTTGTATAATTCTTTCCTTGAATGCCTTCCTTTTCATTTATAATTGGTGACTTATTTTATTATGGTATTGAGTGATATTTATTCAATGAAACATGAATAATCAGTGATTGGAGCATACCACATGCAAAAATGTTTTAAGAGTAAAAAAGCGCCCTTCTTTACTTTCTTTCAAAAAAAAAAAAAAAGAAAAAGCGCTCTTAGTTCAGTTTGGTAGAACGCAGGTCTCCAAAACCTGATGTCGTAGGTTCAAATCCTACAGAGCGTGATCCTTCTTTTTTGCTCTTAGTTCAGTTTGGTAGAACGCAGGTCTCCAAAACCTGATGTCGTAGGTTCAAATCCCATAGAGCGAGATCCTTCTTTTTTTATTTTATCCGATCTTCTTGTCACTTAAACTGAAACAGCTAATGGGATCTGATCCCTCAGAATCAGTAGGAGACCCGTTCATACCATAATATCAAATATAGTCAATAAATATTATTGCCTTTTTTTTTACACTCGTAGTTTTTGAAGAATGAAAACTTACTATGTAGCATCTACGTTAAGAATAAAAAGATTGTACACGTCATTAATCTGAATAGTATTTATTGACTATTTTTTGGAATTCCAAATTGAATTCCAAATAGTATTTATTGGCTATTTTTTGGAATTTCCAATAGAACTTTTCAAAATTGAATTCCAAAAAGTATTCATTGGCCATTTTTTGGAAATAGTATTGATGGATTATTTTTGCCAATTCAAAAGAATATATATTTTTTGTATCAATTAATTGAATATAGAATCTTTTAAAGACTTTTTTCCATTCCAAAGAATACTTCTGGAACAATTTTGGAAAAGCATACTTATCCAATGCAGTTTCGGATTCTAAATCCACATTCAGGATAATTTCATCATAAACAATTTCATCAGAGTAACCCTGTCCAGGCTTAGTTATTGATAGAGTAAATTGATCCGTTATTTTAAGAAGAAAGTTTTTCAATCGGAAATCATCGTTTAATCTTAATTGTTCTTTATTTAATTTTAATTGTTCTTTATTTTGATCACAGGATGAAGAAGATCTTGCAAAATTCTGATTCATAAATCGAATAGAATTAAATTGATTTATATCTTTTCTAATGTCAGATCCGGGATCTGATAAAATATCATAGTTTACAGAAGGATTCTTAAGAAATGTTTTCACCTTCCATAGATCAGCTATTCTATTTTTTTCTAATCCCCTGAAATATTGAAAAGCATCTTGTCGCCTTTTCAACAATTTGAATTTTTCACCAGGTTTCTTAGTATAATTAATACTTATACATGATTCATCTATTGACAAATCATCAAAGAATCCTTTCAAAAATTTCGACTCTGAGAAGGAATAAGATTCTTTTGTTCGATCTGATTCTTTTTGTTCAATTTCTTCTTGTTGCATTGGATTTTGCTTTTCCAATTTATCCATTGCTCTTTTTATAGCTTGGATTTCTTCTTTATAGCCTTCGATTTCTTTAACTCTTTTTTTCCTCTCTACAATTATGTATTGTTCTGATTTTGAAGAGAAATCCAATTCTTCTGTTTGAACTAAATTCTTTTCTAGTTGCTCAATTTTGCTTTCTAGTGCCTCAATATCAATAACTGAGTTTTTAATAAGTACCGATTTCCTCCGTTCATCAAGGTTTTCAAGTTGTTCCCAAGATGAATCAATCTCCCATTCAATGTTATTCAATTCCTTCTCCGAAGGACTTTCCCAACTTATTGTTCCTTGGTTCTTTAAGATTCGATCATTTTTATGATTCAGATTTGTGTTAGACCTGGATAAAATCCAAACATGTTTTTTTGGATCGAGAAAACGACGTTGATATCTCCTTTTGTCTTTTGGCAAAGACATAAATAGATGCGGAACGAGCAACAAATTTTCCTTTCTAGCTCCAAAATGTTGTACAGATGGAAATATCTTCATCAAATTATATGATGATTTGTCTCTTTCAATTAAAGCTCGAGTACTTAAAAAATAGAAAAGTAACGGCAATGCTATTATCATTACAGCTTTTCTTGCTTGACGTTTGAAAACAAATATACGTATATCCCGTATAAGTAATGTACTAAGAATCCGAAAGTCAAAAAGCTTAACAACACTTTCTCGACCAGAAAATATTTGACTTAGCAATCTCACCAAATTAGATTCGTTCCATGGAACGAATATTTCCATCATGTTATCTTTAAATTTCTTTTGTGGATGAGATTGAACTTTTCCATCAAAACTTGATAGAGATTTATCACGTGTGCCCGGAGTAAAAGTCCTGTACGAACGGGTGGTCATGTTATTATTTATTGAAATTAAATAAGTTTTATTTTGAAGGAAAAAGTGGAATAGAATAACCTGGTTTTAGTGTAATAATCATACGTTTATAATGCATTCTATGTTTCATTATTTGTTTTATATTTCCTCTTTTTTCTTTCTTTTGCGGAGGTCGATAACTATTGACTCCTATTACTTTAACATTGAAGAAAAGTTCAATCCAATTTTTGATCTTTGTTTTATTCGATCCCGAATCGACATTTAAAATATATTGATTTTTTTCAAATAGACTAACACTTTTTTCTGTAAGTACTAAATCTAGATATTGAACTTCATACATAAATATTTCTCCTTTACTATCATTTACATTTACAAATAAAATACAAATGTCTATATCCACCTTTATTATAGTTAAATAAATAGAATTAAACTATATTTATATATGATACAATAGGACTACACAGGAAATCATGTTTTTAACATTTTCTGATTTGGGTAACCGTGCTTAAATCGTAAACAGATAATTCAACTCTCACTCTATCTCCCGGTACTACTCGTATTGTTCGATATCTCATTTTACCTGATACAACCGTTAAAACCTCGAAATCGTTATCTAGGTGGACTGAAAACATACCATTAGGATATGCTGTGGTAACTACGCCGTCAACAACGACAAAATTCTTTTTGGTACCCATTTTGAACTAGACTCCTATTTTTTTGCAGTGATTATTTTTTGCAGTGATTATTTTTTTGCAGTGATTTCAATTTGAAAAGTAGGGAAAGTTATTAACTATTACATTGATTTCTAAAAGAGGAAAAAAATTTCATTATGTTTAAATAAAAGACATTTAACATAACACAAAATAAAGAATTTGTTTCTTTTTTTTTATAAATTGAATATTTATTAAATAGCTTTTTTTTGTCAGCCAAATTGCTGACACTGAATAATATTCAGTATTCATGAATATCATGAAGAAACTCTTTTGTCAATGAGATGCTTAGGAGGGGGACGTATATCTTCCTATATATTTTTATCTTTATTTTGTATATTAATATCCATATTAATATATTACTATTCATTTTGATAATTTCTATTTTCATTCTATCCATAGAAAATTAGAATGTATATAAATTGTGCTCTTTATCAGCATTAATGCATATTACATAATCCTTTTGAAATATCGTTCCCTTTCTTTAAGATAATAAAATATTGTGAATTAATATTATTCATCGATTTCATCAACTCGTTTACATGGAACAGATAGATATAGAGATAGAAAAATGAAAGATGATGAAATTTTTTGTTAAAATGCTTGCTAAAAAAGGAAAGACAAATAGGTGAGTGATTGATCCGATGAAGGTACGATCGCTGATATGAGATCCATTTTCATACTTTACCACTTTCCAATACTTCATTTAACAAAATAAAATCCCCGAGCAGATCGAATAAATAAATTACCTTAGCTCGCTCATAATTTGAAATAAATGAGCGAGCTAGCCCCCGGTTTTAGATTATTCTCAATCTACACAGGGATGTTTTTAACAGAGTTATTACGGGTAGTTTTTACAAAGGATCAGATTAATGACGTGTACAATCTTTTTATTCTTAACGTAGATGCTACATAGTAAGTTTTCATTCTTCAAAAACTACGAGTGTAAAAAAAAAGGCATCCGTCGACAAAAAGATTACCCTAAGATGAACATCTCATGACTATTCAGAACGAATTAAATCAGATGGTTTTCTTTTTTCTTTTTAACTCTTTCATAACAAAATAAGAAAAAAAAGATGATTTACCATAATAACCACTGAGTAAGGATTCCTCGGAAAGTTAAGGATTAATGGTTCTTTCTATCAATTGAATTGATTCAATCTTATACATACACGAGGAAGGTAATAAAAAAGAGAGAATCAAACGATTATGCTAATCTTTTTTATCACTTAGGAGCCGTGCGAGAAGAAAGTCTCATGCACGGTTCTGAATGAGAGAAAAGAGGGAGAATTCCTCTTTTCGACTCTAACTCCCCCACTCCAGTCGTTGCTTTTATTTCTGTTATTTCAAAAGTAGCTGCTTCAGCTTTAGCCACTAGAATTTTTGATTTTATTTTTTATTTCTCATTGAACGAATGGCATCTTCTTTTGGAAATATTAGCTATTCTTAGCATGATATTAGGGAATTTAATTGCTATTACTCAAACAAGCATAAAACGTATGCTTGCATATTCATCGATAGGTCAAATTGGATATATCCTTATTGGAATAATTGATAGAGACTCAAATAATGGATATGCGAGTATGATAACTTATATGCTGCTCTATATTTTTATGAATTTAGGAACTTTTGCTTGTATTGTATTATTCAGTCTACGTACAGGAACAGACAACATTCGGGATTATGCAGGATTATATATGAAAGACCCTTTTTCAGCTTTGTCTTTATCTTTATGTCTGCTATCTCTAGGAGGTATTCCTCCACTAGCAGGTTTTTTTGGAAAACTTTATCTATTTTGGTGTGGATGGCAAGCAGGCTCCTATTTATTGGTTTCGATAGGACTCTTTATGAGTGTTATTTCAATATATTATTATCTGAAAATAATTAAGTTATTAATGACTGAACGAAACAAAGAAATAACTCCCCACGTGCAAAATTATAGATTATCTTCTTCAATCTCAAAAAATTATATCGAATTTAGTATGATTGTATGTGTAATAGCATCTAGTTTACTGGGGATAGTAATGAATCCAATTGTTGCAATTGCCCAGGATACATTATTTTAGAGTATTTATATAAACCTTTTTCTTACTAACTGAAAAAACTAGGATTTGCCCTTATATTCTTAAAATGGCAGGGAATAGGCTGAAATTATCAGATTTTTTTTGGCATTATTTATCGACTCTTGTCTTCTTGCATTGGATGTTTCATTTATTTCCTTCGTGTTCTTAATCTTATTTTGTCCTTTCAATCTCTTTTATAATTTTTTGTCTCCTATTAAATTTCTCTCTATTGGTTTTTTTTCACTTATTGTTTTCTTATTCTTTTCTTTAACTTTAGGGTTCTTATGTCCTTTGTTAAATTAGTTATGTGTTTTTCTAGGTTTTCTCATTAATTTTCTTCTTTGCAATTTCTCCAATTATTTTTTTCTCCTCCCTTTGAATTTCTCATCTTTTTGGATTGGTTGCCTCTCATCCTCCCCTCACCTCCTTTTCCCCTATTTTTATACAAGTCTGCTATCTATTCTTCATTTCTCTCTATCTGCTAATCATCTTGATGATGGATCATGGGGTATGATCCGAAACGTTGATGAAAAAAATGACACACAATTTTATCCAGAAATCTTGAATACTTATGATCATGGACTGTGGAAACAGAGTGTTATTAATGTTGAGTAGACTAAGTAGTAATAATTGAATTTAGATTTAGATTGAAAAAAAAAAAATCAAATTCAAATTAAGTTTTTTTTAATGCCTTCACATTACCTTAAATTTAGATAAATGAAAATTTGAAATTTGTAAATAATATATAAAATCATACACTTTAAGTTATTTTAAATTTTCCTTAAGTTCTCTTCAAAAAATAATAAACTTGTTTTAATCAATTTTTTATAAATATATTTTTATTTTATTATTCATTTTTCTAATTTTATTTTTTGACATTTTCATTATCAATTAAAAACTAAATAATTAAAAAAAAACTAATTCACATTTAATTTAAATTCAAATTATATTAATTAATTAATTTTTAATCATACATTTATTCATATTATAGTTAAATATTCTATACATATATAATACACAAATTATTATTTTTATTTACAAATTTGATCAATAACAATTTTTTTTAAATAGCATAAATAACTAAAATGCCTATATTAATTAATAATATATGTAAATCACGCCAAGAGTTATCTTTATCGAGATGCCTATTGACTTGAAAAAATGCTTACATTTTCATGAATATGAATTTGTAAAGCAATCGATTTGATTTCATTATTATTTGTGTCATTGTTTATCTCAATTCCCATATATAAGGGTACACATTCAAATTTGAAATCATACCAACTTGTCTATAACAACAATCAAATAAGAACAATAAATTTAAAAGCATAAATGTTCATCAATCATTAGATTTAGTATTGACAGCATCAAAGAAGTATATCATGACAAAATGGCATTAACTAACTTAGATATATCCACTAGTTTTTTTTTCAAATGTTTGAATACATTGTTAACATTATATACATTCAAGCATTTGAATGTTATGAAACCTATAGCTTTGCAATTGAGTCTAATAAAGCTTTGCTCTCAGATGAATAATCAAACTTTCTTGTTTTTATGACTATGCATTTAATCCTCTTTTCATCATTATAAGTCTCTTTTTTCACTTGAAGTTTAAATATGTATTTGTTGAAAAGGACCTTTTGTATAATGTGTGAAAACTTAACATCATCTTGTTTTTCATGCTTCAAAATGTTCAATTCTTTTGCTATAACACCCATAATTTATTTTTCCGCTTCTTCAAAAGCTGTAATCCAAGTGAATGAAGTATGGTCTTGCACTTTGCATTGAAGTATATATTTATAATCGTCATTCAGGGAAAGTTTTATCACATCTTCCACAATACCATTGACCATTTTCATTAGTGTTTACCTTCTTTTTGTAGTGCCTATCTCCAATTTTCAAGTGGCATGTTGTATAACAAAAAATGTCTACCTTAATGAAAGATAAGGTAGCTTTTATCACTATCCAATAAGGTTTACTAGAGTTGGAAAGGTCCCGATCCTGTATTTGTGAGATACTTTTAAACATTTTTTCTTCTATTGCAGATGAGATTTCCTTTGTAATAGAATGAGAATGGACATTCTTCCCTTCTGTATCAAACCACAATCTCAATTGGTGTGAGAGAGGAAGACCTGGATTTATAAGGAGTTGGGTTGTAGTAATTGTTCCTACAAATTTCCCACCAAAATCACTAATTCGTGCAACCTTTATAGCAAGAATCGGGAAAGTTCCTACATTGCACATTTCTTGGAGTTGTTGACCTTCCTTATTGCAGAAATCACCCCACAATGTTAATTCCACCATACAACCTGACATGTCTTTCATTTGAAGAGTTCTTTTTTGAGTTTGTGTGGCATTCTTTCTGAATATGGTGTTTGGTTTGTCAATTAAGAGAACAACACCAATAATATCAACCAAAGAATTGCTTTTCATGTTCTCAATTTCTCTTATCGATGTAAAATGGAATTGTTGTTTTGGTATACAACTATCCTCCTCCAAACACAACTCAACAATTGAATTTGTTTCTAATAAGATTTACCATTCATTTTTTATTTGGTTAAAATTCTTTTGTGCAGGTTTGAGTCTCCCTTTTGAGATGAGAAACACTTTTCCAGTTTCAATACATTCATAAAAATTTTCTGCAACTGCATTAAAACATGTTACTCTGATTTCACCACCATCTGAATCAACCAAGTCAAAAGTAAACACTTGTCCATCTCCTTTTGCATTGTTAAAATGACAAAGTTGACCCTTTCTAGTGACTCTTTCCTTTATTGACCATCTATTCTAGTACGGATTGAGTGCTACAATAGGAATGGTTCTTGTTTGAGGTTCATTTTTTCCAGTAATTGGGTGCTTATATGGATTGTTGATAGGATCCATTCCTGCATCATCATCATATAAGGAAAATAGTATTTAATAAATTTCAAACACGACAAAAAAATGGAAGAGTAACTGGAAACATTGATAATTTGTTGAATTTTTATATAGTACGAAAGAATTGAATGTAGCATTGTTGGAGGCTCAAATCTGCACCCTATTTGCTAAGCTTTTCCAATTGCACTTAGCAGATTTGGACCAACATTGGAATGCTTTTAGGTTGTGGGTAACCTATATGAAAGTAGACCTCTGGATTGTGGGTCGGCTTCCCCGTTTGATATCACTTAACTACTGAATTTCTAAGGTAAGGGTAAGGGTTGCATGAAATTAACCTAATGCTGTAAGGAAACTAAAGTGATACACCAAACAATCTAGACCTATTAACAACTCATCATATTTGAATTAATATCACAAAGCTAGACTTACACAACTCACTTAATAATGCAGTTTGCATAAATATTTCATAAGAAGGTCTATAAATAATGCTATTAAAAGGAAAACAAAGATTTCACAATTAATCAACACCATTAACAACACAACTTACAACCTACAAACATACACCTTCTGCTAAATAGATGCATAACATGAGACAAGCTTGCAAGGAAAAGATAGATTTCACAAAACAAGTTGATCAACCATTAACAACATACATGAGAAACAAAGAATGAGAAGGTAAAAGTGCTCTACTATATCAATTCAAAATGCTTACTGCGTATTAAGTCTGTCTGAGTTACAATGCAGCTTCATCAAAAAATAACTCCAAGGTAGTAGCTATCCTCCTGCTGAAAAAGAAAGAACTGCCTAAAAAGTTCCAAATGAACATACTTAACCAAAAAACCACCAAAACCTCCCACACATGTGCTTCTAGAAGACTATCCTTGGATAAAACAGAAATGGCTCCAAAAGAACCTTCTAGAAGTCTCTAAAATGCCCTCCACATGAAGAAAAACCAAGCTAAGTCAATAGCCATCTCAAAAGTGTGACAAAAAAAAAGCTCCAGTTGGCCTCAAACCCACTAAAAATAGTCCAAACAACATCACACACCTCTCACACTTCTGCAAATCATCATTGGTCCTATTTTAACACTTGACCATATTCCCCCTTCATGCAACATGTGTATTTTTTTGAAAGCACATGGCCTTTTAAAGCATAAATATAGTGATTTGGCTAAGTGATTTATAAAACATCAATTAGAAAATCACTTTACAATTAGGCTCAAATCAAAAGGGCCCCACCATCCATGTGTTACATTAGCATTAAAAGGCACAATAAAAGTGATTTTAAAGTCACCTAGATGATAGCTCCAGTCATAGAATAAAATGTAACATCAAATGTTATGACAAAAATCTCAAAGGCTCAAAGGTACTTTGACTATCAACTTACCACTCATATCCTGCATTCTTCCCACACATGTCATAGTCACATGTTTGCAAAGGCATAAGTATCAATATTACTTGGCCAACAAGGTCGACCTCCAAGGCTTTTGGAAAGAATATTCTAAGTCACATGATATGCAAAACAAAGCATCACCTAAGTGTCATTGCACACTCCATCACTTCACACTTCAACATAAGTCAAATGAGGAAAGAAATTACTAAGGCATAGAATGCCTACATGACATAGTGAGGTTCCTAACAAAGCTTTTTAAGTGTGAAGGTTTATAAGGCATGAAAAGCCTAGGAGATATACAAAGTTTGGCCCCATCACATTAATCATGTGTCAATTTTAAAAGAAATGATAAAACACCCCACCAAAATGCAAAGACAAGCGTCAAACCCTAATCATAATATCGAAATGAGGAAGAAAAATCCATCATTTTGTCGCTTGGAAGAATCTTGAAAGTGTCTCTACCGCCATGAGGGTTTGGAGAACACGGGGAAAATAATATCCTCACTGGTTTTTTGGTCGGCTTTTGGTATTTCTCCATCATGAAAACACAATGGATCTCAGGTAAAAAAAATTGTTTGACAAAAGCTTGCATTTCTTTGACTCAGAGGCCGATTTTTGACTCACAGGCTATGGCTATGAAGCATTTCTTTGGCTTCTTTCTGACCATTGCTAGTTCATTTCTACTTTTCTGTTAATGCTCTTCTTGTTGACAGCCGCCATGAGAACTCAATGAAGCTTTTTAAGAGCACAAGGTCGAAAGTTTTTGCCAAACTTGTGAGAAAACCTCCAGGTGATTCAAATCAACTCCTCCATTTTGGTTTTTTTAGCAAAAAAAAGCTATATTTTCTTTTGTTTCTAGCTGACCACAAAGCACGAAGTGCTTATCTTCATCCTGCATTTGAAAATAACGATACCCTATTATGTTTCTGTTGTCTTCTTGAAGGAAGCAAGTCTCTGGCTGTGGCCATGAACATAAAATACTGTGTTTTTGCTTGGATCAGCTTCATTTATTAAAACCCTTATGCTGTCTTGTGATTTTCTCTTTGTATTTCAAAAAATTTTAAACAAACCAGATGGGTTTTGATATGTAGAAAAGAGAGGAAGACTAAAAAACCCGTGAGCTAGGCCTCCAATTTTTTAACATGGTTTTTCTTGAATTTGTCGCTTTCTGTCTTTTTCTGCATTTTGAGAAATACCCTTGCCGGGGCTTCTTGTAGCATTCATATTTGTTGAAAATGCAACCGTTAGTAGAAAACCCAAGTGGGTTGCATGATCTCTTCGAAAGCTTTTGGTTTGTTGCTTGAAATGCAGAAAATCTTGTAAATTCCTTCACTTTTTTGGAAAAGAGAAAGCAACATTTCCATAGACTTGAAACCCTAGGTGGGTTTTGCATATTTTCTTTTGAAAGGTTCAAATTTGTTGCAAAATGCAGATGGCTTAGAAAATATTTCACCTTTCTATTGTTTAGACATCTCTCATGCAAATAGAGTATGGAATAAAGTATTTTTAAGCTCAGGAAGTGGAACCTTGTGAGACTTGCATTAAATTTCTTTAATAGTGATTTGTCATTTCTGAATGTTGAACCATACCTCATGCAAATTCTTTGACTTTCCTTGAGATTGTGTCCAATGATTTGGAACTTTGTGTAACCTCCTCCATACTCTGTGTTTGGTTCTTGAACATGATTTTGAAAAGGCTGCAAAACATTTTAATGAACAACCAAATTCCTCACTACTGTAGAATGTTATCATTTATAACTTCTATATTTACCTTGTTAAGTTTGTTGATATGCATTTGGCCTCTCTTAAGTTCAAGATTATGCTAGAGAGTTGTTCATCTGGTTTCTGTAAGTGGAGTAAAAGCATTACCAATGCTTCCATGTTCTCACTCTACTTCAAAGACTGGTATGTTTTGTCATCTCCTTGTGCGGTTTAAAGCCTTGAAAGGTCTTCACTATTCTATTGAATTGACTGTCCAATAACTTCAAGGTCACTGTTCTTGGGCTTACACATCTCATGCTACTTAAAACTATTGGATACAATACTGATTGTATTATACTTTGATTGAATCCTCCTATCACTGTGCTTCCCATGCCTCTGTGATCTAAGGGGGTAGATCGCCTATATACTGCTACAGTCCTCAAAAGATGAAAAGGAAATAGTAGCAAAAGACCCTTAGATCATGGAGCAAGAAATGTAGATATTATTTAAATTCACCATGTTGTTATTGGACTCTCGACCACTGTGGACCATGGCTTGGGTCCTGTCTCTTCAATTGACTTGTCAATGCACCCATTCAACGTTTATGAAACCAATGAACAGTCCCCTCTGAATCCTCCTTGAAAACATGAATTCAGTGGTCCTTGTGAATGCTTATGATTTTATCCTTCAAATCTATTACAAGAAAACCATATTGCCTTCACTGGATGATCTCATCCTTGCCATAGGTTTGTGATCTTGTTGTCAGACTTTGATGTTGGGACTGTTGTGATGTTGAAGTTGTCTCCCTTTCTCATGTTCATCAGTCTAGACAGTCATACCAAGGCTACTCCAGACTATCATGACTTCAATTCATTTGAATGTGCATGAGGAGAAGACTGCATCTTCCTTGTGGAAGAGACTGGTGTCTATTTACTAGGGGAAGTCATTGGTGAATAAATTGTTCCTAAGGAAGAAGCTGTACTCTTTGAGAATGTAGGAAGGAGGGTCTGTAGTTGATCATTTGAATGCATTTAATATGTTGATTACTCAATTAATATCTGTTGGTGTAAAAATTGAAGAAGAGGATTGTTGTATGCTTCTATTGTGTTCTTTGCCAGACTCTTGGGGTCATTTTTTGATGGCTATTGGGAGTACAACATCTAGTTTCAAGATGGAAGATATTGTTGGTTCTTTGCTATCAGAAGAGTTGAGAAAGAAATCTTCTGAGATCGTGAAGGAAGCTCTTGCTGTTAGAGGGAGATTGAAAGAGAAAGGCAAGAAGGACAATAAATCGAAATCAAAATTAGAGGGGAGATCAAAGTCTCTTGGAAAGAAGTCCAAGGTGAAATGATAGAATTGTGGGAAACTTGGTAATGTCTGAAAGGCTTGTAAAGAGGAGAAAAAGGAGAAGAAGAGTTCTTCCAAAAATGAGTCTTCTCAGAGAGATGCAGACACCTTCATTACAGCCTTGGCTACACAGGCATCAGATGATGTCTGGTTGATTGATTCTAGAGCATCTTTTCACATGACATCTCAAAGAGACTGGTACAAAAAGTATGAAGAATATGATGGTGGAAAGGTGTACTTGGCAAGTGATTCATCTTTGAAGATAGTTGGCCGTGGAAGAGTAAAGGGAATCAAGGATGTGATGCATATACCAGGTCTGGCTTGAAAGTTGCTTTTTGTCAGTAAGCTAAATGATATTGGAGTGCAATTCATGTTCTATGGAAATGGCTACAAGATGACCAGAAGCTCTATGGTGCTGGCTAGAGGTGCTCAAATTGGTACCCTGTACAAGATGGATGCATAGGCTGTTCAATGTAACATTGTCTCTGTAAAGTCACAGAAAGCTACTCATGGAGGTAAAGAGGGAAATATCCCTAATTATATAAACTCTATGGAAGTAAAACTTCTAGCAGAGAAGACTATGATTTGGCATCATAGGCTAGGCCGCATAGGAGAAAAAGGTTTAAAAAATTTGAAGAATAAAAAATTGGTTGAGGGGCTTGATGATTGTAATCTCAAATTTGAATTCTGTGAGCATTGTATATATGGAAAACAACATCGTGTTTCTTTTTATTCCAATCCTCACAAATCTTCTGGTTTGCTAGATTATATTCATTCAGATGTGTTTGGTCCAGTGAATGTTCCTTCTTTGTCTAAACCAAGATACTATGTGTCATTTATTGATGGTTATTCAAGAAGAGCATTTGTATATTTTTTGAAAAGTAAATCAGAAGTGTTCAATCAGTTTAAGGAATTTAAAAACCTTGTAGAAAATTAGACTGGAAGAAAAATAAAATGCTTAAGGACTAATAATGGGGGTGAATTTTGTTCTGATGAATTTGAAAGATACTATAAAGACCATGGGATTAAAACACATAAGACTACACCTTATACTCCACAGCAGAATGGAGTTGTAGAAAGGTTCAATAGGACAGTGATGGAGAGAGCACGAAGTATGCTCAATATTGCTAGCTTGGAGGAGAAGTTTTGGGCTGAGGCTATATCTATTGCATGTTATCTAAACAATCATTCTCCAAACTCTACTCTTGTTGAGAAAAAACCTTTGGAAGCATGGTTTGGTAAGAAGTCCTTTGTAAGACATATTCAAGTCTGTGGCTATGAAGCATATGCATATGTGCCAAATGAGAAAAGATCTAAGTTGGAGAACAAGGTTGTCAAATTTATTTTTATTGGCTATAGTGTTGGCATAAAAGGATACAAGCTTGGGAATCCTAATACGAAGAAGGTTTTGTACAGTAGAAGTGTAATCTTTCATGAGTTGAAGCCTTCTACCTTGGATCTGCAGTCAAAGAAAAAGTTTGAAAACAATAAGGATATAGTTGTAATTCCTCCAACACCAGAGAAAGAGGAATTCAAAATTCAAAATGAACCTGAATCTGAGGAGAGCTCAAGTAGTTCTGAAAGTTTAGAAGAAGAAGAACAACGTCAGTCTTAGCCATTGAGGAGGTCAACCGATGAAAGAAAACAACCTGATAGGTATGGGTTCTCTTTGATTGATTCTACTTGTGCCTATGCTTTGATTTCTAGCACTGATGAGCCTAGCACTGTAAAAGAGGCATTTAGAATGTCTGATTCAAACTCTTGGTTGGAAGCCATGGAAGAAGAAATGGCATCATTAGAAAGGAATGATACCTGAAGTTTGGTGCCCTTGCCTGAAGTCAAAAAAGTTGTGGGCTGAAAATGGGTATTTAAGAAGAAGATTGGTCTGGATGGTAGTGTAGAAAAGTACAAGGCAAGATTGGTTGCAAAGGGTTATTCCCAGGTCAAGGGAATTGATTATGGGGAGATTTTTTCTCCTGTACCAAAGCTGACATCTATCAGATTTCTTTTGTCACTTGCAATAGCATATGACTTAGAGGTTGAATAGATGGATGTGAAGACAACATTTCTTCATGGTGATCTTGAAGAAGAAATCTATATGTCCTAGCCTGAGCACTTTGTTGAAAAAGGTAAAGAAAAACTGGTATGCAAGTTGAAGAAATATTTGTATGGGTTAAAGCAATCACCTAGAATGTGGTACCAAAAATTTGATACTTTTGTATTGTCTTTGGGATTTGTGAGATTAAAATCTGATCATTGTGTCTATTATAAAGTTGAAAGTGTTCGAGTGCTTATTATTTCTCTCTATGTTGATGATATGTTGTTCATAGGCAATAGTAAGCTAATGATTTCTGGTCTTAAGTCTCAGTTGTCTACTAAGTTTGAAATGAAAGATCTTGGTGCAGAAAGGTATATTTTAGGGATGGAGATAACTAGGGATAGGGCTAATAGAAAGATTTGGCTTAGTCAAAGTAAGTATATCAGGACTGTTCTAGAGAGATTTTGCATGAATTATTGCAAGCAGCTAGGTGTTCTAGTCTTGCAGGGAACAAAGCTATCTATTGAAGATTGTCCAAAATCTCCTACTGAGATGGAGGACATGACCAGTGTACCCTATGATAGTGTTGTTGGTAGTCTTATGCATGCAATGGTCTATACAAGGCCAGATATTTCCCAAGTAGTGGGAGTTCTTAGTTAATTTATGGAAAATCCTGGAAGAATACATTGGGATGTTGTGAAGAGATTATTCAGATATCTGAAGGGAACTTCAAAATATGCTCTATATTACCATGGGAACTTGGTTGAATCACAAAATACTCTCAACATTCATGGTTATGTAGATTTTGATTGGGAAGGGGACATTGACAGTAGGAGGTCCACCAGTGGATACATTTTCATGATGAATGGTGGTGCAGTGAGTTGGATGAGTAAGCAGCAAGCTGTAGTCACTTTTTCCACTACAGAGGCTAAATACATGGCAGCTACACATGCTTGTAAAGATGCAGTTTGGTTGAAACGTTTGTGTTCTAACATTGGTTTTGATGTAGGGAAAATAACTATTTTTTGTGAGAGTCAGAGTGTAATTTTTCTAGCAAAGAATCCTACTTTCCATGCCAAGACAAAACATATAGATGTACAATACCACTTTGTACGAGATATGGTGGAGGATGGAAAGGTTAGTTTGGAGAAAGTTGATACTCTGGAGAACATTGCAGATGCATTGACAAAGCCAGTGAGCACAAACAAGTTCAGGTGGTGTGCTAGTTCAATGGTCCTTAGTTCCCATGATTTTTCAGTAGTTATGTTGTGCTCTGGAGGTGCCTGTGTGATCTTCATCAAGTGGGAGATGGTTAGAAATATATGCCTAAATCATCACAGGCTATAACCTCTATTGGAGCCAAGTCGGTGTGACATATTCTATGTCTAGCCAATAAGCAGATTTGTAGCCTTATGTTTTGTACAAGTCGTTGTGACCTTGCAGAGGTCTTGCCGAATGGTTACACATTGGAGTCTTTGGTGTGACATGTGTTCGGTGTGACCTCTTACCACGTGAGATCTCTAGCTGACAGGCCATTCATATTGGGTGTCAGGGAGACTCATAGTGACCGGGGGCTTTGGGGTGATTTGAACACTTGGGAAGAAGTCCCAGCTACATTGGAAGGTCTCGCTAATGGGGATACACTTGGGGTCTTCGCGGTGACTCAAAGACTTCGGTATGAAGTCTTGGTGATCGATGGAGAGTCTCGCCGATGATGAGGGGTCTTCGGTATAACTCTTGGAAAATAGTGGTCTTGGGGTAACTTGGAGATTTTGATATGAACTCTCAGTGAGAGTGGTAAGTCTTTCTAACCATTCAGTGCTCGATATAACATAAAGATCTCAATGAAACCTCTTGGTGACAGTTGAATGTCTTAGCGATAGATTGGTGTCGATGGAAATGTTAATGTTTCAGTATGACTTAGGATCTCGATATGAAGTCCTCGCAAAAGTGATGAGTCTCACTGACTGGTGGATGCACTCAGATTAACTTGAAGGCTCGACATGAGGTCCTGGTGAGAGCGGTATGTCCTGCCGAAAAAATGACTCTTCGGTGTGACTTAGGATATCAATATGTGGTCTTACTGAAGAGCGATAGTCTTTCCAAAAGGAAAACTGAAGTTGATGCAACATGTGAAGGTTGGTAAAACATCTTTCTGATGAGGAATCTCTTGCCGATAGGAATGAAATGGATATCGATAGTTTCGGTATGACTTATGGCATTCGCTATTTCATCCTGCCGACTGTTGGTACTTACACCGATATCAATATGAAACTATTGAGCATCGGGGAGACACTTCTTGTGTCTCACTGACATGCAAACTCAGTTGAATGTTCTTTTGACTGTTTGAATTTCCCATGTGGCGTCTCATGGACCAATAGGAGAAGCTAAATGGGAACTGCTAGCAGTTGGACCATTTTGGAAGATCAACAGACCAGTGTCGATATGAATACATTATGTAATTTTATAGAGGTTCAGTTGGTGCAAAGAACAATTGGATGAACAATTCAAATTGTATTAGAGTGATTTCTATTCTGTAAAGATTGTAACTTGAAGGTTCCTATACAAGATTGATCATTGTGAAAGCTGTTGTAATCTGACATTAGAAAGATAAGTCAGAACTTTGTATGTAATTTTTGTTACTATAATACAAAGTGACTTCTCTTGGTGTGGTGGGTTTTTCTCTCATAAGGGTTTTACCACGTAAATCTGGTGTTCATATGTGTATGTCTAATTCTTTGTTTTTGCTATTTATTTTAAAGTGCATCTTAATTGAACTGTAATTGTCAAATTGAAAAGAGTCTCTTCATTATTCCCTGATGTTTTGACGTTAGGAGATTTGTTTCTGCATCTAGCTTTCCTTACAAATTTTGGGTATATATTGGAGAAAACTTAATTTTCTCAGGGTTCACAAATTTCAGTTTTTGGCTCATATGCATTGCAAAGAGTCTTGTAAACTTCTAAATCTTATTTTGATATCTTGTTTCCTAAAATTTCAATATAAGCTGCATAAGAGGTAGAAATTCTAAATATAATTCAATTACTTGTAGCTCTCCCCACCAAGAAGAAGAGGTAGAACTCCAAAGAGAACTTTTGACCCAGAAAGAAGAGCTAAATCCACTCCTCCTTAACTTAGTCTGATAGTCTTTGTGAGAAGGAGGACAACCCCAATATCTCAAGAAACTTTGATGGTAAGAAAATTTTCCTTTGCACCATTCAATAGAGGTAGTCCATTGTTACTAGCAAGGCATGATGGCATTCAAGTGGATACTTTGAAAGGGCTACCATACTTCACAGGTGAGGACTAGACTACCTCGGTTGGACACATCAGAGATGTAGCTACACTTTGCTTGGTACACAACATAACGAAGGATAACATGGACCTAAGGTTGTTGGTTGCTTCACTAAAAGGAAAATCCCTACAGTAGCTTAGGGGGTTGCCTGCTAACTCAATAGCCACCTGGGACCAGCTTGTAGATAGTCTATATAGACAATTTGTGGACAAGTCAGACCTCATGTCTCTGTTGGAACAACTAAGCACAATCAAGTGTGCTCCACATGAGTACCTAACTAACTTCAATTACCACTTCCAACAAACCTAAGATAGGATTCCCCTAGTTGTTATACCATCCCTAGAGCATGCCTTTCTTTTCTATCTAAAAGCTTTACACCCTGAGATTTTAGTCATGATTCAATCAATGGGGGGTTTCACCTTGCCTAATACTTACGAAATTGCCATGAGAGTAGAAAATTTCCTTATCCAAGTAGGAAAGATTGCTCCTAGACTACCCATGCCTATATTTCTTGAAATAAAAGTACTAATAAATCTGGCACCTGTAGCCTCTATACCTGCTGCCTAAGAGAATGTTGTTCCTGAACAAAATAGGGAAATGTAAGATATTAAGAACATGTTACAATCTCTAGGTAAAACCTTTAGTAATGAGTTTGTAAGTATTAAAAGATAGGTCGAACAAAAGCAAAGGCCTAACCCAATTCCTTTTTAGCCGAATCAACAGAATAGAGTGCCTTTTGAAAATGATTACCATACAATAAACTTTAATGCCAAGCATTTTAGGCCCCATGATCCTAATGTCCCTGGCCCTTCAAGAGAGTTGGTGTGTCAAAATAACTTATATTAGGACCAAAAGTGGTGCTACTTGTGTATTCAACCCCATTATTAGGCAGTTTGTATGAATAAAATTGAGAATCAAGCTCTGGTTGTGTAGAGTAGCTATGCTAGCTAAGAAAATATGAAAAATGGAGGCATGGAGTAGCAAGATAGTTCTAAAATTTCCTTGGTAAACTAGCATAATACTAATTTTTGTGGGGTAAATAATTTCCATAATTTTAACCAACATGATTCATTTTTGGTAGCAAATACAAGAGAAAAAAGAAGAGTAGTCAACACTAAACAACAAGCTACAAATTTTGACCAATGAGCTATTGAAGGCCAAAAGAAAACTAACACATCTCAATTTGTTTTATTAATGCAACCAATAGTGCATATTCTATAGAGATAACAATAGAAAGTAAATGATATGACTACATCAGTAGTTCAACAAAAGTTAAACCCTATATATTTCAATATAGTGAAGCATTTAAAGAAGGCTATAGTTAGCCTATCCATTATGGATGCAATCCATCTTCCGGGAAAAAATGATTTTTTGCAAGTTGCTCTGACTAATTTTCCATGTTTAGATGTTTCAAATGTAGAAAAATGGAGAACGGTGTTGGCTAATGGTCCAGAGATCAAAGAAAACCAACAAAATCAAGAGGTTAAACCCCCAAATTTCTATCTAACTCTGATCATAGGAGACAAACTAGTGGATAACTATATGGTGGATTTAGGAGGTAGCAACTTCATCATGCCTAAGAATGTAGCAGACCGGTTAGGCCTTGTGTATGAAAAAATGTCTAAAGGTGTTATCCAATTGGATGGGTCTATTGTCCAACCAACAGGTATTATAAAAAATCTACTCCATACACTGTATGCTTACCCTGACTCTACTATTCCCCAAGACATATATGTAATAGAATTTCCTTCACATTTTTGCACTATCTTTCAAGGAATTTTATAGCTAAGCTGGGGGGATTTCTATCATCCAATTGGTCTTTCCTATTCTTTAGAACCTGATATGGAACAAAAGTAACTATCAGGTCTAAACCTTTAGCAAGAGTCCATATTGAACCATATGTTCCTAGTCCAATAAACACACACCTTTACACCTCAAATGGGCTAGAGAATTAAGCTATGACCTTAGGACCAAATGTTCCCAATGAGAAGGGAAACCTTGATGAGCTGGCAACCTAAGAGCACAACCTTGGTCCTTTTAACCACATGGAGGAGGAAAGTTTGGGTGTTTACATGATCCAAGGGAGGCTCCTAGCTTGTTTGATAATTGAATTCATCCTTTGAATAGTCATGCAAGGTTCTTGAAAGATGAAGAAGTGACCAAAGAGTGGAAGGAATTTCTCTTTAGTAGCCAAGTATTAGATCTAGAAGGAAGTCATGGTGAGGAAGAGGCATCAGTTCAAGAATGGATGGAGATACTCTTTGAGAATGAGGCTTCAGATAAGGAAGAAGGTGCTCAACAATATGAAGAGGAAATCCCAAAGTGGATAGCAATGCCATTGGACAATTAGATTTGGAATCAAGAAGAGTTTCTCAGAAATGATGTTTTTAAAGATCCAAAAATACTTATTGGAAGCCATTAAGAAGAAGAGATTTTTCTTTTTCCCTTCCTCTTTCAGGATGACTTCAGGGAGGATTTTCTCATTGAGGATTTCATCCCACCTAAAGAGATGATTGCTGATTTACCATTTCCAATGGACTAACCAGAAAGGTTACCAAATTTCAAGGAAGAATTCCAAAGGAGTTTGGCGATTATTGGATCAATGCCAACTAGTGAGAAAACATTTTATTAAAAGAATTTTGATGAAATTATATCTCAAAAGATCAAGTTTCAAATGAATGAGGGATTAAGTGACAATATGATGAAAGAAATTTAAGAAACAGAACTAAGATAGTTTGTGTTGGGGATTTTTTCCATAAGTGGGATGAGAAAAAGAGAAAACTAGGAAAGCACTCGAAGTTTGATGCTTTCTAGGATTTACCCTATGTTATAGGAAATTGCAAAGAACAAAATTCAATCCAGCTCTCAAGGCTGACTAGAGAAGTACTACCAATCCCAGTTAATGGGATTCATCTAAAGCATTGCTTCTAAGCTCTGAAGATACTATTTTGTACTATAGTAGATTAGCTAGAAATAAGTTATTTTGAAGCACGTTCCCCTTTCAGTTTTCTTTCAATAAGTGTAGTTGCACAAATTTTTCTAGCCACTAGGGCCTAGTTGCTGCTATTTGCTTTTGTTTTTTTTTCCTACTACTATTTGGAGGTGTTTTCAAGTCCAATTCATGAGTTTTTTATAAGTTTTGGAGAGGGAAGAAATGAATCCATGTTGAATGGAATTGGATAATACAACTAGCCTGATGCTTACAAGGAAAGCATCTTGCATAGGTTGCCAAAAGTGATCAAATTTTCACTACAACTCAATTTGATGGAGTTGGTTTGTTCAAAGTTTTATTTAAAGGTGAAAATTCAAAATTAACCTCTACAAATGTTTAACCATTGCAAGTTTTTAAATTATTTTGGAGCTCCAAGATTCAATGTGTTTAAGTTGTTTGATTCAATTACAACATTAAGAGTTGCATAAAAGAAAAAATATTCTTTCATGATATATTCAGTTGCAATGCTCAAACATTGTTTTACATGAAAGAAAAAGATACAGAATTGAACAAGTGATTTACAAATGCTGAATTTATATTCATTGGATAATGAAGAAACAAATGTACCACACAAGCTATGGGAGTAGTTGTGACAATGTATCAATAGAAGCATTCTACAATATTGATGATGAAAAGAAAGAAGACACATAAGAGTGAACATAATCATCATTTCTTGTAAGTTTTTAAGATGATTTTGGGATAGTGGACCATCCTCATCCTCTAGCCCCAAATAAATCTGTAAGAGATGATAAAGAAGCTATTAAAGCTCCAACTATGAACATTCCTATATGAATTATTGACAATAATGGAGAATGTTGCTAATGATACATTGAAGCAACTGAGAAAGATCAAGAGAAGTGACAAAAGCCAAAGAGGAAACATCATGATATCATATTGTTTTTAATCTAACATTGTTTATTTCCATGTACAAGTATATGAAAAATCATGTTGCTAATCCAAATTGAATATCATAAAGCATGTGGTGAAAATTGGGCTCCCACAAGGGTTGTGACTTGGCATGCTATCCCTCAGGTATTCAAAGAGGGACTAATAAACAAACAGATCCAAAATGCTCAAGGAAAGACATCTATCAAATGAATGCATCATAAGTGCCAGGAGGACTCAAGCAAGTGATCACCTAGGACAATTAAGTCAAGTGTAATGAAATAAAAATTATAGGCGATCCATTGCTCAAGTGAATTATAGTCAAGTGCATCATCATACAAGAGGTGATAGCAAATAGGAATACATAATTCCTTGTTTATGAATCATCAACTATAGTAGAAGCAAATGAAAGACCCAAAACATCACCATTGAGTGCTTCATATTTCAAAATCTCCCAAGCAAACATTGCATTCACATCAACATGTACAAGAAATAAAAATGCATGAAGATTACAAGGGAAAGGTTGAATCCATTAGAGACTAAGTGACAAGTGGTTGTAAGTGAGTTATTGAAGGCAAAGGATGAACACATAAAGGGAATGTTGAACGAAAGTGCAAGGAATCAAGTATTTGAGGGATAAATGAAATGTGTAGCAACATCATATACAAAGGTAATTTGCAAGTTTTGAATTTGTTTTTGAATCCTTAAATCATTTGTATGAAAGGAAAAATATGATTGCATAGTTTAGTATTTATTTGAAATGAAAAATGAAGCACAAGAATATGGGAGAAAAGTGAAATGTGCATGTTTTGAAACTTTCAAATGCATCTAATGAAGGCATCGAGTGAACAAAATGACCATCAAGTGACCTACAATAGTATCATAGTGGATGAAAGCAAGCGTTGCCTAATGAGAAACCAAAAGCATATTAAGGTAAAATGCATTTGAAAACAAATTTATGTGTGCAAGTGAATACAAACAACATGACAATGGCATGCGAACAATGCAATCAATAGATACATGAAGGTTTGGAAACATTTTTTCTTGATAAGTCATTCAGAAGGTATCAAATGAGAGTGAGTTCTATGTATTGTGCAAAACAAACAATCAATTTATTGACATATGCTTGATATCATTTAAAAAACAATGCCCTAGGTGAAATGAAATCTGTGGGCTCCATTCAACAAGAAGGTGTGCTTCAAAAATAAAATGGGTCCAATATGGTGTCATATCGGGTTTAAGGTAAATCCATTATTTTTCTTCTATAAATGATGCTTTAGATTTCACTAATGACACAAGGTGCCTTCAAGTTCAAAGGGAAAGGCCCTAACTATCATTCATACACCCATGACCTAGAAAGGCCAAGTATTTTCTATTGAGAGTCTCTATACCTAGTTAGGGTTTCAAATGCAAATACAAATTCAAAGGAAGATGTCAAGGGTTCAATCCCTTAGGAAAATGACTTCAAAACTGGAAATGTAAGCTATAGGATCATGACCATGAAGGTTTAAAAAACCCTTGAAATAAAGAAGCTTATACTCAAAATGTGCTTCTATTCAAATACAATGCCTGTGTTTACATTTTTAAAGATGAGGCCTCAATATTTTCATTCAATAGTGAAGGAGGAAATATATAGTGGTTGCGGCCTATGTGAATAGAAAAAACAAAGAGATGCACATAAATTCACTTTTTTTGCAAAAGAAATCTTAGTAAATCTTTATTTAAGAGGTAAATACCCTTAAAAGAAAAAGATATGGAGGATAGTAGAGCTGTAGAAGTTGAAAAACCAACTTTACAGTTCCCAAGAATCACCTACATATAATCACCTATCACATGCAATAGATATTCAAAACAAAGGAAGAGATGTTTTGTAAACCCTCAGAGCCAATATGTGCAAGAAAAAACTAGAATTAATGATTATTGAATGTAATTGTTTTACAAATAATACAAAATCCTTGAAAAAGGAAATCATTCAAAAACTCAAGACATGCACAACCCTAATCTTATCTTGATCAAAAATACCACTCAACTAGATAAGGATTACAATTAACCTAGGAAAGTAAACTTATGCAAAAGGTGAGTGCCAACAACAAGGCTTGATCAGTTACGAGGTAAAGGAGAAAACCACATGGGAACAAAATTCCTCCCCAAAATAGAATGAAAACTAACTAAGTGATGAAAGATGGAGGACTTTATAAGAACCCCCCCCCTCAAGGACACCATCCATCACAAAGATACATAAATGAACCCCCCCAAAAGAGAGGAAGAAAGAGACTATAGATCCCCCCCAAAATGAAGTAGCTCCAAAAGAAGTGAGAGGGAAGAGGCCGAATGAATAAAATCTCTAAAGGTGAAGTAGTTTTAGCCCAAGATGTCTCCACAAAAGCAGGTGTGACCTCAACAAATGAAGAAGTCAAAGTAGGTGAAGACTGAATGGAAACCTCCAAAGATGAATGATCAACTATGTCTTGCTGCACTAAAATGAAAGAAACCACATTTGTAGTCATAGAAGTATCAACAACTACAACAAGAGGTGAAACAAAAGAATCAAGAACTAGGTATGAAGTAAGAACACCAATGTTTAAGAAGCCAAATGTCTCCTGTGAATGATGATTCACACTAGAAGTGTGAGGAACAACTACAGGAACATAAGCACCATTAATACCAAAATTGATAAAGGAATACAATTGAGATGAGTGATCCACTATCCCAGTAGCAATAATTTCTCTACTCTCCAAGTCTTTGATGATAACCAAATTAGGTGTGAATTCCATAGATCTCCCAGTGCCTCCATTTGTGATCTGATAGATGGAAAGAAGGTTGTTTTTCAAGTGAGGGATACACAAGACATCTTAAAAGGAGTTGTCCCAAAAACTAATAGACCCCTTTCCTGTAACACTCATGTAAGTATTGTTTCCCATCAAAATAGGAGACATAGAGCAAGGATAAAAGGAAGTGAACATAGACTATGAAGATGACATATGATGAGATTCTCCTAAATCTAGAAGCCATCTCCCTAATCCAATACCTAAAGAAGCAAAAAGAGCATGTCCCTTCATATTGATGAAGTATCTAAACCAGTTGTGCCCCTGTCATGCTACTTTGAAGAAGAAGAATGAGGAGAAGAAGATGATGCAAACATCTTAGAAGGAAAATAAATCCGATGTTTCTAAAGAAGATGCTTCAGCTCATCAATGTCCTTGTAACAATTATGTTCTGCAAGTCCTTCCCTCTTGCAATATGCACATGTAGTCTTATCCTTTTTAGATGATTTACCCTTGGAAGAGGAGGATGAATCTAAGGACTCCTTTTGCTGCTCATGATGTTTGGAATCCTTTTGTTTTTGTTTCTTTCCTTTTCCTCTAGAATCCTTCTAATCTTTGGGCTCTTGCGATGTAATGAGTGCCTGAGATGATGAAGAAGGTTTCACCATGCCCATGCTAGCTAACTTAGCTTGCTCTAGAGTGAGAGATGAAGCAAAGTGATCAAGAGATGGCATAGTGAATCTCATACCAAGTGCATCCCTAGTGGCATAAAAGGTAGATACAAAAACTAAATAATCTAGTCCAAGCTTAGAAAGAATGGAAAATATTAGCTGAGAGTCTTCCTTCTAACCACCACACTATGACAACTGCAATCTAAGAGACTTGATTTTGGTGAAAAAATCCTGGATGCTATCAAAATCCCTAGGATTTAAGCTAATAAGCTCATTCTCTAACTGAAACCCTCTCATAGTATCCTACTTCCCAAACAAAGACTTCAAATTATTCCATATCTCATTTGGTGTAGTGCAAGAATCAATATGAAAAATAAGGTCAGATGAAAGAGATAGAAATAAAGTACTATAAGGTTCATCATATCTATTAAACCACTTTCTCTTTTCAGTAGCACCTGTAGGTTCAATTTATGTACCCATGGTTACCCTGTACAACCCTTTTTGTTTCAAATGAATCTCCATTTAGTTTTTCCAACCAAAATAGTTGAATGGAGTAAGGGGTGTAATATTATGTGTATCCATGATAGAAAATAGCAATATATACTCTCAAATAAAAAAAATGCTTATTGATCTCAAAAAATAGCCTGATTGCATGCTTCCCAAGAAAATAGCTAAAAAGGTAAAGGTTGAGATCAAATAGGAGTATTAGATACCTAGTAAAAAAATCTGAAAAAACAAGTCTCAGATCTATGTAGAGCATTGAACCGGCTTTTTGACGCCTATTTATTTTTAAACAATAGAGTCAGGACACAAAAGTTACGCCTCCCAAAGTGCAAAAAATTGACTTCAGAGGCCTAAAAATGCATCGAAACAACAAAATAAAAAAATAAAACCACCACCACTATGAAGTGATCAGAATCAACTTTCTGGCAATATCTTATTTTCAAAAAAAGGCCTTCATTTGCAAAAGTTATACAAAAACAAAAAAAGGCCTATTTTAGGACCTTTCAACACTAAATAGGGTCAAAATGTTGGCCCCTAGCATTGGCCCTTGGTCTACCACATGACCGTTCGCTGGTGCTTAGGGGCTAGATCAATTGCTCCTAGTCACTATATGATTGATGGTTGGGGCTTAGAGTTGACGGGGGGCTGGAGATGGCACTCAGTTGTCCAAAATGACCCTGGCATAGTGTCTAGAAAGATTGTGGGGGCTAGAAAATGGAGTTGTCAGTGACAGGCGGAGTGCTAGTGGCCACTAGGCAGCAAGTTGGTGGATTTTAGGTAGTGGGTGGGTGGTGACTTGAATTTACAGTGGCCGCTCAAGTTTTTAATAAGAAAACTTTGATTTTTTATTTTTTTCAATTTTTTGCCTTAGAGTTCATGCCCTAGGGTCGTATGGCCTTGGGGCTAATTTTTTTTCCCTTTTTTCAAATTTCTCTAAAATTGAGTAAATGAAAGGTGTTTCTAGGGTTTTTGGGTGCTTTGATTGCGATGGCGACGTCTGTTTGGCCCAAAAATGCACAAAAATTATGCTACCCCCATATCTACAAAAAATCAACCTAGGTTGAAACCCTTGCACAAAAGGAAATGTTGTGAGAGAATATCTTCAAATCATGAACAAGAAGCCACAAATCTAGAGCTCTGATACCATGTAGAAGTTGAAAAACCAACTTTACAGTCCCCAAGAATCACCTGCATACAATCACCTATCACATGCAACATATATTCAAAACAAAGGAAGAGATATTATGTAAACCCTCAGAGCCAATATGTGCAAGAAAAAACAAAAATTAATGATTATTGAATGTAATTATTTTACAAATAATACAAAATCCTTCAAAAAGGAAATCATGCAAAAAAACAAGACATGCACAACCTTAATCTTATCTTGAGCAAAAAGACAGCTCAACTAGATAAGGATTATAATTAACCTAGGAATTAAAATATGCCTAAGTAAACTTATGCAAAAGTGTAATTAAATAATTAATTAGACTAACAGAGCTTGGCATCATTTTTCTGTAGAAAATCTCAATTGGAAGTTGTGGTTGAAGCTTCATAAGTGGCCCAAATAAAACTCCATGGTCGGCCATATGAATGGTGAAAGCATTGATGCCACACAAAAACACATTGAAATGCATCTAAAACCATGGAAGCCATGGCCTCAAAGGCCATATTTTTTTCATCAAAAGAGTTAAGGAAAGCATAAAAGCATAGTCAAAGACTTACCATAGAATGTGCAGGGCCAAATGCACTAAAGGTACGAAGGAGAGGTGGAATGAATGGAGGCCCAAGGATGAAACCCTAATTTTTCCATGGCGGTGCACAAGTAGAGTTTTCTCTTCTCTAAAAATCCACAATGAAAATGATGGGTAGAATGAGCATTTTTAAACCTTTTTTATGTATTAGGGTTTTCCCCATAAAGTTGTCCTATGTTATTTTTATCACATTGATTTTGTTTTTCCATGCCTTTCCTTTTTGATATTTCATGTGCCTAGGGCAATATAAGCCTATGGCTTATAATTTTTCTTTGATTTTTGTAGAAAATAAAACCACATAAAATGCATATGGCCCCTTCTAGGGTAGCTTCTTTTGTTGCCTTAGGAAAAACCTCATACATAGTCACCTCCACCAATCAAATGATGACTCTAAGTCATGAAAAAAAAAATTCCTAAGTGAATGAGGGAGTACATTTTTCATGATTTTTTATATGAAACTCAAGCATGTAAGAGAGCAATGCATATGTAAAGTATTGGGGTTTTGCAAAAAAAATATAACTGAAGACCAAAAGAGGTGAACCAAGAGATTTGGAGGAAAAATTGGAAAATCAGATGTAGCAACGAAGCCTTCTATTTTTGTAATTTTTGAAAACTACAAATTGTAAAACAACTAATTAAACAATGTTTTTAGAATTTGCTTGATTAAGTTGTTATTTTAAAATGTAGTTAAGATGAACCAAAAAAAATTATTTTGGGGTCTTGGGTAGATTGAGAGAGAAGGTAGCAAACTGAAGTTTCTACTTTTAGTTCCAGCTATTTACACCTATTTTGGGGAGGTTGTTTGGATGGAGACCTTGGAAATGGACAGTTTCCATCTTTATGGGGTAGTTTGGAGCAATTTTTGGGCATAATTTTCCAAGCTTTTTCTTGAGCTCAAAAATTAAGATTGACATGCTTTCTAGACAAGGAGTGAGGTAGATTTTTCTATTTTTGCACTTTATGGTCACTTTTGGCTATATATTGGAGAAAACTTGATTTTCTCAAGGTTTACAGATTTCAGTTTTTGGCTCTCATATGGATTGTAGAGAGCCTTGTAAGCCTTTGAATCTTATTTTGATATCTTTTCTCCTTCAATTTCAATATAAGAACTAGTTTTCCCCTTTCATTTTCCCTTGTCATTTTCTTGCAATAATAATTTGGATGATTTTTTGTGATTCAAGGTTGAGGATCCTTCTTTTGTCTTATTATTGTGGGTTGTAGACATGAATTGTAGACAATTCAGGTTGCCCATTGTATTTAACTTTTCTTGAATCTTTGTGCAAAACATTATTGGGCTAGTTGATCTAAAGTGCATTGTGGGAATTGATGCTTAAAATGGGTTTGTTGTGAATCAAGTCATGTCAAAGTCATTGAGTATTATTTGATCATCATTTAGCTATAGGTTACATTTTTAGGTTTTTCTCTCTTCCTTTTCCCCATAAAATACATAGTTTAGGTTATCATCTAAAGGGAACCAAACCTAATCTGGAGATTCCATCTATTACATAGACTTACCCACAAGTATAGAGTGTTTCCATGTTGAGTTAGGATAAGCAATCCCAACTTGTTTGAGGGTGCAATACTAACCTCTAACAATAATCTTCAAGGAAAAAGGTCACAACAAAAAAATTGTTTGTGGGCTACAAAATTGTTTAATGAATTCTTTTCCAATAAGAAATTAACTAAACAATGCCAAATTTTTGTGCAATTACATAAGATTTACAAAATCAGACCATTATTAAAAAAATTGAAGATTCATCTCACAAAAAAATAAGAAAAAAATAGTCCTATTGTAAATTTTTTTTTTTAATGCTCTAACCTCTATTGGAAAGACTAGTAAGGAAAAAGATAAAATGGTTGCTCGAAGAGTGATCACAACCTCACTAGTAAGCCATCATTTGAAAAATTCTCATTTAATGAGACAAACTTGTATTGATTTTAAGTTAAATCGTAAAACATTGAATAGAGCACATCAAGAAGAGGAAGAATCGATAGTGCCCTTCAATGTGATATGTGGGATTTTAGTGGGAGGCTTCTATGTGTTGATAAAAAGATAATCAATAATGTAAAGATGCAAATTGAACAATATTGGATTTCTCACTCTAGAGTATCATCAAATGTAAAGGATGTTTTAAAGTTATGAATTGGTAATTGAGATCATACACATCCTAAACATTTTTTGGAATGTATCCAAATAATATTGTACAATTTTTTTTGTCAAGAATATCCACATTTACAAATCTCGCAAAGGGCTTTTGAGTCTTGCAAGCCATTTTATTGTGTTCCTATTTAGGTTTGTAATACATGTTGTAAAAACCATGCTGAGTTTTGAATGTATCATGAATTGTTATGCCATATTTGTTCTACTATGCATACTAATGAAATGTTGTAGGAGTTTCATGCATTGCAACTACCCAAGTCATCTAGGGAGTTGTTAGAATCATTTTTATGAATTAGAGGTGATGGTTTCTTATTTTATATAAATTATTGTTTAAATGAAGCATGTTTGAAATGTGGTGGTTTATCGAAGTTTGTAACATGCTTTCATGAGGTCAGAAATCATGATTTTGGTAACAAAATTGTTTAGTAAAACAAATATGAGACTGTGAAATACACATTGAAGAGTGGAGATGAGGGTTCTAGATGTGAGTTGGTTGCAAGAGAGGTAAGTATTGGTGATTTTATTTCAGATTTTAAGAAAAATATTTTCTGTAAGTATGCAAGGCATAGTCACATGTTGCAGTGGTTAGAGCGACAATTCAAGATGTGTAAGGACTCTTTCCCCATTGGAACTATTGTATATGTAGTTGATTTTGCTGAAAATTACACATTCCAACGACAAAATGAAGTTCAATCACAATATTATAATTCTATTTAAATTGCTATTTTTGTCCACATAACGTATAGGTATGCCCCTAATAGTACAAAAGAGGACAAGAAGATAATTAGGGAGTACCATTTTTACATTAGTGATGATAGATCTCATTCATCCAAGTTTGTACAACATTGTTTTGAAAACTTTTTTGATTTCTTGCAGGGAAAAGGAATTGTAATGGTTCAACATTTGATTTGTTTAGATAATTGCACAGGGAAATTCAAGAATGCTCGCATGTTTTATTGGTTGAGTAGGATGCATATAGAGAGGGGTGTACCACATATTTGGATTTTTTTCAATGTTGGGCATGGAAAAGGAAAGCATGATGGTGTAGGTGCATGTATGAAGAGATCTTTGGTTAAGGAAAAAATGAAGATCAAAGGTGGTGTGACATTCAATGATGCACATTCTATTGTGGATTGGTGTACTTATGCACTATCATGAGGAGGGACATTTGATTCACAAGTGTGTAGGTTCTTTTGGTTGGTTGAGGAGGGAACAGTGGGAGATATAATGGAATGTTAAAAAATTATAGATTCTTCAAAGATGCATTCAGTTTCGAAGCTTAGATGCAAGTGCATGGACCATATGGACACGAGAGATGGGTTATTTTTGTTAGAATTGTATTCAGTGTGATTTGGATCAGTGCGAATCAAGTGAATGGGTAGATACATGGATTCCATAGTACCTAACCTATTTATCTGTAGTACAATCCTCATTACAAGATGTAATGGAAAGTTCACTTGACTATGATCATCTTTTAGATCTTGTACAACTAGGACATGTCTATGCAATTGTAGCACCATAGGGGAATGAAGAGAGATCAGACTATTGGTTGGGAAAATGTGTATAAAGAAATAAAAAGCTAACAGAAGTAATGACAGATGATGATGGCTTCATGTATGCTACAGGTTCATTTTTTGTTTCTTGAACTTGGTTGCATTACTATTACATCATCATTTAGGTCATTTACAATAATATAGATTTGATATTCTAAGTATATTTAGATGTTGATAAAAAGTTATGATCACACAAGTTTAGTTGTTTTCAAAACTTGGTTGCAAACATATATGATTAGACAGAACGGTGTACCAACATTTCAAGACTATGAGAAACAAAAAACCATTTTGATGTATTCACACCTTGTTATAGAAACAAATGTTAAGTTATTAAGACATCATGCTAGACAAGAAAAATAAATCTATGGACAATTATTAGTGTTGATTATGAAGCATTACTGGAAACTCTAAAGGTAAGAGATGACCCCGCAAGCACACTTGAGTAGTAGATAATTTGTTGTATGGGATAGGTATGATCTATTATTCATCACATTTTTATATTTTTTATCTACTAAGGTTCATTATTTAGGTTGTATAGAATAATATAGATTGGTTATTCTAAGCATCTTTTATAGTTTGCATTAAACCAATTCATCATCATTCAGGTTGTTTAGATAATATAGATTTACTATTCCAAGCATCTTTTCTATTGTAACAATATAGATTTCTCATTTCAAGTATATTGTGATGTTCCTAGCATGATAGATCATGGAGCTACTACAACAATAGTCAGCTTTGATCCTTTGGGAGAGGTATGCGACAGATTATAATAATATAGATTGGTTATTATAAGCATATTTTATAGTTTGCATTACCAATTCTTCATCATTCAGGTTGTTTAGAATAATATAGATTTGTTAGTCTAAGCATCTTTTCTATTGTGACAATATAGATTTCTCATTTGAAGTATATTGCAATATTCCTAGGAGGATAGATCATGGACCTACTACAACAATACCCAGCTTTGATCCTTTGGGAGAGGTATGCGACAAATTAGAATAATATAGATTGGTTAGTCTAAGCATACTTTATAGTTTGCATTACCATTTCATCATCAATTAGATCATTTGGAATAGTATAGATTTGTTATTCTAAGAATCTTTTCTATTGTATTTAGTTTGACTACTACCTTAATGGTTTGTATAGGTCATTGTCACTCCAAAACATCAACATGTTTCTCTTGTGGAAGACTGTGTTGACTGCAAAGGGAAAGTATGCTCTATTTCCTTCCCCTACTGGGAAATGGCTATATATTAGGGTCATTTGTTGTATGCCTATGTGGCATTTTGTAAATCCTATATTTGATAGCAATTATTGAATGAGAATATCATGCATATTGTGTACACTTTATATGTATTCAAGTGTATACTTTACAACTTATGTGTATAGTTTGTCACTTATGATTATTGAAATGTATACTTTAAGACCTAGATGTTTTAATGCGTATACTTTTTATTCATGTGTGTAGTTCATGGCTTAAGTGTATTTGAGTAGTGTAATGTATACTTTACAACCTATGTGTTTTAATGATTATACTTTGTATTCATGTTTGTAGTTCACGACTTAAGTGTATTTGAGTAAATGAATCACTTTTTGACTTACTCACAAGGAACAAAATGAACCCTAAACCCCTTTGCACCTTTACATCACATCCATCTAACCCTTTTCCATCAATTGAAAACTCAACACCATAGGAAAATGCCTCCAAGATAGAAAAATTTGAGAGAGGTTCTATTAGAGGGTCTCAACATGATTCCATAGCCTCAGATAGAGTGTCTATAGGCATCATGGTTTCCAAGAAATATCCCTTCAAAGATTGCTTCCTTTTAGCACTTTGGACTCTTAACAGAAATCGCCGGTCCAATGTAGCTCAAATTGATTCGACATATTTGGGTGAAAAAGAGGACCATACCTAGCATAAAAATACCCATCTAGACATGTTGGAATAGTTTGTTTGGTCGTACGAGTTATAGAATAAAAGTTGCACCACTTTGCAACTTTACACTACTTGTCAAAATTGCAACTTATTGTCAAATGATGGAAGTTCAAGAGTCATCTTGTTGTAGTTCATTGGAAAATAGTTGGAATTTTTTTGGTCATGTTTTTAATGCTTTTAAAAGGCCTTGTGAAAACTTGAAGAGGAATTTTCCATTGAGAATTTGAATTTTGAATACTAAAATCAATGTTTACTCAAAAAAATTGTGTTCTGCATTATAATCTACAGATTCAAGGCACTATACTTTCCTGTACAGGAATTTATTGCTCTAAAAGTGGTGAGATCTAGTGGATGATTGTTGTAACTTCAATTTGCATCCAATATTTTAGGTTTTCATTGATTTTAAAGCATCTTGGAGGAAAATTACTATTAATGGGTCTGTGTGACCAGTTTAAGGGTTTTGAAGACTTGAAAATAAAATAATTGGGCATTCCATCTATTGTATATGTTGTGGCTTAGTGGAATGTCCCAATTAGGTAGGAATTAGATGTTAGAAGGGTTTGGGAGAGCAGGGGAGGTGAATTGAGGTTTGGTCATGATGCCCTAGATTCAAAAAGTGTGGTTTTTGAGTGAAATTGGGAGGTTTAAGGGTGTTAGTGATTGAAATCTATTGCAACACCAATTTCTAAAGGTGTATTAAGCATATGTAGACTTCTATAAATATGTTTGAGGTGTTGTTTGAGTGAGTTAACTGTGGAAATGCATACTTTCAATAAACCCCCTTATAATCTAGGAAAAATGAGTGTTTCATGATTGAGTGACTTAGATAGCGTTTACAAGGATGATAGTTGTGGAATTTGGATGTTTATAGCTTGGTAAGATACTGCTCAAAGGAATCTTGGAGGGGAAACAATTTTAAAGAGGATTTTTTTTGCAATTTTTGGCTAATTAGAGCCATGTTCAGTGTAATAGTTCAATTTCAATGGGTTTGTTCCAAAAAAAGCACATTACGTTTTGAGATATGTTAAAGAGAAGGGTAATGGGTGTCTCTCACAACCTTTTGTTTTGTGGGTTTGAGTTGATTTTGTGAAGATATTGATTCTTACTCAAGATGATTTTATACCTTTTACATGTTATTATGATTCAATGAACATTAAGTAACATTGATTTTTATCAAGACAATTATATTACTTTTGAATGAACACTATAACATGAAATGAATTTCATTAAGTTGTATCCACTTTTCATTAATTTTAAATTATTTTGAAATAAAAGTCAGCTGCACACTTCATTACACGAGTTTAAAAAAATAATAATGTCAAATGTAAATTCATTCAACAAAGCTTGAAATCATGGGTATTCTCAAAATGAGTGTTTGATAAAAATGTATTGGTAGACATGTATGAAAAATGTGGTACAATAGAAAAGGAAATTCATTGTTTGAAAAAATTTCTCAAAGAAATAGATGGATTACCAATTGTAATTCATATGTTCTATTAAAATGTTATTTCATTAATCTATAATGTATACATTATCAAACATAAATTTAAACCATTCTAAGATAATTATACATTCCATTTTGAAAATTAAAACTAGAAAGACATGCACATGAGGAAAAAATTAGATCAAATATCAATTCTTATATATCAAACTATAGAATAATTATGTTTGTGCATATACAAATTTGGCATATGCCTACTCAAAACAAGTTTTACAAATTATGGCATATATGACATCTCAAGATCTATCAAACCCTAAGTACATGTCAATCTATATCATATATCCTAATCCTGTGTTGGACCATCAAAATTGAGTCTCCTCGAAGAAGTTAGATGCTCTAAAGTTTCCTGCACAATAACATTTCAAACCAGAAATTAGATTATGTGAATGGTTGACAAGATAGACTAGTAAATAGAAACTTATATACCATAATTTATAAATTACATATTTAACATCAAAATTAGTATACACGCACTATATTATATCAATAATGCAATTCTTGTTTACCTCAAATCTTGCTCTCTTTTCTGCAAGATGCTCTACATATGATTGTCCCTTAGGACGATCAAGAGTCCTTGTATAAAGTAATGGTCTCTTACTCATCACAATGCTAAGTTGAATAGAGGACTATAGCAGATAAAATACAAATCATCCAAATTAACTGTGGACATCAAAATCTCCAAATGGATTATAATCTAACACACACACTAGCATGGTTAGTTGTTAAAAAAAAAGCAATATTTTAACATCCATATGAGATAATATAACATGCTTTTAAAATGAAATACAATAACAAGTTAACTAAAGCATCTATAAAAAAACATGGAATATATCTATCTCATATTGGATTGGTGCTATTGTGGAAAATATCCCTTTCCCAACCCTTGATAATGCCAATGATGATGATAATATGGGAAAAATCAGCTCTCAAATGAAGAGAGTGACTTTGCATAGGATTTGTGGATCAAGATGTGGAGTTGTGGAGTGGACAAAATCAGTTGTCAAATGAAGAGAGTGACTTTGCATAGGATTTGTGGATTTGTGGAGGATTTGAACAATAGATGAGACCTCTATTTATGGCCAAAAGTGATAAAAGAATGCCAAACATGGAGGATGTGGAACTAAAGATCCACCAATGAGTAGAGGCCACTTGTCAACTTGTGATAGGCTTGAGGATGAACACATTTTGGTCAATGTGCCAAAGAGAGGGAGACTTCAAATTTGAATTTGAGAGTAAATGTTGAGTTTGACTTGTGCAAGGGACATGTAAGAGCTTATTAATTGCTTTGTTGGATGTACATGCCAAATTGGGGGGAGATTCAAACTTTGAGAATATTCTCCCTTTATGCCAAGTTGAAAGTAAATAAAGATTTTCATAAATCAATTAAATGCAATTTCATGTGCAAGTGGCAAAATCTAGAGAATACAAGTGATTAGGATTGGCATTTAATCATGGATTAGATTAATTAAGATGATGTTAGATGTTTTTGACCCATTTGACTTAGATTTAGGAATTTAAATCAAATCAAAGGGAGATGAAAGGTGATAAATATTTAGTTAAATAAATATTTGATTTATTTAGCTAAGGGGGATAGTGATAGGATCAAATTAAATAAAGTTAATTTATTTAATTTTAGATGGACGATCCTTAGAGATTAATCAATTAAAGTTGGTTTATTTAATTGACGAGCGAATATGATTAGTTAAATATGCATGATCTCAATTTGATGTGTCTACATTTTGCCCCTATTTGAAGCAATGTACTTGTTGCGTTGGTTCAAAGAATAAACTTGTCGTGATCAAAATTATAAAAAATTCCTAATTTTTTCAGATGCCCCAACAGAAAGAAGTACACTGATACATTAACATATATTTTTTGAAAAATAATCATATCTACTAATCACATATATACTCCTATCTGAATGTAAATGATCTGCAATATAAAATAAACACATACCTATTGTGATGCTATCACACTAGATGGGCTCATAGTGGATGGATCAGCTAAGATGGTTTCCTATATAAAAATGTCAAGAATGTAAATGTACATGCACATATAATTATAATGTTGAGAATAAAAAAATATATAATTTTTGTACAACTTCATCCAATGGGTCAGACCTAGTCAACAAGGCTGTATAAGGACCAAGTTGTTGCATAAAAAGACAATATTACATTAGACTATCAATATATGTAGTACATGTATTTAAACATAATAGATTTCAAATATTAACATTTAAAATAACATTTTAAAAAATTTACCATGTACTGATTGTGTAAGGAAAATGAGATGGCAGTATGTGTAGCCTGTTGCACTTCCAACATCTACTCCTCTATCAATAACTATTAAAGATTCTAACACATAAACATATATTAGTACAAATATGTTTCATAAAATATGAAATAATTTACATAAAACAAACTATGAAATTTCTTTAAGACTTTCAGTCCTCCCATATCATCCTTGGTAGTTGATGTCTCTCCCATAAATGCTTGATTTCATGCTCTATCAACTACTACGTTTGGCATATCATGAACCTCAAAGTTGAATGTGTCTATGGGAGTCTCAGTGGACCATCAAAGAGGACTGAAACATAAATTGTTGCATGTCATGTAATGATGAGGCACACAAATATGTCCCAAAGAGGATAGTGTACTAGTGGGAGTTGATGGTTGTGTACATGTGGGAGTTGTTGCAGTAGGTGCACCACCATCATGCTAGGATGTATTAGGTGCAACACCACTGTGATGGGATGCATCGTCAAATGGTTGTGCAACATGATGGCTCTACGTAACCAAATGATCACTCAATGAATGTAATGCATAAATTCTCAAAGTCCCTGCATCTACAACAATCTTAGGGTGAGGTAGTGGAGTCAGAGCAACAATAGGTGGAGGAGGACAAATTGGGGTGAATCAGCATGTCCTAGGTCTATCCTATGGCATCCCTCTACCAACACCCTAGAAATATCTCATGTCAAATTAATTAACATGTTTCCCTTGCACAAACTTAGCATATATTTTTTGGAGAAAATATTAAGGGACATCAAGATTATTGTTGGGTGGTTTATCAAAAACCATCCACCAATGTCTCCAAAAATCATCTAATATGCCTCTATGGGTGCACCATTTAATTGAAAATTTTAGTTTTTGCACATTAACAGGTTGTCCAGTTATCTGATCGATGAATAACGGGGCTAATTGGGCTTTCTCAATATCAAGAGCCTTCACCTCATCATATGATAACCCATCAACAACTATCTTTGTTCCTCTCACTACTGTGCAAATATATTATGATGAGTTGCCAAAGTTTGAAAATTTAAAATGATTGTTTCCAAAGTGTTTATGTTCATCGAGTGTCTCATAGATTTGACATACTTTTCTTTATTGATCTAAATTTCTATGAAGACTCGTGTATTGTTGGCACATTTTCATTTGGAAACAATTGTTGCGGTGGAGGATTTGGAGGGTATTCATTTTTTGTAGGATTAGGGTTTTCATTTTGTATGGGATCAAGGTTTTCATTTTGTGTGGGGTTAGGGTTTTCATTTTGATCCATTTTAAATCTATTAATTGATAAAATTTTCAAAATTAACAATGGTTTTAATGTAATAAAAAATCTATCAAATATACCCTATTTTTGACTAAAATTAAAAAAAAAAAACAAAATGAATATAAATTGAATAAAAATTGAAAAAATGAAACATACCTTAGAAATTTGATAGATTTTTTGGAAATTTCACCTCTCCCGAATGGATATCCAAGTCGCAATGTTGAAGCCCAATGCACAAACATGTCAAAAATAGCTCTCGAGTTTTTTGGAATTTTGTTTATAGTGCAAGAAACAGATATCTGTTTCCTGATTTATAGACTTTTTAATAAAATGGTTGGGTGCAGGACCTGACCATATTTAACTGCATGTGGTTTTTTTGAAATATTTAATATTTTAAAAAATATAAATATATATTATATGTAATATAACATATATTATATTATATTAATTTTAATATAATACATATATTATAAATGATATAATACATATTATTATATATAATATAATATATATATATATATAATATAATATATATATATTATAATATATATATAATATTATATTATATTATATTATATTATATTATATTATATGACTTCTCAGGTTTTTTTTAATTATAACACAAAGAACATATACTCGTTATATAATGGATATCTATTTTTTGTTTTATATTATTTTAATACATAGCCAACAAATTTTTCAAATGTATAATATGAAAATATAATATATATTATATTGTATGAATTATAATATATATATTATAATATAATATAATATAATATAATATTATATAATAAATTTAATATATTTAATATTATAATAAAATATAATATTATAATATATTAAATATATTATGATATAATATTAAATTAGTAAATATTAGTAGAATATTTTTTAATTTATTGTGTATATGATAAATATATTAAAAAAGTATTATAATACATAAAATAAAATAATTGGTCAGGTTAGACTCGACACAATTATAAAGACTGGCTTTAAAAAAATGGATATTTGTTTTGTATCATATATCCCTTTTAAAATGAATATCTGTTGTGTAACGAATATTCATTCCTAATGGATATACGTTTTGGTTTGGTATTACCAAACCAAAATGAATATTGTAGTTGGGCCTGCAAAAATTCAAAGGCTTGAATTTCACATTTTTTGACTTGTTAAAAACACCTTTTTTTTACATCGCTAGTTTTTGGACCCCCATGATCTTACACAAACTTGAAGAATAAGAGAATTTGGTGAATGTGGGATAAAAGGGGAGCCAATGAGAATGTGGCATTTTTCACAATTCTATTGGATGGGGGTGAAGCACATTTTGGGGAATGTGCATAGTAAATGAGGATGTGAGAGGAATATATGAGAATGGTTGAGGATTCTGAAAGGTTGTAAGAAGTAAATGAATGTGGTTGAAGATTTGAAAGGATGTAAGAAGTAAATGAAGATGTGGTTGAAGATTTGAAAGGATGTAAGAGGAGTTAATGAATGTGTAAGAGGTTATTTAAAACCTTTGGAGGGAAAATGAAGAAAGAGGTGGTTGGGAGGAATATTCCTTGGAATATGCCATTGTGAGGATAAATAGAGGAATTAGATAATTAAAAGAAATTATTTTCATGTGCAACTTGGTTAGTTGACCATGGGTTGACTTAACTCTTGAAGAGTTAAAAGCTAGAGGATTTTTTAATGATAATTACAAAGTGGTTTAGAGTTAATTAATTTAGAATTAATTAACTTGAATGGGTTAGGGGATTGAGACATTTGATTTAAATAGTTTGATTTATTTAATCAAATGAAAGGAGTTGGGTGGATTTAATTAAATGATTTTATTTAATTAAATATGATGAACATTAGTCAGAAGAAAGGTGAATTAATCTAATAAATTTTATTATTTGATTAATAGTAGAAACTGTTGAAATTGACTAAATAATATCGACTATTTAATTAATTGGTTAGTTTGAAGTGATTTAGGAGGAAATGGTGATAGTTAATCAGAATCAGATGTATAGTATCAATCAATATTTTTTAACCATCTATATTTTTCACAGGCTCTTTGAAGCGTGGTACTTGTTGTGTTGGTTCAAAGAATAACATTGTCAATATCAAAATTCAAAAAATTTCTGATTTTTCAAATGCTCCATTGCTCCTCTAGCAGAAGAAATTACACTGCTACATTGCCTCCTCGAGAGAGTAGGTGAAAATTGCAAAATTTATGTTGAGCTCATGAAAAAAGGTTTAACAAGGATTTAGGATTAAAAAATAGCCCACTGGATACAAAAATGGGCTTTCGACAATGAAAAGGGGTCAAAACGGACTTCTTTTGGAAAAAATGGATTAATGGGCTCAAAAAACCTAAAATACCCCTAAAAAACCCTAGAAATTTAGCATAAATAATGATGAAGGGGTCATTTTCAAACCATTTTCACCCTTAACCTTCTAGATTTCTTGAGATTTTTCTTTGAGGTGCTGATGGAGTTCAAGAGTTCCTATGGCCTCAGGACATAGGACCCTCGATACACCTTTCAAAAAATTTCTCATTTTTGGAATTTGAAGTGCATTTATTAGGGTCACATTAGGTCAGCCAAAAGTGGCTCTATAGGGCATCACAAATGTTAAGGTTTACATTGCTTTTGTCAATGTTGATCCAGCTTTGTAGTATAGTGTCGTGCAGTGCTAGGTCTTAGGGTCGCATAGAAAATGTTGACCCACCTTTCCTTGATAGAATTGTGTAAGCCTAGGAGAGTATGGTGTTGTAGGGAAATGCCAACCAGCCTTTGCAGAATAGCATCTCCTTTGTTTATAATGTCACCTTTGTGAAAATACAGAGCGTCGCCTTTGTAAATATCAGCTCACCTTTTCTTTTTTAGGGAATTTTAATTTTTGAAAGCATGCCTGATCGATTAAATTCGATGTCATGGGTGCTTTGGATGTAGGAGGTCCTTCAGGTGCTCCACTCAAAGGAGTATAGAGGTTGGATACTGGGCCAACTGAGATACGTGGCGTAGATGCTCATAGCTAGGACACACCTAGTGATGATGATAATAGTGGTTGAGAGATGGTAGAGTGAGGCTTCATCATTCCATCTATTGATTGGAGAGGCCATAATGACCCTTGAGGATGTATGGTAGATCCTGCAGATCCCCATACATGGTGAACATATTATCTATGATGTTGAGGCCAATGGCGATGTGATATTCCAACTGTTTGGGGTTGATCAGTATGTGACAGATAGTGGGTAGCTCGACCTTGATTGTTATGAGGGGATTGCCCCATATTTGACCTTATTCGTCAATGCACTAATCTCAAGAGTCCTTGTTCCTGATAAACGAGCCAAAGGCTATAGTGTTGGATGGGGGATCATCTAGTTGATGGTGATGGAGGAGGTGACTATCTACACCTTAGGGCTAGTTGTTCTGGCTTCATTATATCATGACATGCACCAGGTTGTGTATTACGGGGTCTGTAACAGTGGAGCATGAGTGACATTACTCCATGTTTTGGCTTATGAGAAAATTTCTATATTAAGGTCCACTATTGCATATGTGCACATAGATGATGATGATCCAACAGTCTACAGATATGAGGGTATGACTACCTTCCACTACACAAGAATTATAGGTATCCCACACTAGAGGTGGGTGATTGAGGAGATGATTTTTTTTGATGGAGACCCTAGCTCCATTACCACAGGTGGCATGATGATGATGATCAATTATTTTATTACTGCTAGACTAGGTATATACAGGGATGCAAGCATCACATAATCAAGTGATATCTCCTTGATAGGGTTGCTTGACAATTTAGAGAGGTACAAGATGCACCTAACCTTGCATACAAATCCATTTTTTCACACCAAGCTTGAGAGATAGTTGGGGGGCAGCGGAGCCAACCCTAGCTAGCTATTGATGACTTTATATTATTGGTGATGTAGACTTGGGTGTACTTTTATTTTCCTGCAAATGTGAGTACTACACAAGCGTATGACGATTATTGGTTGACCCATGCACCCATTATATTGACATTGTCAATTGTGCTAGAAATAGGAAGGGGATGGGTTAGAGGACCCTAGATAGGATAGGTTCCATAATAGCCAACACAATAGCCTTAGGACAATCAAGATGAAGGTGATGAGTATGAAAAATAGGATGGGCATGCTAGGCATGATGGATAAGTGCCATCCCTTGTACCACTAGTTGCACAAAGGGCACCCTAGTAGCCTCCACAACAACCACCATGAGGTCCCAATCCTAGGTGATGGAAAGATAGAAGTGTTGTAGGTGTAGGTATAGGTGTTGACAAGTCAATTGTAGTAGGCATAGGCACAAATCTAGGCCTTGATCTAAGAGAGGGATCATGCAAGATAATAGGTGGTGTAGGAGTTCCAACGAAGGAAAGATGTAGAGCTTGGGTTGGCTCTGGAGATGATTCAGAGATAGTAACTCAACAAGTGCAGGGACAAGCGATAGTGCCCCTAGAGATGTATAGTCGGGCAATGTAGGAGGCATCATAATATAGGTTACTATACTATAGAGCCTACCCACAAGAGCACTAAGAGCTATATTTATCCCACATTAGCTAGGTTGCACTGAGTAGGTCTTGCCTAGGGCAATCAGGAAAACTACCAGGGTCTCACCATCAAATCCAAGGCAACCACCATAGTGACTGATAGAGAGAGGGAAAATCAGGGCATTGATAATGTTTAGACACTTTTTTTTTAATGTACAACCTGATTTATTATGTATTTACATTTGTATACACATAAAAATGGTCATGTCTATAATCCTGGCAATTAATTAAATATTTATTATTTAATTAACTTATCTAAAAGTCCTCTACATATGATTAAATTTAATTAACTTAATTATATTGTTCATTCATCTTATTCTTCTTTCGTAATTAAATAAATACATTTTATTTATTTAAATTAATTATCACTCTTTGAATTTAAATTAAATCTTTTGATTTAATTAAGTTTAAATATCTCTCTTTCTTCTATTTTAAATTCTTCTTCTAATTAATTAAATGTTTCATTTAATTAATTTCATAAATGTGTTTTAATTAAATAAATCTTATTTAATTAAAGATCTTATGCTTTTTTTCTAAATCACAATTAGATATTTTATTTAATTGTGAAATCTTCTGTTTTCTTCTCATATCATAATTAAATATTTTTATTTAAATATGAGATCTGCTTTTTTCAAAAATCCTGATTAAAGCTTTCCTCTTATCACAAAATTTCTTCTGCTTTTAAAAGCTTAATTAAATATTTCATTTAATTAAGAAAAAGCTGAATATCCTCCACAAATAAATAATTGAATTTTTAATTCATTATTTATCAGCTTTTAAATCTTTCTTTTATTCTTTTAAAGAAAGATGATTTCTTATCTTCTTATCTTTCTCTCTTTCATAAAAATAGAAAAATCTTGTTTTCAAGTTTTCTTCTATTTTCTCTTCAGTCTCATCCATCTTCAGCCATTCGATCTACTAGGAATTATCACAACTGTCAATCAAGACAGCCAATCAGAATCATTCGAAAAACTCTATAAATACCTGTGTGAATCCAAGCATTGGTAATAGGCAATTAATTAGAGTTCATGCATTTAATTCATTTAGTATTCTCATATCATAGCATCATGTTTACTTCAAACATATTAGTTCAATTCAATATCATAGCTTAATCTTGCATCATGCATCACATTTAAATCTCATTCTTTAGGAAGACAGTTTGTTGAGCCTAGCCTACAATCTGAGAGAAAAAGCTGGAATCGACAAAAACACTGAAGATAGAGGACAATAGGATGACAATTGAAGCAGGATATTGAGTTTGCATTTACTTACATTTTTATGTTATGTTTTGATATAATGTCTTATTGGTGTGCTTGAATAGTATTTATTTCAATTCATTTATGCATATTATTTTTGATCACACATTTCTGGCACCCACCGTGGGGCCTATGCGCCCATTTTAGACTTCTTTCTTGCAGGTTTTCTTGCAGGTTTTCTAACATCCGACAGCGCATCTGGGAGATCCAATTTTTTTTTGTTTTGCAGGTACTTTAGCGCATCTGAAGACTGTTTCGGTGCATCTGGGAATTTCTGCAGCGCATTTAGGAAACAGAGTGGCGCATATGGGCATTTCTAAAGAGCATATAGGAGTTTAATTACTGCATATAGGGCATCATTTAGTGCATTCAAATATGTTTCAAAATAGGAGTTTAATTACTGCATATAGGGCATCATTTAGTGCATTCAAATATGTTTAGCACATCTAGTGTCTTTTCTTGCACAGTCGGGCTCTGTTTTCACGCATCCGGGTCCTATTTTTGTGCATATAGGTTCTGTTATTGTGCATACGAGCTCTGTTCTCGCGCATACGGGTTCTGTTTCTGTGCATTTGAGTTCTGTTACTATGCATCTAGATTCGGTTTCTGCGCATCTAGGTAATAGAGTCGTGCATCTGAGTTGTAACAGAGATTCTGAGTCTGATGCCTTCCGCAGACAGAATTTTTTTTTTTTTTTTTTACTGGATTTAAAATGAATCAATCTAGGGTAGCCACCACATCTTTATCATGTAGTTAAAATGAACCCCATGTGTGTTGTGAAGCAAAATCTTCACTTAGATTAAATCATTTTTTTATTTTGGTGCACCTAAAATGAATCTGTCTACTCTTCTTGACTGTGTTTGAAAGTGGTAGGTGACTATGCTCTCAACTTGTGCAAGCTAGGTGATTAGAAAACCAGACCCACTTTTCCCTGTGTAACCTTGATTTGATAATCAAAGTATCCTCTCCCATTGCGCACTTGTGCGAACATGGGTGTAAGAGAAATGGTTATTAACTCTAGAAATTGGGCATGCTTGGGGATTTCATCACCTCAATGCGACTCAAACCGGCAACGGAGCTAAGGCCAAGCTACCCCCAACCGGTATATAAATGTAAATCTTAAGGGAAAACCTAAGGTTGCTTGTGCGGATGTGTCATACGGACGGAGTTGTACTCCCTTAAACCCTATTGAGCTTAACCTCTTCAGGTTGGAGTGCCACCTTAATGGTGATTAATCTCTTGCCCCATGTATGGCCACTCGAACGGGGGTCCCAAACTAAATACCATTGTTTAGAAAGCCAAAAACCTTCTATTTGCTAGTCCAACACCAGTCGGTGTGAAGCCTTCCACACTTTCGCAGTCTATAGTAGAGGTGATCAGCTCGCCATGGGAGTTTCATGGGGGTTGGAAGCTTGGTTGGCCTGAGAAGAGAGTGCATTGTAAGGGGGATCCCGTGCAGCCAAGCTTTTGAATTCACATGCTACTAATATGCGGTTGGGGAAACCCACGTGGAATCTAGCGGATATTGTCCTGGCCTAACCTAGGTTGTGCTTGTCTTATTCTGTGCTTGGTTACGATCAATTTAAATTAGACTATTTGCTGTGCTTTCAAGAACATTAATTCAGATAAAGGATCATCCAAAATGAACATGAAAAACTTCAGCTGAATTTTCAAAACTGGTCAAAAACTGTTTTAGCGCATCTAGGAAAAACTGCAGCGCATATAAACTCTGTTCTGGCGCATCCACTGGCTAGTTCAGTGCATCTGAGTCATTTTTTAGCACATTTAGGAACTGTTTTAGTGCATATTTTCTCTATTTTTGCACATTCAAGGTATTCTGCAGTGCATTTGACTCTTTCTCCAGTGCATTTAGGAAATAAAATTGTGCTTTTAGGTTTCTGTCAAAATTTTTACATAGAACAGAATTTCTGATATTTCTCTCCCATGTTGAGAAAGTGGAAATCAACCAAGTTTGTCAAGAAATCAGTCTTCAATAGGATCAAGAAGCCCAAAATGAACTTAAGTTACAAGAAAACTTTAGACCGCAAAGAATTTTTGTATAAGAGTCGACACGTCTTGCTTCATTATCACAAATATTCAACGCATCCTATTCAAATTCTTCAGTGACCTGTGATCATATCATAGGATTCCTTCCATATGCCTGTTTTTACAAGATCTCAACACAACAAACTAGGAGAAGAATCTCAACAAGAAACCCCTACCCACAACATTCAAGAAGAAGGTGAACGTGATAATCCTCATTTTAGTGTGAATCGCAATCCTCTTTTCAGTGACGACAATATGGCTGATAGAGAGGTAAATCCACCTCATAAGAACAAAGAAATGAACAAAACTCCCGTAGATAGTGATGATGAGCAAGAGGAAGAACTTCACCTTAGAGAGGCTAAACAAGACCCCAAGTTTCTTAAAGCCATAGAAAAGATCCTACAGCGTGACAAGGAAAATTATTTCCTCTTCCTAGCCTATCAAGGAGCTAAACTGCCTAAGGATTTTGATATTGAGAAATTAAAGAGCAAAGAAGAAGAAACATCCCCATCTGATCTGACTGCTCTTACTCAACAATTTAAGGCACTCCAAGGACAAATCAAAGAGTTACAAGGGGGGACCACAACAAAGAAATACACCCTTGATGACATATGTCCTTATCCTTTTGATAGGAGTCTCAATATGATTCCATTTCCTAAACATTGTGAAATTCCCAAATTTGATCGTTATAATGGGAAATCGGATCCAATTGATCACGTGAGAGACTTCCAAAACATGACTTTAGAGTTTGGACATGAAGAAACTTGTTGCGATTGTTCCCTCGGAGCCTTGGAGTTAACTCTAGGGAATGGTTATCTAAGATTACACCCCCTGTTCAAAAATTTGAGGAATTGATCAATTTGTTCATAACACAATACGCTTACAACATCCAACACCAAATCACCATGATTGATCTTTGCAAAGTTGCACAAAAACCTGGTGAATCTTTCACTACCTTTCTTCAAAGATGGAGAAGAATGTTCGCTAGGTATCCACGTCATGTTCTTGAAAAGGAAAAAATGGTTACTTTCATCAACAACCTAAATTCAAAAATGAGCTATCGCTTGAATCTACATTGTCCACCTTCCTTTGAGAAATTTATTGAGGATGCCATCACCATTGAAGGTGCTTTAGTCAAAAGAGGGACAATAAAACTTGACAGGGACAACCCTAGCTCATCCAACCATTACAACAATCAAGACAAGTCAAAATTCTGGACCCGCAACAAAAACATTGTAAACGATGGTGTTGTAGATGCAAATCATATCGCGACTAAGCCGCTTGTTCTGAGTACTCCAACTACTACTTGTAACAATAATTACAACAATGTCAATTTAGTCACGAATCAAGGAAACAATCTTCCCCCTCCAACGAACAACAATCAGGGGACTGTCAACAATCAAAACTACTGTGGAAACAACAACAACAACAATACCTTAGGGAATACCTCAAACACGAACCCACAACGCTTTTCATTCTTCTCTAGTAGAAGAACTTTCACGCCATTAGGACAATCCTTGGAATCTATTTTTAAAGAGGTTCTGGAAAGAAATGTCCTTACTTTGCCACCTCAACGCAATTATGAACCTAGTGTAAAACCTCCATCATGGAATGAAGCTTATTATTGTGACTATCATAGGTGTAGAGGTCATCGTACAAACAACTGTCAAGCTTTGAAGCATGCTATTCAAGACCTAATCAACAAAGGCATTATCATAGTAGAAGGACACCAAAAATCCAATGAAGATCACCAAGCATTTCGCAACCCTTTACCGAATTATCAAAAGGGAGAGTCTTCTGACAAAAATGTGAACCAAATTGATGACAATGTAATCCGTCACCTCTATACGGATGATGAGCGAGTCAACGTTATAAAAATCAAGGAGAAAGTAGACAATGGACAAGTTAATGTCACAATGAGAGTGCAAGCTAAAGTTGTCTTGAAGGGTACCTCTTTGAAATCCACTGAGACCTTCCCTCAACATCCAATGATGGGATATGACAATGGTCCTCTTGGCAAAAGAAAAGAAGGCGTAGTTGAGCCTATCCATCTTCCAGGGCTTGCTGCATATGATAAAACTAGACTAGGCTATGATGCTACCCCATCCAATCAATCACAGGGTAATGTTTTCACGCTGCAAGATGGTTCTGATAAGAAAGAAGCATGTTTGGCATCAATTCTAAATTTCATAGAAAATAACTCTGATACAGATTCTGTTGAATATGAATGGGATACCATCCATGATGATAAATTTTGGAGAGACAAAGAGGTAGATGTCATACACAAATATACACCCACTTTAATCAAAGGAGAAGGTTCAGGGTCCCAACCACAAGAATCTGAACCACAAAGCAACTATGAGTCTAGTGATACTAAGTCATATTTTAACGAACAAGACTATCAGGAGAGTAGTACCATCATTGATCTACCTCATACCTTGGATCCTACCGATAACTCTATCTTGACCCTAACCATCGCCGATTTCACATGACCAAATGACTTGTTACCATTAATCCATCCTGATCTCATTGACTGGGATCTAACGGAACCTATTGATATACCTATTTTTCCAAATGATGAAGCTATCATAAAATTCCTTTCTGTAGATGATGTAAATGATTGTTCCACTAGCGATTTTTGGTATGAAGTCTTTAATCAGGAGAGTGTCAAGTCTCCTAGCTGCAAAAATGAAAATAAAGAAAAATGATCTAGTGGTGAAAACCGGAATTTGGCAGTACTAGATCATACAAAAGATAAAATAAAGAGCATATCAGATGGTGAAAACCTTTTCAAGGCACTAGCTGATGGGAAACTTGACACTCTCTCGGAGCACTATCATGAGCGATGTCCCATTTTGATCGAGCCTACAAAGGAAATCAATATTGAAACTACAGATAATCCAAGGAATTTACAAGTAGCTGAATCAATGACAGATAATGAAATCCCAAGGTCCATAAAATTTCTCAAAGAAAATCAAGTCAATTTTTCTTGGTCATATGCAGACATGCCAGGTCTTGATCCTGATCTCATAATGCATCATTTGTCTATCAAACCAGTAGCTAAACCAGTGAAACAAAAACTCAAAAAGATGCATCCTCATGTTGCACTACTGGTTAAAGAAGAGCTCAAGAAACTCCTAGATGCAGGATTTATAAGATCAATTGCCTATGCAGAATGGATCTCCAATATTGTCCCAGTAGCAAAGATGGATAAACGCATTAGGGTATGCACTGATTTCAGAGATCTTAACAAAGCTTGCCCTAAGGATGACTTTCTGCTTCTAAGCATTGACACTATAGTTGATTTAACAGCTGGCCATGCCATGTATTCTTTAATGGATGGTTTTTCTAGTTACAACCAAATCAAGATTGCACTAGAAGACCAAGAGAAAACAGCTTTCACTTGTCTGTGGGGAACATACTATTGGAATGTCATGCCTTTCGGCTTAAAGAATGCTGGGGCTACTTATCAAAGAGCTATGACTACGATCTTTCATGACATGATGCACACATTCATGGAAGATTATGTGGATGACATATTGGAAAAATCATACACCAGAGAAGGACACTTGGAGATACTGTCTAAAATATTTACCAGATTGAAAAAATTCAAAGTTTGCCTAAATCCTAAGAAATGTGTTTTTGGGGTCACATCGGGAAATTTTTTAGGATATATCATTTCAGAAAAGGGAATTGAAGTAGATCCTGCTAAAGTTCAGGAAATCATGGAGATGCCTCCCCCAAATAATATCAGTCAATTGAGATCATTACAAGGGCGACTTCAGTCCATCAGACGATTCATTGCACAATTGGCTGACAAAAGTCTATCGTTCACACATCTCCTACATAAGAATGTTCCTTTTAGATGGGACGACAAATGTGAAATGGCATTTCAACAAATCAAGCAGTACCTGATGAACCCACCAGTTCTAGTACCACCAAATCCAAACAAACCATTGATCCTGTATATTGCTGCAATCGAGACATCCTTGGGGGCATTATTAGCACAAGAAGACCGTGAAGGGAAAGAATGTGCAATCTATTACATCAGCAGAACACTAACAAGTCATGATCTTAACTACACTTTCATTGAGAAGGCTTGTTTAGCAGTAGTTTTTGCCTCATAGAAATTATGACATTACATGCTAACTCATACAATCAATCTTATTTCAAAAATTGATCCACTCAAGTATCTACTAAGTAAAGCATCACTAACAGGAGGGTTAGCAAAATGGGTCATGATTTTGAGTGAGTTTGACATCCACTACGTTCATCGCAAAGCAATCAAGGGACAAGTTATCGCTGATCAACTAGCAGACGCTCCTCTACAAATAGAGTACCCCTTGCACACTGAATTTCCAGATGCCGACATTTTCACCATAGAATCTAAGCAGCTATGGTCCTTATATTTTGATGGTTCTTTTACTCAACATGGATTGGGGGCAGGCATTCTCTTTGTCACCCCTCAAGGACATACTATTCCTTGGTCATATAGGCTAATGTTTCCATGTACCAATAACATAGCCGAATATGAAGCACTAATCACTGGACTAAAGACAACATTGGAATGGAGGATTACCGAGTTACAAGTTTATGGTGACTCACAACTAGTTATTAATCAAATCAATGATGATTATCAGACTAAAGATGACAAGTTGTTTCCATACAAAAAAGATGATCAATGACTTCAAAAAGTACTTTGTGGACATTTGATTCACACAAATTCCAAGGATTGATAACAAAGTGGCTGACGCTATGGCTATGATTGCATCATTGGTACAACTCCTAGAAAAATAGACTCTCCATGAATTTCTGGTGGAACAATTATTTACACCTACTTATGACACACCCGAAAGCCAAGTTATCTGCCACTTGGTACGATCCAATTCACCTTGGTATGGTAAGATTTATGCCTACCTAAAAGATGATATTTTACCACCTGATTTATCCTGTAATCAAAAACGTAACTTTATCTGACAATCCTCTCAATATACCCTTATCGCTGACACCCTTTATTGTTGTGGCCTTGATGCAACTTTACTTCGATGTCTTAAACATGACGAATTCGACAAAGCTTTACAAGAAGTTCATGGGGGAATTTGTGGTACTCATTCGAGTGGACTAACCTTATCCAAGAAATTGATTAGAATGGGTTACTACTGGCCTACAATGGAGAGGGAATCATTCACTTTTGTTAAAACATGCTCAAAATGTTAGATTCATGGGAATCTTATTCATGCTCCTGCACAAGAACTTCACTCATTCACACCAACCTGGCCATTTTCTCAATGGGGGTTAGATCTAGTAGGAAAAATTCATCCTTCATCTTCAAATGGGCCTAAGTTCATCATCATGGCAACAAAATATTTCACAAAGTGGATTGAGGTAGTACCTCTCTCTAAAGTCACTAGAAAACAAATTTCATCCTTCATACTCAACTACATTATTTGTCGATATGGTATTCCTAATGCCATTATCATAGATAATGGTCACCCTTTCAAGAATCAGGATGTTGATGAACTTTGTGAAAGATTCCATATTCAACACAGATATTCAACACCTTACTATCCACAAGGGAATGGCCAAGCAGAGGCCTCAAACAAGACTATACTAAAGATTTTGAAGAAGACTGTCAATGATTCAGGGAAGGATTGGCATGTTCAACTCAATCCCACCTTGTGGGCTTACCAAACTAGTGTCCGAACGCTAACAGGAGCAACACCTTTTGCCCTTGTCTATGGAGCAGAAGCCATATTGCCTTTAGAGGTTGAAATCCCATGCAATCAACAAGACAGAGAAAAGAAAGGAAAGTTTGAACCAAATTAGCTAGGCCCTTACGTGGTTATTGCAGTCTACGGTTCGGAAGCATACAAGTTATCAACGCTAGAAGGAGACCTATTTGATGAACCCATCAATAGCATGCATCTTAAGAAATATTATGTTTAAGTCAGAAAAAGTCCTAAAGAAATCCAAAAATAGCAGAAAAAGTTCTGAAGAAATCCAAAAATAGCAGAAAAAGTCCTGAAGAAATCCAAAAATAGCAGAAAAAGTCTTGAAGAAATCCAAAAAATAGCAGAAAAAGTCTTGAAAATAATTCAAAAACAGTGAAAAATACAAAAAAATAAAAAAAATGTGATAGGGTGAAAACCTGGCAAACAAGCAGTCTATTGACAGAAAAATACAAAAAAATAAAAAAAAAATGTCATAGGGTGAAAACCTGGCAAACAGGCAGTCTATTGACAGAAAAATACAAAAAAATTATATAGAAATCAGAAAAATGCAATAAATACAGATAGTGAAAATCTGGCAAACAGACGCTATCCGTACCTCTCCATCTATTAGTTCCTGTTTTGCACTTTGGATTTTTAATTTTTTTTTTCGCATCTTTTTCCACATCTTAGGGTTATACTCACATCATCCTGCCGTCATTTTCCTAGAGTGATAAAATGTCTTACCATGGCTCGATCGTTGTACATTCCTTTTCGCAAGTTGTGTCAATAAACGGGGCAAAAACTCAACTGGGGGCACTTAACTTTAAAAACATACTAAAACAGCTGGACCATGTCATAGGATCCGATCATACGAAAAAACAACAAAATCATATGAAACTTTATCCGATCACCGAGCCTTATCATGAAATTTTTTTTCAGCAGATACCATATCATTGTCTATTGGATGATCCAAAAATCTGAATAATGTATGAAATAACAGTATTACATGTTTGACCAAAAGTTGTTTGATTTTTTATATCATTACTTTGGAGCACACTCGATGATGTACTGAACTAGAGTGGAAAGGAACGAGAATGATTTTTCTTTGTCTGTTGTCTTGAGGTTAACAGTCAATCTGATGCAAATATGTCATAGGACATGATTACCAAAGCAATATCATCAATGACAGTTCCACATTTGCATCGGAAGGGTGGTTAATTTTTGTCTGTTTATGCAAGAAATGCTCAGGTCATATCGGTTCAATTATACCTTGATGCTTGTGTTTGCTTGCTTTATCAAAAATCATGAAAGTTGTACTCTGGTCATCATTGGTGCTAATTTCGCCTCTGATGCTTGTACATACTTTCAACATTTTAAAAGCTCTATGATGAGTCAAGAAGGCTTATGACAGGCTCAACAAACTGGTTAGTTTCATTTAGTTGTATATTTGTTAGATCATTGTATATATCTGCATATTGGATTCACATTAGTGTTTTGACAGGCTGAATGAAAACATTAACGATTGTCATGTAGTTTTGAGCTCTTTGTGGAGGACATTTGGACATTTGATTCATTTACCATTATCATTATCATTATTGTTATCATTCTCATTCCCATGTCTCATTCAATCATTTTTATCATTATCATTTTATCACTCATCATTTTATCATTCATTATCATTTTTATGATTATTATTATCACTATCATTTTATCATTCATTATCATTTATCCTTCATTATCATTTTATCATTATCGTTATCATTCTCATTCCCATTTCTCATTCATTCATTTTTGTTATTATCATTATCATTTTATCATTCATCATTTATCCTTCATTATCATTTTATCATTATCATATCATTTATTATTCCTTATCATTCCATCACTATCATTATCATTATCATTGTATCATTACCATCCGCATTTCTCATTCAATCATTTTTATCATTTCATCATCATCATTATCATTTTATCATTACCATTATCATTATCATTATCGTTATCATTCTCATTCCCATTTCTCATTCAATCATTTTCATCATCCCATTATCATTTTATCATTTATCATTTGCTATTATTTATCATCATCATCTCATATCATTTCATTACTATTGCATTCATTCATCATTTCATTTTTCATCGCATTGCCATTTTCATTACCTATACCAAACATATCATTTATCTTTTCATCATTATCATTATCAGTATCACATTCATTATCTATCATTTCATGATGCATTTCATACATTGAAAACAAAATTCAAAAATCAACATCTCATATATACATTATCACAATCATTGCATCTACATCCTAGATCATTCATTTGCATCATATCATTAAATCATCCTGCATCATAACGATTAGTCCGCAAAAACAATAAAAACATATCAAAACCCATCTCATATCATATATGCATAAAAAGTAACATCCATATCACATCACAAATGTACAAACATATCATCATCAAAACATCGCTGCTGCATATCATCGCTCATCAAAATAATACAAATTTCCAATGTCCAAATGAAGCTACAAAGTTCAAAACATGATACATGCGATATGATCAAAACTCAATATACATGCCCTGCATATGTATATCTGTCCCAAACACTAGCTGGTAGATGCCCCTGAAGGAGCTAGTCCGGAAGGGGGTGGCCTACCACTAGTCCCTACATCAGGATCCCGTTGAGGCCCTGTAACCTCTCTGCCATGTGTCGATGTCCGTGATCGGGTCCTCGTCCTGCTATGTGATCGGGGATATGACTCTTGCTGCTCGGGAGGACACAACTCCTCATATCGAACTCTATAATACTCAGCCTCTCTGGCTGCCTCAAATCCCTCTGCAATGGCCTCTCGTAATGAGGTACTCTCTACGGTACCCATGAGTCTCTGTGCCACACCCTCGGCCTCCAGTGCCCGCCGTCTAAGGGCATCCCTCTCTGCTACCAACTGTGTCACCTGGGAATCAGGGGCGGGCATTTGAGCTTGTACCTGTGCCTGAGCCTGAACCTATTCCTATGCCTGAGCCTGTATCTACGTCTAGGCCTGTGCAAGCTATGCCTGTAACTGCACTATGACACTCTGAGCCTGTGCTAGCTGGCTCTGTAGCTGTGCCTACTATCCCTGAAAAGTCTAAACCTGACCCTGCAATGCATCTATTTGTGCCTGCTGAGATGAGGATGACACCCTAATCACTGTCCATGGTTTGCCACCGGATCTGGCTCGCTGAACAATCTATGCTCTGCCTAGACTATCCAACCTCTGCTACCTCTCCTCAGCCCCATCATCCAAACTGTCCTCACTCTCATCTCCGCTCTCCTCACTCTCATCTTCCTCCTCCTCCTCTCCCTCCTCCTCATCTCTCTCCTCCTCCTCTCCTTTGCCCATCACCTACTCTCCACCAGCCACATCCTCCTGTCTCTCTGCCCCTGGCTGTGGCGCTATCCCAATCGCCCGTGGCTCATCTGGCACTATAAATCATGGAAATGGATGCGTATGAAAATACTGTGCATAATCATCCATCATCCCTGCATCTTGCACCTCTGGCCTGTTGGTCCATACCTCGGGCTGTAAGGTAGAATACTCTATGTATGCTGCCTGGTATTGAATGCATGGTCCCCATCTTGGATCACCCTTGCGCCGCCCATAATGAGCAACGCCTTGGGGCATACCCTGTGTAAATTCAAACTATCTCAGGACCTATAATGCCAGAAATATCTCAATAATAAAGGGCGTCCGCCCTATCAGATATCGTGGTCTGCGGACAAAAGGCATGTCTAAGTGATCTGTCGCCCATGCCTCATAATCCGTGTAGGGTCTCCATATCACTGCATCTATGTCATCCAATACTCATCACCAATATTCTACCTTGCCCACCTTTTGTTGGACAACAGCACCAGAATATGCATATACATAGGGCCTCCCTGCTGGCCTATCTCTTGTGCAATGTGGTCTCGTGATCGCAATGTGCTCCCACGCCCAGATCTGTAGAAGTGTCACTCCAAGTGTCACTCCACTCGCCAAGCTAGTGGATCCTCTATATACAACTTGATGGAGATCATGATACATGTCGGCCAATACACAGGTCCCTCAGGCAAACCTCCGTGGCTGTGTCACCAACCACTCCAGCATCCTACCCCAACCAACTGCGAATCCCTTCGACCGATGGTCTGGTCCAAGGAAGCCTCCAATAAATGCAGCCAACACAACGACTAAGGCTGGATACCTGCTGAAATCCTCCCAGTCTATCCAGTAACCACATATGCTCGGATTGCCACATATCTGCTATAGCGCCTCGGTACCACCAATCTCCTTGTGGTCATAAACCACAAGGGCACCAACAACTGGGATCCCAAGAATCCTGTACACATCCTCGGGTGTCACACTCATATCACCCGTCGGCAAGTGAAAGGTGTTATGCTCCGAGTGCCATCTCTTTGCCAAAGTGGTCAACAGTCTCCTGTTGGCCCGAATACCTCACGACATGGTCAATAAAGGTCCCAGTCCACAATCTACAATCAACTGTAACTCTACAGGAGTAAGCTCTCCTATCTGCTCCCAACATAGCAAGAACCGCTCTCTGACTTGGAGGCTTTTGAAAGCCTCCTATTTTGTTTGATCATCACAAGGGCACATCAATCAGACTCATATCATGTGATCTATCTATCCAGCAAATCATATCAATAACCCATATCAAGTCCTACATCAATCTATCTGAATGTCAAATCAATCTACTCTATCATCATCTACTATTTGTTTTTCTTTTCAGGAAAGCAAATTTATCAACACACAAATCATTTCCTATTTGTACTTCAATCATGAATGCAAATTTGTATCCTCATTTTACTATTTGGTTTCTATCACATAAAGCAAATTTATCAAACATCTACTCTTTGTTTTTCAATCACGAGAAGCAAAGTTATCAACCACAAAATCAATCAATCAATCAATTTAGTCTTTGTTGTTCGTCACAAAGTTATCAGCTATCTACTCTTTGTTTTCTATTTTGGAAGCAAAGTTATCAGTTCTCTATCAGATTTTCTATCATATCAGCATGGTGGTACTACAATTCATCTATCTATTGACTAAGGAAGTAATTTAAATTATCATTTTTCATCACACAAGTGTTCTGTGAAAAATTTCCTAAATGTGCTATTTTGTTGCCCATAAGCGCTAATACACAAATGCACTAAACTTTTTCTCATATGTGCTAAACTTGTTCCTATATGCGCTAAAACTTAGGATGTGCTATTCTATCCTGTCTATGCGCCACTTAAACTCTCAAATGCGCAAATCTATCAATTTCAAACCCTAGCCCTATATGCGCAATTATGTGCCCTAGATGCGCTACAGGTTCAAACTAGCCAATTCTAGCCTATATGCGCTACTCTATCTATCGAATGCGCTAAAAGATCCATTTTTCACCCACTCCTAGATGCGCTACGGGATTTCTTAGATGCGCTATATAATTTGTCGAATGCGCTAAAAATTTTCTTATATGCACTAAAATGTGCGAAAAAAACTACAATCCGATTTAAAACATTTGAAAAATTGATTCAAAATGCTAAAATTGCAATAAAAAATGGTTGGAATCACTCACTGGTGGTCCATACACAGCTGGTCTCTGGTATCAGTGCACTCACTCGAATCTATTCCTGTGCAATGGGATCTCCATCTCGCCAAGTCACTATCAGAGCTCACTTTTTACTGTAGCAGCAGGGTGAAAATGACACTTCATTTTACCCCTTTTTACCTTATAAGGGTCTTTTAGCCTGGGAGTTAATGGCATTTTCCATTCTTTTCATATTTTTTTTCACCGGGCCATCACAAACATCATTTATTGGGAGCTAAATCACTGTTCCCCTATCACTATCGACCTCATCTTCCGTAATTTACCTCACGAGGGGGCATCATCGACATCAAAAATCGAAACATATCAGGGGCAATTTTTATTTTCTTTGAAGCAATGCGTTTCACACATCACTTCAAAGAGGGGCAAAATGTATACACATAAAAATGGTCATGTCTATAATCCTGGCAATTAATTAAATATTTATTATTTAATTAACTTATCTAAAAGTCCTCTACATATGATTAAATTTAATTAATTTAATTATATTGTTCATTCATCTTATTCTTCTTTCGTAATTAAATAAATTTATTTTATTTAATTATTTTCATATGTCCACTTAATTAATTAAATAAATACATTTTATTTATTTAAATTAATTATCATTGTTTGAATTTAAATTAAATCTTTTGATTTAATTAAATTTAAATATCTCTCTTTCTTCTATTTTAAATTCTTCTTCTAATTAATTAAATGTTTCATTTAATTAATTTCATAAATGTGTTTTAATTAAATAAATCTTATTTAATTAAAGATCTTATGCTTTTTTTCTAAATCACAATTAGATATTTTATTTAATTGTGAAATCTTCTGTTTTCTTCTCATATCATAATTAAATATTTTATTTAAATATGAGATCTTCTGCTTTTTTCAAAAATCTGATTAAAGCTTTCTTCTTATCACAAACTTTCTTCTTCTTTTAAAAGCTTAATTAAATATTTCATTTAATTAAGAAAAAGTTGAATATCCTCCACAAATAAATAATTGAATTTTTAATTCATTATTTATCAGCTTTTAAATCTTTCTTTTATTCTTTTAAAGAAAGATGATTTCTTATCTTCTTATCTTTCTCTCTTTCATAAAAATAGAAAAATATTGTTTTCAAGTTTTCTTCTATTTTCTCTTCAGTCTCATCCATCTTCAGCCATTCGATCTGCCAGGAATTATCACAACCATCAATCAAGACAACCAATCAGAATCATTCAAAAAACTCTATAAATACATGTGTGAATCCAAGCATTGGTAATAGGCAATTAATTAGAGTTCATGCATTTAATTCATTTAGTATTCTCATATCATAGCATCATGTTTACTTCAAACATATTAGTTCAATTCAATATCATAGCTTAATCTTGCATCATGCATCACATTTAAATCTCATTCTTTAGGAAGACAATTTGTTGAGCCTAGCCTACAATCTGAGAGCAAAAGCTGAAATCGACAAAAACACTGAAGATAGAGGACAATAGGACGACAATTGAAGCAGGATATTGAGTTTGCATTTACTTACCTTTTTATGTTTTTTTTTGATATATATAATGTCTTATTGGTGTGCTTGAATAGTATTTATTTCAATTCATTTATGCATATTATTTTCAATCACACAACATTCATTGGCTGAGTTTTTATTAGCCTCTTGTATATTGTGATGATGGCATTATATATATGATTTCGGTTGTATCATGAAATTCAACTTTTTTGATATATATACATGAGATGACTTTGATATGATTTATATGATGTCATGTTCTTTTATTTATGGGTGCATAGATGTATATGATATGGATGGATGTATTTATATTGTCATTCTATGATGCTTTATACTTTTTGATGTGATTGAATGTATGTATGATATATGCAATGTGTGATGGATCTATTTGTATGGAAGAATTTATATGGTTAGGTGATGGATGATTATGCAAATGTGATGTTATGAGATGCTTAAATTTATAAATTATGCTAATGTCAATGCATGTGAGATGGAATGTAATGCACATTGGTATGTTTAATTTTTTTTTTAGTATCTTTTCCATACAGTATATGATGATGTGAGATGTATGTATGAATGATGCAAAATGTGATGATTTTAAGATGCTTAGAATAACAAATTTGTATTATGCAAATACCTTAAATGATGCAATGCATGGATGATGTTTCCTATTATGGTGTTATGTATGATTGTGTAGTATGATGATGGTTTGTGGATGTAGATATATTTTTCTTGAATTTCATGACACCATGTTATTACGTGAAGATAGAAGAAAAGGAAGGATCAACCCTTGATTCTGAGAAGATGCAGGAGTCCAACAAGTCTACGATTCATCAAGACTTTATTATATTTATGATGAGTGATGATGATTTTCTGTTTATCTAGGGATTAGGGAGGTAAAGAGCTTAACTTTCCTTATGTTTGATAACACACATAGATACGGTGCATCAAGGTATAGGCAACCAAGATGGCATGGTATCTACTGCGATGGACATTGACTCAAAAAATAGATAGGAGTATCCTTGTTCACAACTAACATACCAAAATTTGTTAGAGTGTACTTAAAAATTTCAAACATTGTGGACCAACATATAGAAAGGAAAAACCTTCCAATGCAATAGTCAATGAGACAACTAAAAAATCCTCCCTACTATCCAAACAAAATTATCATGACTAAGGTTATATTACAAGAATATCCAACAAACACATAAAATGAGAGATAATGATCAATGCCCCATTCCTTTCTCTCTAAATAATTTTGATTAGACATCATTGAAGGTCATTGGAATGAATGAAATAAGATAAATAAAAACAAAAAGATCAAGTAAACAAACAAGCTAATGTTCTTCATACCTCTAGTCAAGACTAAACTACAATGATCTTTGATGTTGATGTCCATTGTAGGATGGATGTATCCTAGGACATGTTGTTATTAGATGATTTTGAGACTAATGGGATGATGGGCTATTGATACCAATATTTTACATGCTTGTTTACCTACTAACCTAATCCTAAGGCCTTAATGTTTGAGTTCACACTTTCAATTTGGTATACTTGTTTTTGAATGTTTTTCCGAAGGCTGAAGGTGATGATAGATTTATTGTGAGTGTATTTTTATTGTGGGTGAAAGAAAAATGGGATGGATGATTTTGGGGGTTTTTTGAATATTTTTGGTATTTTGAAATGTTTTGAGGTTGTTTAGGGATTTTTCGAGATGTTTTACAAATGTTTTGATTTTCAAAATTTCCAATATTTTAGCATTTTCTGAGATTTTGACCAAGAACCTAAGGACCTATCCTACGGGTCTCGAGAGCTTATCAAAGATTAGCCTTTCCTATGTTATACACATAGAGACCACGTAGTTTGACTAAAACAGACTCATTTATTGATGTTATATGAACAAATGGATTGTCAGTTTATTATGACAGACTCCTAAGGACTAACCTAATCTCTCAGGGGTTGATCAATGATTATCCTTGCCTACATTCAAGCTTAGAGATAGTGTAGTTCGACATGATGAATTTGTTTTTGAATTTTTTTGTTTTCAACTTGTTTTTGGATTTTTTGATATGCTTTGGACATTTTTTTATTTTTCTTGATTTTATGAAGTTTTTTTTTAATGTTTTGAGGGTTTCAATAATATACAAAATTTTGATCCAATGTAGGTATAAGGACATGCCCCCAACTTGATGCGATAGACTACCCTAATATATGCAAGACAAACTGACCTTAGGAATGTACCAAGTAGTACTAAGATGGAACATGATACTGACACAGGATCAAACTATGATGCAAACGCAAATGGGGGATGGACAAAATATGGAAATGCAATTAGTGAATGAGATGGAAAGTGATGGTAGATGATGCAGAACAAGTTGAAGAATCTATAGTGGATCAAAATTGCTTTATTTACACAAGGTGCCTGATTGCCAAGTTTTCACCAAGGTACTTGCCTAAAGTTCCACCAAAGTCGTTTTCACTAGAGGATGATTTTTTTCTTTACATTTTATAATCATTTTTCTATTGTTTTTGGATTTTATCATTTTTTAAATTTTTTTGTAATTTTTGGATTTATACGTTGCAAGCTTAAGAATAAAACTTTTTAGGATGGGATCTATTGATGGGCTCCTATAGTGGCTCCCCTTTTGTTGTGGATAGCTAATATGCTTCTGATTTGTAACTTGTAGTGATGATGAAGGGTCCCAACCAATTTGGTTCAAACTTACCATTGTTTTCTAGATTTGGCCTATTCTTTTAATTTTCCTTCAAAACTAGTTCTTCAATTTGAAAGGACTGACTCTTGATCTTCTTATTATAGTTTGTTTAGATGGTTCTGGTACACCTATATATGATTCAAAGCATCCATGCACCACTCATCCAGTAGTTCCAACTCGTTCAAACGTGACATCCAATATTCCTCATCAATAATGAGATTCTACAATGATATTCTAAGGGATGAAAGCTTGATCTCAATGGGTAGGATGTCTTTTGATCCATAGACCAAGGAGAAGGGGGTTACACCTATTGGTGTGTTGATACTTGTTCAGTAGGCCCATATGGAAAAGTTCAACTATAGGTTTCAGTCATGACCAACTTCATTGGTTGTTTTCTTGATGATCTTTAGGATGGTCTTATTAGAAGCCTTGACCTAGCCGTTAACCTAGGGGTATTATGGGGTGAAGCAATGTTGGATATTGAATTTTTGGCATAGCTCATGGAGATCATGGTTTTTGAAAGGTGTATTGTTATCTAAGATAAGGGATTGTGGGACACTATAATGGAAAATGAGGGAGTTCAGGATGAATTTTAAGATTTTCTTCCCTGTGATATAGGTCATGGGAATGGCTTCTACCCACTTGGTGAAGTATTATATGGTAGTGATAATGAACTTGTGTCCATTAGATGAGGTGGGTGTGATTTTTCTAATGAGATCGATCCCCTATTGTGAAAAGGGCCAAGGTGTTATAATTGGTTGGAGTTCTTGAGTTGGTGTGTGGATGAGGTCTCCATGTTGTTGGAATTGCAAAAAAAATTAGACATAGTCGTGATCTTCTTTCTTCATCATAGGCCAGTAGTACCCTATCCTCAGTAGTTTCTTAGCCAAGGTCATAATAGTAGAATGTGAACCAAAATTACAATTGTGTACCTTAGTTAAAGCAGTCAAAGATTCCTTGGGGTTAAGGCATTGCAAGAGGGTTCCTTTGATACTTCTACGGTAAAGGGTGTCACCTAAGATGATGAAGTGGGATGAGTTTTTAATGAAGGTTCTTTTGATGTTTGGGGTGATGTCGGCGAGAAGGAATCCTATTTTTTAGGTAGGTGAAAATGTCATGGTACCAAAGACCATTGGGACCAACGATTTCACACATGAACTTAGAATTAGGTACCTCTAGATTTGGTACAAGAAGTTTCTCTACAACGAATTTATGTCTATGGATGTTCCTCAAGATCTCTATCAATGATCCGATTGTAGCCATAGCATCAACTGCTCTATTGTTTATCCTCACTATCTTCTCAAATGTTATGTCAAGAAAGAACTCCTTGAGATCCTCCACCAACTTCTTATATAGGGTAAGTTTGTTATCCTTAGTTTGGTATTCATTGTTGACCTATTTGATAATTAATTGTGAGTCCCTATAAAATTTGAGTGCCATGATCTACCATTGTACTACAATCTAAAGTCCTATGACAAGAGCTTCGTACTCTGCAATGTTATTAGTGCAATGGAAAGATAACCTGTATGATTTTAGGATACAATCCCCTTGTAGTGTGATGAAAATTACTCTTGCTCTTGACCCATGTTTGTATGATCTATCAAAATATACCTTTCAATGATCTACTACACTAAGGTTGAAAATGGACTCATCCTTAAACTCTGATACAAATGGGTTCTCTGAATATATAGGTGCTTCAACCAGTTGATCTGCAATTACTTGTCCCTTGATGGATTTCTATTCTACATATTCAATGTTGTATTATGTTAAGATCATGACCCACTTAGCCATCCATCCTATGATTGTTACTTTAGAAAGTAGATACTTGAGGGGGTCAATCTTGGTGATGAGCTTTATCTAATGAGCCAACATGTAGTGCCTAATTTTTTTTGAGGAAAAAACTATGTCTAGGCAAGCCTTCTCAACGATATAGTAAATGGCTCTTTCCTTCCCTATTTCATCATGTTGAGCTAGGAGAGTCCCAAGTGCTACTGCCTTAGCTGATATGTAGAGAATCAATGGATTTTTTTGGATTTGTGGCATGAGGACTAGTAGTGTTAGCAAGTATTCCTTCATTTGATTAAATGCCTAATCAAATTTCACATCACATTTATATGCTACCCCCTTGTGGAGCATATGTGAATATAGGATGGTTTTATATGCTAACTGTGCTATGAATCTATAGATTGATTGGAGCCTTCCTTGCAAACCTCTTAACTATTTCAGTGTCTGTGGTGATTCATTGTCTAGGATTGCTTTGAATTTTGTAGGGTCTATCTCGATTCCCCTCATTGATATAATATACCCTAGGAGCTTTCTTGATTGCACGCCAAAGACATATTTCTTGGGATTGATTTGTACCTTATATTATTTCAATCTATCAAAGATTGGGCCTAGCATTGATATTTGGTCTTGATGTTTTCTTGATTTGGCTAGTATATCACCCACATAGTTCTCCGTAGACTTATGGATCATTTTATAGAAAATTAGAGTCATATCCCTTTGGTGTGTTTCTCTAGCATTCTTTAACCCAAAAGGCATCATGTTCCAATAGTAGGTGCCCCACAAACAAGTGAAAGTTTTCTTATGTTCATATTTTGCAACATAATCTGGTTGTATCTTGAAAACACATCCAACAATGATAACATTTTATTCCCTATTGTCAGATCTACAACCATGTCTATCTTAGGAAGAGGGAAATAATCCTTGGGGAATGCTTTATCCAAGTCCTAAAAGTCATTATAGATTCAGATGATCCTAGTGGGCTTAGAAAAAAGTACAAGGTTGGAAACCCATTCAGGATAATCAATGGGTCATATGAAGCCAGCATCAATGAGTTTCTATAGCTCTAGTTTGACCAATTAGGCAATCCATGGATGCATTTTTATCAATTTCTTTCTCACTATTTTCACCTTTAGATATACTGCTAGATGATGGAAAACCACCTCTGGATCAAGGCCTAGCATGTTGGCATATGTCCATGCAAAATTCATCTTCCTTTCCTTTAGAAATACTGCTAGATTTTCTTGCTCCTCAGTCATAAGTGACTCAACATAAAAAGTGATATGTTGTGTCTCTTCAGTTCCCAAGTTCACTAGGTTACATTTTTCTACCAGTATTGCTGACTTTTCCTTATGAATGGAACTATGGGGAAGATTGAATCCATCATCCTTTGGAACCTTAGAGAGATTTTCACCATTGGATACGTCCTTTCTTTTTACTATTTTTGGATTAGAAAGTGCCACAGTCTAGTTTCCACTTAGACATCTAGACGTTACTCTTAGATTTTCTATTTTGTGACAAAGAGATTCAATCGTATGCATGTGTATACAACTCAATATAGAACCCTAATTTGTGATCTCCATATGCACGGTAGAGTATCCTTGAGTCCCATGAATTCTAAGAGAGCCTCATCATTTTTGAACATGTCTAAGATTAGTGGTCCTTGTTGGTCACAGTCTATTAGCTGGGGGTAAATGAGCTTTAGTTAGGTGGCTTGGTTACTTGAATTGAATGACATGATGGTGATCATAAAGAGAGAGGAGTCATCAAATAGCATGGGTAAAGCAGAGATGGGATCGTCAAAGGGACCACTAAGTGATATAAGTATCGATGGGGAAGCTTTGACCATTTTAACAGAAGCACCTTATCCAAGTATGGTTAGCTTTGTAGGGGTACGTCCAAGGCCAAGATTCTTAGGGCGCTTCTTAGGAATGATAGGTTCAAACAAGTCATTTTCATTTTTCTCGAGCTTCTCATTTTTTTGTATCCCCAGCCAAACATTAATTGTAGACCTTTGTTGCTTTCTTCCATGGGGAGATCTGATGTGGGTCTTTCATCTTGATATAATAGGCTTGATACATATTTCTTATCTACCACCTCTTTTCTTAGGTCTCCCCACTTTTTGAAGGTAGTGGCTTCTTCTTTGAAGGTCTCAAATGTTGTGTCAATTAGTTGTGGCTTTCTGTGAGATCTAGGAGATTGAGGTAACTCTCCTATCACAAAGGCACTCTTTTTCATTTTATAGTCCCTACACCCATTATCTTGGATAAAAACCTTGACATTTGAGATATTCTAAATGGTAGGTTTCTTTGTCTTAGAATTGGAGGCTAAGGTGGATGGGTCAATATATGGGGATGTGGGCCCCTCATCATTTTTTAGGACTTGGGGGATTTTATAATACTTGGCCTCTAGATTTTTGCAATAATAGAACAATTTAGGTTCACCATGGATCGTGACTTCTTGATTTTGGTAAGGAAATTTAACACATTGGTGGAAAGTAGATGCGACAACTTGAATACCATGGATCCATGGGAACCCTAGGAGAATATTATAGGGGAGTTCAAGGTCAAGGAACTGGCAAGTAGCTTCCATGATTGTTGGCCCTACTTGGATAGGGAGTTGAATGGAGCCTTGAGACACCCATTCTTCATCATCATAAGCCTTGATAGTGATATACTTTCCTTTTTCAATGATATCTTTTGAGAATCCCAGATTCTTTATTAGTTGTAGGTTATAAATATTCAAACTCGCACCTCCATTAACCAAGACTCATTTGGATTTGTTCTTGTGGACTAAGAATTCAAGATGGAGTTCATGGTTATGAGATGGTTGGGTCATGAGATCGTGCTTAGAGATTGTGAGGATATGTGGTGTAGTGATATGTCTGACCATAGATTGAAATTGGTTGACATCAAGATCTGTGCGGAGGGAGGATGTAGCCAATGCCTTTTCTAGGATATCCCTATGTCTAGGTGATATTTTTAGCAAATCCATGATAGAGATCTAGGTGGGGATCTTTTTTAATTTTTCCAAGATGTTGTACCCATGTGGGTTTGATTTTGGATTTGCAGCTGGTGCCTTGGGTGGTGGTGAAGGTCCTAGGATGGAAATTCTGCCAGTATGTGTGGTTATTCCACACTTGGCTCTGGGTCCTTTGATATTGACAACTATTACCCATTCATCTAAGGATGTGACAACATGGTCATAGATATGGTTCACAATGTGGTAACCTTTCCCTTTACCTTTTTTGTTTCCTTTATTGTGATCTGGAATTGGATTCATGTATATTTTGAGATCTTGATTCCCTATTGGTTGTTCAATGGTTATAACTTTATCATCAATGAGATCTTGGCCTAGATTTTTGAGTCTCATACAACTAGTTGTCGTGTGCCCCTTTATTTTGTGAAACTTACAAAGGTGCTTCTCATTATACCATGGTGGTTTAAAGGAGATTCACTTGTACCGACTGTTGCATGACATATTCGATTGGTTCCCCAAGTGGTGTATATTTTTATTTTGGGAGACATCTATTCTTTGGGGGTGGTCTCCCTTGAGCATTTCTATTGTTGTCAGTTTGGTTGTTGGGTTGTTGTGATGATGGGCTGGTTTGTGGGGTATTTTGTGTGTTGATTTGTGGTTGGTATGTTTTTTGTTACGTATTTTTCCTTGGGGCACTAAGAACAACCTTGGTGTCAATGATACCATCTTTAGTAACATTATTGTTCTTGGACCACGTGCAACATTTTTTATTTTAACTTGTCGATGGCCAATTGTCTTGGTATGTGGATGTGCCCCTCTTTCTATAAGGGATCTTTTGATGTTGAGATATTTGGTTATCTTTTGGTTGTATGTTGTAATACATTGCATTTTTAAGTGGAAGGACAAGCTCCCTTCAAGATTGAAGATAATAGTCTCGATTTGTTGTTCTTCTGGCATGGACCATTTTCTCTTGCTACTTCTAGATCTCCATAGTTTCAAGGTCACGAATGTCTCTCCTTTGGCTTGTTTGAGGCCAAATAGTTCTTCTAGACATACTTCCATATCTAGGTTGAAAGAGTCAGTTTCAATGAATAAATAAATAATTTCTTGTAACTTTTTGATTCTAGGAGGTAAGTGAGAGAACCACTCCATAGAGGGACTAGCCAAGATTTGAGGGAAAAGCTGCATAAGATAATAATAATCATAGGCTACCTCCATGCAATGTACATGAAACTCTCTGATATGGTCCTCTAGATTTCCCTTCCCATGGTATTTGTTGAATTTTGGTATCTTAGATCTAGATGGGAATGGAACCATAGCAATGTTTCTATCAAACTAATAGGGGCACAAATTTCCCCATGTGTGTGATCTTTTCAGTTTTCTAGATTGGATGTCCTATATTTTTTGTGAGAGCAATTTCACCTACATGGAAATGTTGTTTTGCAGATTTGGTGGCGGGATTTGCATGTTTTAGGATGGTATGTTTTGTTGGGTGAAAGATGGGGTGGCTTGCATGTTTGTGTTCAAGGAATTTTGTTGCATGTTTATGGAAGGTTGATATAATTTTTGTTGTGTGAACAACATTTGTTGGTATTCTTGTTGTTGTTGTTGTGCCAACAATGCTTGTTGTTGGGCTTGTTGTTGTTGTTGTTGAGCTAATAGCACCTACTTTTGGGCCTATTGTTGTGCTTTTTGTTGTGCATGTTGTTGCAAGGATTTTTGATAGGCTTGTTGTTGTAACAAGGCTTGTGCTTGTGCTTGCTATGCTTGGTATTGAGATTCAACTTGCACTTGAGCTTGAGCTTGGGATTACGCTTGTTGTTGTGTCCATTCTACAACTTGTTTCCATTGTAGCAAAGCTTGTGCTTCTGCTTGCACTTGCACTTGTTCTTGTGCTTGTGTTGGAGCTTGAGTTTGAGCTTGAGCTTGAGATTTTTGTGTTTGGAATTGTTGTAAGGCCTTTTGGTAAGCTTGATGCATTACTTGTAATGTGATACTGTATTGATTTTCTATATTTGGATTTGATGGTGTGAGATGTTTTGATGATAGATTATTGTTAGAAACCAAGATCAGACATGCAAACCAAAAAACCTTCCACATAGGAGAAAAAAAAAATCTTTGCAAAAAGATGTGCAAAATATTATTATTCAGGAATTCATAATTACATGAGAATGATTTGCTTTATAAAAGAAAAGTATGCATAACCATAATCTTATCTTGAGAAACAAGATAATGATGAGAATAATTAACCTAGGAATTAAAATATTACCTAAGTAAAGTTATGAAAGTGTAATTAAATATTAATTACACTAACATGATCCCCCCATAAGTACAACTTAGGGAGACTAAAAAAACATGCACCTAAAAATAAGATGAATGTAAGAAAGCATGAATGGGTCCCAACAATAAGGCATGATCAGGTACCCATGTACAAATGAAATAATGAGGTAGAGAAGGAAAACCTAGTGGGATGAAACCCCCCTACAATGAGATGACTACTGCAAAGAAGCACTGGAAGAACATTGTGGAGTAACACTAGAACCATAATCCAACAAGCAAGGAAATATACTTCTATATACAAGAAACCAAAGTAGAATCATAATAATGCAACATTAGACCCGATGCCATGAAACACTAGAAAACTCACAAACTGGAACAACCCTGGAATATGTGAAGCAATAGTAGATGAAATGATGATAGAACTTGGAAGCTATGTATCTCGATGCTGATGCCAAACTATGACTAAATTTTTTTCATGGGAACAAGTACCATAAAGACTCTGGAATATTAACCATAAAAACATTTCCCTCAAACTGAGAAGGATCTAAACCAATGCAGATCAATAACCATAAACTCCCAATCTAAAGTGTGAACTGATGTGAATCTGATATGTGTCAAGCAAGAGCAAGATGTGGCCAAAAGAAATGAAGAAACAAAATATAACCCATGCGAGCTATCAGCAAATCAAGATGAGATCAAAGCGCATGCAAACTCTAATCAGATTATTATGCAAGAAACCCCCCTGATGGAACTTTATATTAGTTCATTTACTACAATAACCCAATGATTGTAAAATGAGAGAATTCAAAACATGCATAAAGAGTAAATAAGATGATGCGGTACTAAAATGAAGTGAAAATATTCAAGTTTCACCCTCCCAACTGCCAAAACATCCAAGTAATCACCAAAACAACCATTGGGACAAATTTGGAATAATTATCAACCTGGGATAGATACAAAAAAAAAGTGCATGGATAGAAAAATAGAGCTCCTCAATACCTTTCCAAAGCCACAAAGAAGGCGAAAATCATAGATCATGGAAAAAAGTTATGAGCTCAAAAGCCATAAATGAACATCTAAATTCAAACAGAAATAAATGGAGCTAAATAGAAAAAATATGAAAAATAAACTACACCACAAGATAGTTCTCAGAATCAGCTTTCCAACGGTATCTCGTTTTTCTGATTTTGACACTATGGGAAAAAGTTATGCCCGTTTTTGTGAAAACTACTCCAGGAAGGCCAATCTAGCCTATAGGGCCCCCAGGGGGCTAAATTTTTTTTGGCCCCTAGTCATATGTATGACCAGGGGTTGGTTGGCTAGGGTTTCAGTGAAGTTTTTGGTCCTCTATAGGACTGCAGGCTATGCCAAGGTGTCGACCGGGAGCTAGGTGCATAGCGCCCTGTACCCCATACGATCGTGACCTGCAGTCTAGGAGCTCATGGTGGCTGAGCTTTTCTCTTGGTCCACCATAGGACTTTCGTTGCTAGAGGAGGAGCCTGTGGGGGTTGGAGGTAGATGGATGGGTGGCATCAGTAGTGGTGGAGGACCGATGGATGCCTAGTGACTGTCCGGTGAATTCCAGGCAACAAATTTCTTTATAACTAGAGGCATCACATGAAACCCAAAAAACACAAGTTTTCTGATTTGTTTTTGAATTTCGTGCCTTAGGAAGTGAGATGGGGTGGCTGTATAGTCTCCTTGGCAAAATATTTTTTCCTCAAAAACAAATTTCTCCAAAATCAATGAAACAAAAGGAAATTTTAGGGTTTTTGGCAGTTGTGAACATGATGGTGACCTCTATTTGTGCCCAAAGTGCCTTGAAAAATCAGCTACCCCAAGAGCTTGCAAAAAAATCTCTAAGCTTCAAACCCTCACCGATCTAGAAAACGATGTCCAATATCTACAAAATAAAATCCTAACTTTTTCTAGTGCTCTCAATCCATTGGTGAAGCCCGATTTGATCCAAGATGCTACATAGATGAACTCAAGGCATGAAACCCTTGAGGAATACCAAACAAACTCTGCAAGGATTTTCTCAAAAATATGAGAAGGGGCTACAAAATCAAGGCTCTGATACCATGTTACAAACCAAGATTAGACATGCAAACCAAAAAACCTTCAACAGAATTGAAAATCAGAAAAAGAAAAGCTTTGCAAAAAGATGTGCAAAATATTATTATTCAAGAATTCATAATTACATGAAAATGATTTGCTTTATAAAAGAAAAGTATGCATAATCCTAATTTTATCTTGAGCAACAAGATAGCTCAATAAGATAAGGATGAGAATAATTAACCTAGGAATTAAAATATTACCTAAGTAAAGTTATGCAAGTGTAATTAAATATTAATTACACTAACAATTATTGGGGTTGTTGTTGAGGTGTTTGTTGAGTGATGACAAGGGGTTGTGTGGTAGATGGTACAATTGATATGCTTGGTCCTTGGGAGACCATGTTTTGGGATGCTTGAGGTGTTGTAGATGATGTGATGATTGGTTGAGAGATTTGGATTAGTGCCACTTGGTTTTGCAATATCAGTGGCATGCTTGGAGGATTTGGTATGATAGGTGCAGTGATTTGATTTGTGCTTATGGGATTGATTTTATTTGATTGGTTTTAGATTGATGTGTTAGATGAAGGGATTTTACCTATACCCTAAATTGGTGTGGATGATGATGTCAAGATAGGGAATGGTGGGAATATTTGTGATATATTCTCTTGTTGCATTGAGGATGAAGCATTGAAAGTACCCATCTATCTAAATAAGTCCACTTTTCCTTGTGATACCATGGGGAGAGAGCTTTGTGTATCAATATGGTATGCTAGTGTCACAAAAAAGGTCATTGGATTGCTTGTATCATGGAAAGTGAGTGGCACAAATGGGTCTTTTGGGTATTGTGGGATGATGTTAGGCATACCCAAGATTGTGTTAGCCTCTAAATTTTGTTTATTGAGTATGAGTGGATACCCTTGAAGGGATTGGAGTAATGACCTTCCCTTGGTGATCATTGGTTGACTTGGAGCATGAGATGATGTTGGTTGTACGATGGGTTGGATGATGCTTGGGAATGAACGTGTGAATGATATTGGTGGCATGTGTTCCCAAAAGGTTTTTCAACAATAGTGCTCACATAAAAATCAAAATGGAGTTTAGCCCCTTCCTTTGGTAATGCCAACATGTATTGTGTGTGATTGAGCCTCATGACCATGTTGACAAGCTTGTGCATTTTAGGATTTTGAACTAGTTCCAATATTTTATCTTGGGACATCCCTTGGAAATTGTTGGTGACATCCTCCACTTGGAAACCTCCTTCTTGGGGATCTTGTGGTAGTTGAGAAGGATTAAGTGGAGGGTTGATAGATTCCCTAGGGTTGAATTGCAATGCAGTTTAACTTAAATCACTTGAGGTTGATGTTTCTTTGTTTTTCTCCATGATCCTCTTGTGTTGTGACCCTGTTTGGACCATAAAATAAAAATCAACTTTTAGGAATATGGGAGGTAAACCTCTAACTCCTTCGGTTTATCTAAAATTTAGGTACAAAAATAAAATCTAAGGTGTTTAAGGATAAAATGGTGATGATATGAATGATGAGGGGTGAATGATATGGATGTTTGAACTTTTGAGAACTTTGGAGGAATACTAGACCTTAGGATTTTGGATTTTGATTTTGATTTGGTTTGATTTGGATAATGGACTTGTAGATCACAAGATGTTAGACATGATCTTGGGGTAAACTTGTCTAAAAGAGTGCTAATTTAACTAAATTTGTGAGAGAGGATTCATCCCCATGCACCTAGCCAAACAAGGTGATTTTGATTTTGATTTAAGGATTACCAAAACTATAGCATGGATGATTTTTTCAAAGTTCCAAGAGTTGTTTGTGAGATGGGATTTGATAAATGATGTGACAAATGGAAGTGTTGGTTTGATCCTAGATGAACCTAGAAAGAATTTGTTTACAAACCAAGGTGTTGAAGAACATGCTATTCCCCATAAAGTGTTAGGTAGGTGCAAGAAGTTGGGTCCACAAAATGTTCAAAAAGTGGAAGTGTTTTTCCTAATTTTTAGAATTTGTCAAAATTAGACTTTAAATTTGAAGCACTTACACATTAAATCTTTTAAAAGTTCAGTAATATGAAATTTAGTATTTTGATTCTAATTTTCAAAGATACAATTTATTCTAATACCTAGATGATACAAAATAATTTTTAATACACATGAATAAAAAATCACTTTTTCAAAGTCACTTTTTTAGGACCATACCATGCATGTGTATGGACACCATAATTTGACATAAATAAAATTATTTTTCTAATTCCTTTTGGGGAAATATGTATATTACAATGAAGATTGATGTGGATTTTTTTTATAAATTTTTCATAATATTTTTTTATTTATTAAAACTGTTGTGTACAAACATGATAACTTGCCCTAAACTTATCATTTTTAAAATTTTATTTTTTCATTATGTAAAGAATTGTTTATAGATTGATGTCATATGATTTTTTTAACAAGAAAATTAACAAATTGAAATTTATTAAAAAAATACAAAAACCTAACATTTCAATTTTATGGACCCATTTCCTCATAAATTAATTAAAAAATAGAAAAAACAATAAAATCATTAAAAAAGTTACATTTTTGAAAACTATACATTGGCATATATAATGGGTTTTAATTTCATAAAACAATTAAAAAAAAACCCTCATTAGCTATATTACCGAAGTTAGTTTTTTCTCTTGAAATTGCCATGACCTTTTACTTGCAAGTCTAAGCCTAAGTGTTGGGTTACCATGCCTTTTATGAGCCTAAATCCAAATGAAAAGTATGTCTTGTGAGTTTCAAACATTTTGGAACAAGTACCCACTTCAAAATGAGCACCTATTCTAAAAAATGAATGGATATTTGTTTTAAAGCTGAAAAAATGACACTTCCCCTAAATGTGGACCCAACTTCTTGCACTTACCCTGTTCAAATCTAAAAGACCAATTTTTGACTTAAATGAGGGGTCCAAATTGAGCATACATATCCATATTTTTTAGTGGAATAAGTCTATAAAACTTTGTAACCTTCTTGTTTATCTTGGAGTATTGTCTTTGGTTAAACTTTCTAATGTATCTCTTGATAGATTTTTGAGTATGAATCCTAAACTTGAAGTTGTGGCATTAATAATTTTGCTTTGATATCTTGAATTTTTAGGAAATCATGAGAAAAAACACATATATGGGTTTCAATTGTCTTTTATCTTGATTAAATGGATTCTTTTTAACACATTACCTTTTGCTTAAATTCCAAACTAAATGTCTGACTTAACTCTTTTTCATTCCACAAGGTCCATTATGTGAAAATAAAAGAGTAAACGCCATAGTTTCCCTAGGTTGACTTTGGAAAGAACAAATTGAGATATGATCCCAAATATTTAGAATCCTCTAAGGATAAAATCCCTAGGGAAAAGAGTAATAATTGGACTCTTCAAGGATATTTTCTCTTTCCAAAGGGTTTGAAATTTTGATGACTTATTAAATGCTTGTTTCTAATGTTTGAGATCCAAGCAATGTGTTTGACTGACTCAAAAATTGTACAATCCTAGGTTGAAAAGATACTACTTGCTGAGTCCCCACTTAGATTTCTCCAAACACTAAGACAAATCAAACAATTAGAGATTTATTGACACTAGATCCCCTCCACAACACACACTTCTCAGGATCATAAAATCTCAAAATCCTATAGAACCAGAGATCCTAAGGATTTTTCTATTTCTACTTTGAATAGTAAAAATGTGAGGTAGCTTTAGAATGACCATTCCTACACCAACAAGCATAAAGGATTTTGGTCACTAAAAAAGTTGGTTCCTAGTCTGGATACACGAGAACATGGAACCTTGTGAGTGCCTAACAATCCATTAAAGGATTTAATCAATCCTATAAATGGCTCTTCTAATTTTTATGGTAGTACCCCATTTTGAATGACATTGTACGGCTAAGGCCTACATACCATGAGGACTTGAAAATTTAGCCTTATCCATTTATATAGCAACTCGAGCAAAAAACTAGTTGGAGTGACCTTTGATTTCTCCTTCCAGATATGTTTGTTAGGCAGGCCCCTCTAAAGGTGAACATAAGAGAGAGTACACTTGTAGTTTGACCTCCCAATTCACGTAAAGCACAAGGAGGGAACACACACAATGTCTTTTCCTCACACTATCATTATAGGGGCTCAATTTTAGATCCAAATTGAAATGTGTGGGTGATCTTAGACAACCAATGTCAATGGAATTCTTTTGATTCTCAATATCACTGAGTGGCATGAGAGAAATGTATACACATTCAAGTGACAAGGATTACAAAAAATCACAAAGGAAAGAAAGTACAAGTTATTTTTAATCCCCACAGTAAAGTAAGTTCGTTTTAAGCACCAAAAACTTAAGTGTGAATTTGTCTTGTTCAATTTTAACCCACAAAGCAATGTCTATTAAGTTCCTAATGTTTAATTTTAGTCCAACTTTGACAAAACTTGAGTTGATTGTTAATTTTAAGCCCAATATAATTCTAGTTGGTACTAAAAAAAAAAAGAAAAAGAAAAAATGGAAAGCCTAAGCTATTACAATGAGTATTAAAAAATTCTTTTACGTCTGCAATTTGATTTTCTTCCTCTTCCTACAAAGGAAATTGGTGTAGCCATGGGAGGAGGGTCCTCTATGAGAATAGTACAAACCATGCAATAAGAGTTACACAATAGAAGCAACATAGAATATGGAGGAAAATGCAGATTCAAACATTCTTATTATCAGAAATTCCATTTACAAAAAATTGACAACATCCGAGTTTATAGATTGGGCTCATAGGCCTAATACAACATGCTCAAAACACAGTGTTCCTCCATGCTCCTTAATGTGAGCTGAAATAATACATATCTTTCTACTTTTTTATGCTTAATTAATTTTCTAGTGATCAGTTACAATGATTTATATCACGTCTTGGGATCTAGAATCATTTGTATTGGCCAAAGATCATTACAATCTCCAATGAAGGAAATGTAACATGTACATGGAATATGCCAGCCTTAAATTTGAATTTCTCCTCAATGGGTATGTAGGATGAAATGTGGACCTAAATTAAGGTTTGGAACACTCCGTGAAACAATTTGAAACACACCATAAGGATCCACAAGTTACGAGAAGGATTCATAAGAGATAAATCTAGTCGCTAGACTCAAAAATGCTTGAATGCTCTATTCTAGAAACTGTCACATAATCCATGAGCAATAACTTGCTGGAAAATGATCCAATCAACCTAAAATATTGGAATAAGAAAAATGAGCATGTTCACAATGTAAATACAGATCTACAAGGTTTGGTGAGAAAATATGACAAAATGTTCAATCTTCCTACTTGAACTAAACAAGAACTAAAACAAGAACAAACTAAAATGAAAATATTTTTGGTTGATGTAGGATTTCCAAGAACTAAGGATTCTCTTGCATCAGACATCTAGGGTTGATTGAAAATTGAGTCCCTCACTTTGTTGGGGCTAAAGGAAAACTAATACTATCTACCTCAACCTAGGAAATCTAAGAAGAAACCTCCATTGGTCTGCCCTTCCATTTCACAAGATATTCTTTGTACTGTCTTCCACACATTTTCCTCCCATATTTGGTATCCAAATTTTTTTCTATCTCATCTATTTGTTGTTTAGGAAACTGATTCTCCAATTTTTCTTTATTATCTTCACCAAATTATGCTTCATGGTACTGATGTAGATTTGTAATGTTGAATATGGGTGATATACCCATGCCATCCGGTAACTCTACTTCATATGCATTTCCTGAATCAAGTTTCTTCAAAATATTACATGGTCCAAACTTCCTTATCTTAAGCTTATTGTATGTACCAACAAAAAATATTTCCTTCTTCAAATACACCATCACTTCATCTCCAACTTTGAACTCCATATGTCTCCTCTTTTCATCTGCTTGCTCCTTATACTTCTGGTTCATATCTTCTAGTTCCTACTTCACTTGAATATGCACTTCCTTCACATGTTTTGTAAATTCCTCTACTTTTGTACTCCTTTTATCTTCCTTACTAATGTCTTGCAATTTTGATATACCTCTAGGATGAACTCCAGTAACAATCTCAAAAGGTGTCTTTATGGTACTCCTGTTCACTGAATTATTGTATGCAAAATTTGCTTGTGCAAGAACTAAATCCCAACTTCTATTCTTCTCTTCAACCAAACATCACAAAAAATTTCCCAAACTCTTGTTTACTACCTCTATCTATCCATCCATTTGTGGGTGAAAAGTAGAGCTGAACTTTAAATCTATCCTTAACTTCTTCCAAAGTGTTCTCCAAAAGTAACTAACAAACTTTATATCCTTGTATGAAACAATACTCCTAGGTAATCCTTGCAGTTTGACCACTTCCTTGAAAAACAAGTATACTACATGTATTGCATACACTGTCTTCTTACAAGGTATGAAATATTCCATTTTAGAAAATCTATCGACTACCACAAATATATAATCATTACTTCTTTGTGTCTTTGGCAAACCAAGTATGAAATCCATGCTGATATCCTCCCAAGGTCTCTTTGGAACTATCAAAGGCTTATACAATCCCACATTTTGACTACCTTTTTCAGCTTGAAAAACTCTACAACTCTACACAAATTTCCTAACATCCTTATGAAGCTATGGCCAAAAGTAATTCTCACTTACCAATGCTATTGTTTTATCAATTCCAAAGTGTCTTTCCAATCCTCCACTATGTTTTTCTTTCACCAAGCTATCCCTCATTGAATTTTAGGGTATACATAATTGATTCCCTTTGAACAACATATCCTCCTGAATGAAATAATTCAACCATTGACTCCTATTCTCCAAGACTGGTTCTTTACAAGCTTTCTAAGGTTCTGCAAAATATGGGTCTTCCTCATATAAGTTCTTCAATTCATCAAAGCCTAATACCTTCACTCTCATCTCTGCCAGTAAATTCTTTCTCCTACTCAAAGCATCAGAAACTCTATTTGACCTTCCACTCCTATGTTTCAAAACAAAAGTATAACTCTACAAGAATTCTACCCATCTCATGTGTCTCTGATTCAACTTACCTAGACTATTCAAATACTGTAATGCTTGATGATCCATATACAACAAAAAATCCTTAGGCAACAAGGAATGTCTCCACTTCTTCAAGGCTTGAAATATGGCATAAAAATCCTAATCATAGACTAAATATCTTCTCCTAGTATCATTCAATTTCTCACTGAAATAAGCAACTGGTCTTCCTTCTTGGCTTAATACTACTCCAATTTCATTTCCACTTGCATCACAGTCTACTTGAAATACCTTACTAAAGTTTAGTAAATCTAACACAGGCTGATCAGTCACTTTCTGTTTCAACAACTAAAAATTTTGGTCTATTCTAGATGTCCACCTAAAATTTTTCTTATCCCCTCTCATTGTTTCTCTCATAGGTCTACAAATGGAACTAAAATTCCTAATGAACTTTTGGTAGAAACTAGCCAATCCATGAAATGATATTACCTCTCCAATGCTTCCTAGTGTAGGCCATTCAACAATTTCTCTTACCTTCTTAGGATCCATCTTCAATCCATCCATGTAGATATCACAAATCCTAGATATACCAATTCTTCCTTCATGAAACTACACTTCTTAATGTTTATCAACAACTACTCTTCTCTCAGCCTCTATAAAAATTGTCTTATATGCAACAAATGTTCTTCTCTAGTCTTACTAAAAATAAAGATCTCATCCAAATAAAAAATCACAAACTTACCCAAGGATTTCTTCAATACCTCATTCATCAACCTCATGAAAGTACTTGGTGCATTCACTAGTACACAAAAAACAATATATGACTAAATAAACTACTAAAAATTGCATATAAATGACTGACTTTAGTCACGTGACTATTATTGGTTTATTTGTAGTCATTTATAACACCACTAAATTTATGACTAAACAATTTTAGTAATTTATTTCAGTCATTAATTTGGTCATTGATTTGGTTATTGATTTAGTCATTTATTTAGTCATGGTAGTGATTTCTTTAGTCATATATTTAGTCATTAATTGTTGTTAACTGGTCATTTATTTAGTCATATATTTATTCATTACTTTAGTCATATATTTAGCCATTAATTTAGTCATATATTTAGTCATTACAAATCAAATTTAACTTAATTAATCCTCACAAATTTATGCATTTAAACTTCAAGTATCATAGATATTCAAATGTTAAAAACCACCAAGAAATGAAGACTAAAATGCTTGAACAAATATGATTGATCAGATACAAACACAAACAAATTACAAATCAAGACGAGCCACAACACAATATTTATGAGTAGAGAAAAAACCACTCTAAAAATTTACTTCATTAAGCATCATTAGCAAATAAAAATCTCATTGGTTACATTTAATGTCTTAATGACACTACACAACTTACAAACACTATATAAACAAAATTCTCCTATTTTCATATACTTATAATATTTTCCCCTTAACTGTAGTCCTTTTGGAAGGATAGCGACCTCCTATAGGGGCTTGACCCATTTAATCCCCTTGCAAATCCACAACTTTCCCGCTGCTATTGGTTTTAGCTCCTCCAAAATTTTCCTCGCTGGTATTCACCTTTCACTTCTCCAATTTGGAGCTATAGCTTGAAAATAAGGTTTCAAAATTTGCACATCAAAAACTTAGAAAAGTCAAATAATACAAAGGATAAAATTGAAACATTTTCTTTTCCTTTTCCAACTATGGCACCCTAAACTTAGGCGCTAGAAATAGTGAATGTATCAAAATTAGATATACATCCATCAAAAGCATATTTGGAAGTATATTTTTATCAGATATTGTAGTTGCAAGTTCCACTAATTATAATAAAGGTAAATAGTTTTACCTTTCTACATCAACTAATGCAATTCTAATAACTTTTAGAGGATCGACAATGCTAGTCTTTATCATATCAACATACTCACCTGCAAGTTGCAAAAATAACATTAAACTTATCAATTAGACTCAACATCTAAGAAAGAAAAAGAAACTTCAAACATTATCAATTTAGTAAAAAAATGATCAATTTTAAATATCAAAGTAGCCATTGCTTCACTCTCTACATCCTCTACTACAATCAAAAGAGGCCTTTGTTTCTGTGATAAATGCAACAAGAAAAAAATTTGCATGTGACAAATCTCACATACTTCTATGAAACTTTTCTTAGAGAAAATCCATCTAAAAAGTTTCTTACCAAAATTCTCTTATAGATCTCTATAATGGTTGAAGGTTTTGTCCTTGTCTTTGCATATGCATCAATTCCATCTATAGCCTATATTGTTTAGGAATAGTTATAAAGATTTCAATAAAACTTTTAAATTCAAATAATGAAAATAAAATGTTCATCAATTTCTTTGGTTAATACATGCATATATAAACTTCTTTTGGGGAAACATGGCCTATAGAAATCAAGAGTATGTTTGATTTAGGGATTGTTTATGGTCAACATGTTTTGTTTGATTCTCTTATTTCTTATTTCATAAATTATATTACAACCATAAATTTTTGTGTAAGTATCCAATATATCATTCTATACCAAATATGATAAGAGAAAATGTATTTTATCTTCTACTCTATTTAAATTTACTCACCATAAAAAATCTAGTGAATAATATGGAACACTATCTAAATAAATAGGACTAGAAGAGTTAAATTAGGATAAATGGGATCTTGGGATCAAAATAAATTCAACAAATAAGAGAAGGACAAATAGCTTACCAAGATTATTCATGAATAAAATTATGAGAAAAAAGGTGTACTACTTATTACCATAGAATAATATCTGAAAGAAATATGACCTTCTAGTCCGAAGTTTCACAAAACACGATAAATGATACATTAAAATAACTTTCTAGATGAGAACATGTTGATTCAAAGAAAGACGAGAATATGTTGAGGGTATGTGAAGGATCATGATGGGCCAAAAAGTGGCAATATGATGGGTATGTGATTGACAAATTTTTTTTACCCAAAATTGATGAAAAGAAAAGGATTTTTGAAGGAGGTTCTCAGCTTTCTACCAATATAAATTATTTTTTACTTTGAATTTAATAAGTAATAATGATTCATTTTCTATTCAAATTGTGACTAAAGTCCCGATTGATAGGTTGATTGAAAAAAATCTATAGCCTTCAAAAAATCACATATTTTGAACCCAAAACATGTGTCACATTCTATGCTTTGCATACTATAGGATTAAAAAAAGAAAAACTAAATTTCATGAAGTTTTGACCAAGTTAAGGTGGTCGACATACTTTTTTTTTTTTAAAGTTGTAATAAAAAATTCATAATTAATTATTTACTTGGAAAAAATTACAAAAAATATGCATCACATCAAGGTATGAGTCTACTTATATCTAAAATCTTATAAAAAATATTATCATTTTATTGTGGTTAGGGTGGTTAGACAACTTACTTTTTTTTCTTGAAATTTAAGTACCACGCATTGAAATTTCAAAGTTTCACCAAATAGATTTTTTTAAAACAAACCTAGTAGTTTAGAAACTACATTCAATTTGCTATAGATTCTATTCTTACATATTTTTGAAATAATATAAACAACTTATTCAAATTTTTATGTCAAGTTACCTAACTCTGAATTTTTTGAATTTTTTGCCACTTAAGGGCCTATTTTTTCCATGATGATCCTACACATACCCTTGATTCAAAGAAATTTGAAAGCACATTATTACATTATTTTAAGAAATTTGAACAGGATCTTGACTTAATCAATGATCTAGCATGTCATTTGAGTAGGGAAAATCCTCTTTCTTAATGCACATAGGTGATAGAATTGAGCTTTTACATTCAAAAACAAGAAAGACTATATATAGCAGTGGAAACCCCTTCTCTCATCTATGGTTGGAGAGTTTTCTAGGTCAAAGGGACCACATTTATTTTAGGTGTGACCACTATCATAACACATATTTGGGAGTTGTAATATATGGGGATAGATTTGAAAGCCTTATTGTTGTTTGTGGTTCAAAGTTGGGAATTCTAAAAAAATGAGTGCAAGCATGTAAGCCTTAAGCATTGGCAACACAAAATCATAAACATCTAATCTTTATTAAATGGTAAAATATAGTCAAATAATTACCTAGTTGAGTTCTATTAGACTAATTTCTATATGAGTGAGAATGTTTTTGGGATTATTTGTACAAAGAATCCTCCTAAATGCCAAGATTGACTTTCCCCCTCACAATTTCTCGTAAATACCATGATATTATTGTTGTAAATTCTCTGTTATACATGTATACAAAATGTGGAAATGTACACAAGGCACGTAAACTCTTTGATGGAATTCCTCAAAGACGAGTTTCTAAATAATTGAACAATTAATCTCTCTATCTACATGGACTATTTTATGATTGTGTGTTATTATAATTGTAGTTACCCACATGATGAATTTAATCACTTCTGGTTGTTATATACATCACAAAAATTTGATAAGATTAGTACAAGAGTAGACACTTTTGGGAAAGGCTTGGTGAACCAACCACTTGTAGTCATATTGTAGAGAACCATTACAATGAAACTAGTTGGTGATCTGCTACTCCCATACTCACTTGACCCTATGTATGAGGGGGGATCTTATTATTTTGCACTTTATTTTTGCAACATTAAGGAAGCAGACCTCTCAGTGAGCGACAAGTTCCAAGTATTCATTAACAATTATCAAATAACAAACTAGCTATAATTTACTTCATTTCTGCAATAACTGGCTAAAAAGGCTTTAAAAACTTTCAAGCAAATGCAATTAGCGGGTGTGAAGCCAAATTCCACAACCTATGCCAACATCCTCCCTGCCTGTGCCAAAATGGGAGATTTGGAGTAGGGTATGAACATCCATAAGAGGATAATAGATGGGGGATTTTTGTCAGATATTATGGTTGGAAATGCTTTGTTAGACAAGTATTTAAAATGTGTAAATGTACACAAGGCACATGAACTCTTTGATGGAATTCCTTGAAGAGATTTCATCTCATGGAATGCAATGATTTTAGGATATACACAAAATGGATTTTGCAAGGATGCTCTCCAAATATTTGAATTAATGAAGCATTTTGAAACATATCCTAACATTGTAAGCTTTGTTTGTATTATCAGAATATCAATGGAATTGAGTTTTTTTTCCACTGAAAATTACTTCTCCCACTGATGAATTATGTGCCTAGGTTTTATTGGAGTATCAAAGGGATTGAGCTTTTTTTCTCATCAAAACTTACTTCTCTTGCCAATGAATTATGTGCCTATTATCCGAGTATTGAAGGAATTGATCTTTCTATCCCATCGATATTTGTTTCTCCCTCTGATAGAATCTTCAATCATGTGCTCTTTGTATTTCCCCATATTGGAGAGACCACACAATGATTGCCATCGATGTGTCCATGTTTCTTTGATGAAGTATTGCTATCTTTTTCTGCACAAGTTGTTAGGGTTTATGTTTTATCTTCTTGCAGGATGCGAGCAAGCCAATTTCGCATCTTGCAAGAACTTCTTAGCTAGCTCCATGCATTTCCTAAAGAGATCTATGTTCCAAAAACCAAATTCTCAACTTTCAGAGTCCTTGAGGATTGAAGGAATTGAGAGATTGAAGCCTATTTTTTGTGAAATTTTTCTAAGTGAGGTTGAATGGTGCTCCTGATTGCTATCAGGCTCCATGTTGGAGATTCCCATGCTAGCAATAGAGACCTTTTTGGAAGATCAATATATGGATATTGAACTCACCATGCTGGTCTACCAAGATTATGGGACCATTATCCAATCATCAAAAAAAAAAGATCAAATCACTTAAATGAAATAATATTTTTGAACCTTCCCAAACTCTTCCATTGGAACTGCATAAAGCACAACTACTTGAATTGGCCTAGCAGTTATGAAATTTGTGTCTCTATATACATTTGGCATGAGTTTCTTTGATTATAAACCTAGGAAGAAACTATACCATTAGGGAATCTAGTCAATCATTATAAACATGTATCAAATTGTGTTCAATAATGAACTCAGTCAAAAATAGGAAATCTTCAGAATATTCAAAAGTAGTGTTCAGGGCACGTACTTTGCCATGGAATTGAGACCTATATCTAAAAAAAACTATAATAAATTACACATACAAACTCCCTGAAACTTCTATATGCATTAGCAAGATGACATGAAACCAAAAACTTTGTATTTTTCCACTTCCTTGACCTAGAAAACTGAGCTTTATCTTGTACAATTAAGATCAAGGAAGATAGTTGATTGATAATTTATTAGTCTATGAAACATTTTGTGAACGAGAGCTTGTTCTGATAGTTTTTAATTTTAATAACCAATAGGTTTGTGGAAAGGTGCCCCTAAAAAAATGACTAATTGTACATGGTAAGCCTCACATGATGTTCTGCTTGCAAGTGGAAGATTGAGAGGAATAGAGTGTGGTAGATTCATCTCAGATCACCCAGTGCCTAGAATCAGCATTGAAACCATGGGGGAACCATAACCAACATTGCATTCACCATTCTTGCCACAAAAGATAGATATCACTCATTTCTGAGAGGTGTAGTCCCAAGCAATTTGGAAGTTTTGGTGCCAAATTAGGTGTTTTATCCCTTATGTGCCCAACTGGGAACTTTGAAAGGAGAGAAACAACCATTAAGCAACCATAGGTCACTAGATTTCAAGAATTAACCTCTACAAACAACTCTGCTAGTGATCAAATCACTCAAGAGGCTTCTATTTTTAGATTATTGGGTTTCTCATTAAACCCTAGTTTGACCTCATCTAGCTAGTAGGACTTCTACTATTATTTTACCTACCTAAGTGGCTATATATTAGCAAGTTGAAAGAAATGTAACAAACCATGTTTAAATCTTTACTAGAAGTAGTTGTGAATCATATTGATTTCCTATAAGATATTCTATCACTATACTTTTCTCTATGTCTACAACCTTATTTGCACATATTGCTAGTTCATTAAATTATAATGAACTATTTTTGTTATTAATTTATTGGTTATGATGTTAGTATTAACAACAAACCAATAATCTACAGTTGTTGAAATGACTAATAAAACCCTAGGTATTTTACATTGGTACAAGAGCTAGTAGATTTTCCAGCTTGTTGGGTGTGTTTGTGTATGTAGGTGAGCCAGAGGGATCAATGGGCCATAGAAGGAGAGAAGAAAACTAGAAGCTAAGTCACAATAGTTAGGGTCTCGAATTAGAGGTAGAGGTAAGAAGATGTCATTTTGGGATGAGGAATGGAGATATTTCATGCATGTACAACAACAATAGCACAAAGCTAGTAACAAATGGAAAAATAGTAGGAGCAAACAACACAAATACTCCTCCAAATGTTGTAGAACATGAATAATTCTAGGAATTCCATCAGATCTGCACACAATAATGGAGTATAAGGTAGTAATTCAAATTAGAATGGGTTTGAAAATCATATGCATAATATTAGGGCTCAAACTGGATCAATACCCAAACCCAAACAACCTACATTCTTTCCTAGAGTTGATTTGACACAAGAAGAGGTAGATTTGAATCCAATAGAAAATGATTTTAATGTCTACATATATGCATATTCAAGACTTGATCTAGATGTTAGACATAAAATCCCATTCATACAATTCTATAATGCTAGAAATGGATCATTAGGAAGACAATCTATGCAACAATTTAATAGAGATTTGTAGTAGAGGATGAGTAAGTTGACTCTCCCAAATTTCGGTGGCTTGGGGAAGGCCATTGCATGGGTTTGGTTCCAAAAACTAGACACACATTTTTCACTATTGAGTTCACTATTCTTCATTTGGATGGTACAACACATGAGTGGTGACATCATGGGGTAATTACACCAGGACATTATAGTGATGTGAGATATGGTGATTTCATAGACTCATAGATAGGTTTGATAGGAAGGATTTGAAGGTGCATTTGAGAGAGCTGACACATTTGAGGCAGCATGGTTTAGTGGAAGATTATATGGTATAGTTTCAATGAGCTTTATTCATGCTGCTTGATGTTGTAGAGGAGACATATATCATTGTAACTGTACATGGTAAGCCTCACATTAGAATACAATTAGATATTTAATTATTCCTTTTCAATAGAATGGTTGTTATGGCTATTTTCCTATTGTTATTGAGCTAAAACATAAAATTAATACTGAATTTGTTATACAAAACCATAGTAGGTGAAAAAAACTTAGAAAAAATTAGAAAATAATCACAAGCTACATGTACGCATGTGAAATCTATTTCCACAAAGTCCATTGCTACAAATTCCTATACAAAAAAACATATTCATGAGAAAAATTTGGTAATCATTTTTGAATTTGGAAAAATTAATAGCCTGATTAGAGGACATTTTCTTGATAGGATAGTATATTACAAAAGAAAGATAGGATAGAAATGTTACAAAAGAAAGAATTTATTTGTTGCATGTTTTATGGAAACAAGGATGTTACCTATTCAGTCAAGGGGTTGCAATTTCTTTGATTGAGCATAATTGAAGTATATGCTCCTTTATCCACTCAATCATTGGCTGCAAAAAAATAGAAGACTTTATCCATATCGATTCCAACTTGCATCTCCTATCACATAAGGAAGATGAATACAAGGAAAGGGAAACAAAAAATTGGGATATAACCCCTCAATGTGCCAACTTGGATGCATCTATTGTAGAGTTTGTCAAAGTGTGGATGATGAGGAGGTTCCTACACATAATGTACCTAGTGGAAGTAGCATTGTATTAGCTTGTTGTTCAAATCATGTTGAAACAAGCAATTACTTTGATCTAGATGCTTTTGATAGAAGATTGAAGACCAAAATACAAATATTCTACTATATTATTTTCATATATTGTAACTAGAATGATTTTCATTTGAATCTTGACTTTGGAATCTTGAACATATATGACATAATATTAAAATTTTGAACTATCAATTGATAGTTAATATTATCTTTATCACTACTATTGATCAATGGTGACGTATCATACTACCATAGATTGAAATGTTATTATTATTATCTGATATATCAAATAAATTTTCAATTATGTATGATATATATAATACAGTTGTACCCAACCATGTTGTACCCAATAAAAAAAAGTGTTGTACTAGCATACCTAAACCCTACACCCATACCTAATCCCATACTAGAACTAGAAACTTAGCATATCAATTAATCATTAATGCAATATATACAAAAAAATATAGATTTTTTGTCATATCTCATACCTTCAAATTTGCTCCTTCAAGATTAGCACCTAATAAGTTGGCACCATTGAGATCAACACCCTAGAATATGAGGTAGTTTCTCAATATTAGAAGGAAAAATTATCTCTATAGAGGAAACAAGAACATCATCAGTTACAAACAATGCAGAAGCCAAAATGCTCCAAATGGGTTGAAGTACATAAAATAGGTGATTCTATCAAAGCAGTTTAGAAACCAACCAACCCCAATCCCCATGCAAATTCTTATAGATTATACAGATGCAAATATAATGAACTCATGGATGGAATTAAACCAATAGATTGTGAAATATTTACATAAGTCCTCCAAAGATAATAATATTATGACTTTAGTTTCTGTATGTATTTTCCATTACCAAAATTAGTTCACCTTTAGGCTGTGGTACCAAGCATTTTATTTTGAAGTATAGATACAAATAGATATCATGTGATCTTGAAAGGAAAGACATTATTAGTCAAGAAAAGGATTAAATCATGACGATGTTTCTTTCAAATCCTACATAATAAGGCATGGAATCCCTCATAGGTGGATCTCAAGTAAGACAAGGGAATATTAAAAGGATGTGAAAATACATTTTTCGACAAAAATCTACTTTGATTATGAAAAATGTTCAAAACAAATCTATGGCTTCATACTTTTTGCACAATGTTATTAGATAAAACAATATAATGGTATAACCTCTCTGAACTGTTGTGTACAAGGGCATATATATTGATATAAAAATGAAGTTATTATCCAAATGTACATAGATGATAGAATCAATTACATTATCAAGATTTAAAATAATTTAGTTTCACCCCATTCAAAAAAAATGCTTCTCTAGTTTAGATAACAAATAGAAAGACCTAACTTTGTTCTTTGTTGCTTGCAGTTGGGTAAGTGTAGGATCATCATGGAAAAAACAGGCCCTTAAGTGGCAAAAAAATTCAAAAAAAATTGAGTTAGGCAACTTGACGTAAAAATTTGAATAAGTTATCTATATTATTTCAAAAATATGTAAGAATAGAATCTTTAGCAAATTGAATGTAGTTTCTAAACTACTAGGTTTATTCAATTTTTTAAAAATCTATTTGGTGAAAATTTGAAATGTCAATGCAGAGTACTTAAATTTGGAAAAATAAGTAGGTGTCTATCCGACAACCCTAACCACAATAAAATGATAATATTTTTATAAGATTTTAGATATAAGTAGAGGACTCATGTCTGGATGTGATGCATACTTTTTGTAATTTTTTCCAAGTAAATAATTAATTATGAATTTTTATTACAAAATTTAAAAAATATAAAACTTTTGTCCACCTTAACTTGGTCAAAACTTCATGATTTTTATTTTTAAATCCTATAGTATGTGAAGCATAGAATGTGACATGTTTCAAAAAAAAATGTGATACTATTTGAAAGCTATAGATTTTTTTCAATCAACCTATCAATTAGGACTTTAGTCATAATTCAAATAGAAAATGAATAATAATTATTTATTAAATTCAAAGTAAAGCATAATTTATATTGGTGGAAAGCTAAGAATCTTATTTAATAACCCTTTTCATTTCATTAATTTTGGGTAAAAAAAAAGTCATCAGCCACATACCCTACACATACCCATCATATCACCACTTTTTGGCCCATCATGATCCTACACATACCTAGTTATGATTGAAATGGTCCAACAAGCTTCCTTCTTGTTGCTTTTCTTATGATTATGGGCTAGGAGAGCTAATAGTCAAGGAAGTGCTTGATTGTTGATTATGTACTGAAATTAAATGAATCACCATAACATAAGTCAATGAAATAGTACAATGAGAACATCATACACTTGAAAAAAGAACAATTAATTCTTGATATGAAAATCTAAAGAAAATGTCATTATAGAATTATACACAAGTTTGCAAATCATCACTAGTTACAATATTGCCCACTATTCAGAGAGCTAATATAAAGACAGATGAAGAGGGATTGTTGTAAACATAAACACACATGCATTTTTAAAAAATATCTAAAACAAAGCAATTGTGCATGTTATAAACACATATAACAATCCAAACATGGAGACAAATAGATTAATATAAGTCATACCATCCATTATATTTGGTGCCTTACAATTTAATATATAACTAGCATAGGAAAGTATTACCCAGGATATTGTTTAACATTGAAGGGAAATAGAACACCTATCTCTACCATAACAAACTAACTATTTACACTTACAGTAGGAGCTCAACAAGCCTATGATAGACACCAACCTCAATCGCAGCTTGAATTTTATCATTTGTCACATCCAAGAGATAAGATAGAGTCCAGCAAGCATCTATTAGAACTTCTTCATAATTTGAATGAATAAGCCGCTCAAGCATAGGTAGAGTAGGCTTTGTCTAAGGGAAAAACATAATTCAACAAGTGCTTGAAACAAATAGTAATATAAAAATTATTCAAGTTAAAACAAGGAAAGACATGGGTGAGCTAATATACTTGTTCAAACGCTGGTTGTGGTTTCCCTCGGCAGAAATTAGACAAAGCCCATATTGCATTTCTCAACATTGAAAGCTTAGAATGCTCATTCAATTGAGCAAGAAGTGGCATGAGAGCACCATGAGAAAGAACTAGATCTCTACATTTTGTGGAGTCATCAAAATGGGGGCTTTGGAATAGGGTATGAACATCCATCAAAGCATAAATAATAGAGGAATTTTTTCAGATGTTGTAGTTGCAACTACCCTAGTAGACATGTATGAAAAATGTGGAAGTATAGACAAGGCATGTGAACGGTTTGAAAAAATGCCTGAAAGAGATGCCATGTCATGTAATACGATGATTGTGGATATGCACAAAATGGATTTTCCAAAAAGGATTTAGAAACTTTCAAGCAAATGCAAATAGTAGGTGTGAAGCCAAATTCCATAACATCCTCCTTGCTTGTGCCAAAATGGGAGCTTTGGAGCAAGGTACGAACATCCATCAGAGCATAATAGATGGGGGATTTTTGTTAGATATTATGGTTGGAAATGCTCTGTTAGACATGTATGCAAAATGTGCAAGTGTACACAAGGCATGTGAACTCTTTGATGGAATTCCTCAAAGATATGTCATCTCATGGAATGCAATAATTGTAGGATATGCACAAAATAGATTTTGCAAGGATGCTCTCAAAATATTTGAATTAATGAAGCACTTTGAAACATATCCTTACATTGTAAGCTTTGTTTGTATTCTCTGTGAATGAAACCATGGAGATTTAGTGGATGAGGGTTGTGCATACTTCAATCACATGAGTAAGTAGTATTGCATTACACCTATAGTTTATTATTATGTGTGCATGGTTGACCTTCATGCCCGTGCTGGCTATCTTGAGGATACTCTAAACTATATCATTGAGATACTAGTTAAACCTGTGGTGGTTATGTGGATGTGTTTTCTTGTTTCTTGTAGGTTACATATTAATATAGGCTTAGGAGTATTTTGATGCAAGTAAAGGAAGAAAAAAAAACCTTCTACAATCTCATTTTGACCAAATTCAATCTTCAACAAGTCATCCTTGTTTGTTTGCTAATGTTTCACTCATTGTTTATTCCTCAGAACAAAAAATTCCTTAAGCCATCAAACATCCACACAACAGTAAGAATTCCAATATTTTTTCAAACCTTCAAACCAACTTTAACAACTTGAAAATTATTCACTAAAATAGACTAGGTTCCTTCAAATATTATTACAAGACCATCTCATCACCAAACTGTCCTCAATGAGCTACAATAGCTTTTACAAATAGAAACTTTAGAATAAAAGGCACAAGCCACCAACTCTAAACCTAAGACCTCTTCGTTAGGGTTAACACAACATAATTCAACTTATCACAAACCACAAGAACACTTCTTTCCTCATTTGGTCATAGTTCCTTCATAAATTGAATGCAAAGCTTGTAGGTCTGCAAAACGGTTTGTCAAAGATTTTCTCCTAGGATAAACACATTTACCAAAAACTAACCAAACCTTTAGATACCCTTTTGGCTTAGTTAAAACATATGTCAAAGTGGGGTATAGGTCCTTTGGAACAAATGATTGAAAAATGACTATCTCGATTAGAATTATGCCTCTTTAGGCCTTAGCTACCATAGGGGTCTTTAGTTTATTCTATCTCCAAACCCAAACCATCCCAACCAATACTTGTATCACTCTTTATTTGGTCTGCAAAAGCTTATTATTTCATGAAAAGTCAACTTCTAAAGGTATTTTCATAAAACCTAGACTCTAACCTCCATCCTTACTCATAAAACCCTATTTTCATACTAGGGCAGTGATTATTCACCACACTAAACTCATCCTCTTGATCTATAACCTCTAAAATATGAGAATAGATACTATAAAAGGTAAACTCACCAAAAATTGAGAGCTTTCACTAGATAAAATAGAAGGAATATAATTTCATCAACATAATGGTCACATGTATAGAGGTCCCTTACTTCCTTGGAGTAGTTGATTATTCATGGCATTGCAAGGATATAGATTATCAATTCCAAATCCTTAGAGATGATTTGAGGAGGTTGGGCTAGAGAACATGTTCAAGTAGTGAGAGATGTGGCCTATGTGTAGATATTTGTAAGGAGTTTTATTGAGGTTGCCGCATAAATGTCTTGATCAAAACCTCTAAAATTGTTTAATTGGATGCTAATATCTTCAACAAAAACCCAAAGGTAGAGATTGAGCAATACAAGAGCACATAAAAATAAGATTTAGTTTCAACAACACAAATGACTTGGTAAATTAGAAGAGGGGTGTTATAAAACTACAATATCCACTTCACTACAATTTACAATACAAAATCTAGAATTAATAGTAAAAATACTTCAATTTACTTCATCTACACTATACACAAGACATTGTAAGCTAAATACAATAATTACATTCAAAGCAACAATTAAAACTTAACATTTATTATAATATTAGTTCTCAGTGTTCCTAGTGTTTGACCATTCCATCAGAATGGGCCCATTATACTCTTGCAATCTCAAGTTAGGATCCTTACTATGAATTGTTGGTTTTATTTGTCCAAGCATGTTGTTAAATGTTTCAAAAATCTCTTCAAGACTAGGAGATTCAATATATCTAATAACCTACATAACAACTGAGATGAATAAATAAACATATCTAAAACAATATCAATAAAATTTAAGATTCAAATGATAGAGAGAATACTATTACAAAAAACAAAAATAATTTACAAGTTACAAACATTAATAAATTGATAATTTAATAATAAAATCATAAATTCTTTGAATTAATGAAGCACAAAATGATTGATTTCATGAATGAAATGATTTATTGTAGAATGTGCACAAAATGGATTTTGTAAGGAACCTCTCAAAATCTTTGAATTATTGAAGAACTCTGGAACACATCTTAACATTCTATTTTCAATGGAATCAAGGAGGTTATTTAAACTTTTACACCCTTCTATGTTCAAGTGATGCAACTGTGATAGGTTGCCAATGAATCAGGGAGGCCATTTAAATCTATACACCCTACCATGTTCAAGTGTTGCAGCTACGACATGTTTCCAATGGAATCAAGGAGCTTATTTAAATGTCCACACCCTTCTATGTTTAAGTGTTACAGCTATGATAGGTTTCCAAACAAATCAGGGAGCTTATCTAAATGTCCACACCCTTCTATGTTCAAGTGTTATAGTTGTGACAGGTTGCTAATGGAATCAAGGAGATTATTTAATCAGGGAGCTTATTTAAATGTCCACACCCTTCTATGTTCATGTGTTGTGTTGCAACTATGACATGTTGCTAATGAAATCAAGGAGGTTATTTAAAATGTGACAATATTTTATTTTTAAGTGTTGCAGTTGTGATAGATTGTCAATAGAATCAAAAAGGTTATTTAAACCTTTAAAATTTCCTATTATATTCAAGTGGTGCAGCTATGAGAGGTTGAAATTGGAATTGGGGAGGTTATTTAAACTTCTACAACTTTCTATTTTTAAGTGTTGCAGATGTGACAGGTTACTAATGGAATCAAGAAGGTTATTTAAACCTCTATAGTCTTTTATGTTCAAGTGTTGTAGCTGTGATAGGTTGTCAATAGAATCAAGGGGTTATTTAAACTTTTACACATTTCTATGTTTAAGTGCTATAGCTATGACAAGTTACCAATGGAATGAGGGAGTTTATTTAAATCTATACACCTACCATGTTCAAGTGTTGCAGTTTTGACAGGTTGCTAATGGAATCAGGAAGGTTATTTAAACGTTCATACCCATCTATGTTCAAGGTTGCAACTATGATAGGTTGCCAATGGAATCAAGGAGGTTATTTAAACCATGACAATATTTTAGTTTCAAATGTTGTAGATGCAATAGATTGTCAATAGAATCAAGGAGGTTATTTAAACCTTTGAAACTTCCTATTGTGTTCAAGTGCTACATTTATGATAGGTTGACAATGGAATCAGGGAGGTTATTTAAACCTCTAAAACTTATTATTTTCAAGTACTATAGATGTGACATGTTTCCAACTAAATAAGGAAGATAATTTAAACATCTACAATCTTCTATGATCAAGTGTTGCAATTGTGACAGGATGCCAATAGAATCAAGGAGGTTATTTAAACTTTTACACCCTTCTATGCTCAAGTTTTGTAGTTGTGACGTCTTGCCAATGTAATCAGTGAGCTTATTTAAACCTACACACTCTATTATATTCAAGTGTTGTAGCTGTGATAGGTTGTCAATGGAATCAATAACCCTACTCTTACAAAGTAAAGAGTTTCTTGCTAATATTGTAATGAAATTTCCTTTTCTTTGAGTTTTAGATACAAGAGCAAGTGATATTTAGTAATTACATTACTCTCTTAATGATGATGTAGGCTAATTGATTATGTACAACAATTCCTGAAACATTTTCAAAAGAAAAATACTTACGATGTGGCACCTATATTCGGTATAACTTCAAAATCCTTTCTCTTATCATATTTGTTTCTTGTTACAAGGAAACAAAGTAGACAAAAAAATAGGATATATTGAAAATTGTCAAAAAATCACTTCAATAACATAAATAAATAGAAAATATAATACAAAAATTATCTAAATATTATCTTAACTAGAATAAAGTAATTATCAATGTGCCCTTTAAATATAAATGTACCTTCTTGACACTTAGGTACATATTTTGCAAGTCACTATTTCTAGAGTAGCGCTAATATATCAGTAATATGGACGCAAAATCTTAAAAATGCTAAAATAAGTAAATATAAAATGAGACCATTTTAAAAAGTAAATATTTGCACCTGCAAATGGCTTTTTACATGATAGATAGTGAGATCTTGAACACCCATAACCTTAAGTACACCCTTAGGTGTGGCTCCTATGAAGAATCAATAGTTGAGTATTAGAATACAACACAAAAATGTTGGCAAGTTGGATGCAAAAAATTCACACACAATCAAATCCAGGAATCACTCCAACAACATTATGGATTGTGGAAACTTGATATCACTAAGTTGGAATATGCAGTTCAGAATTCAAATGAAGACATTATACAATGTACTTTATAAAAAACTAGATAGTAACTGTTAACTACCTACCATTATCTTCAACATAAAGTGCATAATGTGAAACCTTGAGAAACTACAAGCCAAAAATAAAATGAGAGAAAAAGAGACCACACACAAACCGAGACCACAATTTTCAAAAACCATGTGAGAAATAGGAGGAAGATACTAAGAAAATTTGATCAATGGATCTTAATTAATGTGATCTTGTTTGGTAGATATAACCTTAAGTTTTTAGAAGCATCATTTGATGTTTTTTATGCCAGTATGCAAACTATGCTTGAAAACTCGAGAAAATACAAACCAAAAATAAAATGAGACAAAAAGAGACTATACACAAACTAAGACTATAAATTTTAGTAACCTTAAGAATTAGAAGGAAGATAATACAAAAATTTGACCAATTGATCTCAATTGATATGATCTAGCCTACTATATATAATCTTTATAAGCACCATTTTTATGTTTCTTATGCTAGTACATAAACTATGCACATCTCAATAAATATATGTGACACATAGTCTCACATCAATAGTTACCCTATTTTTATATGTATGGATATCTTTGTACAACTTTAAACTTCCTTTGTTTATTGTAAATTGTATATATTTTGATTAGATTCAACCCAAAATTTAGGTCCACAGATCTTAATAAAATAAAGGGGTTCTTAAAGAATTTCCAAAAGCAATTAAAGAGTTGATTGAAGAGGGGGACAGTCCTAGGAGGTAGAAAATTTCCCCTAGAACCTCTCCTCACATTCAAACCTAAGGAATTGTTGGTAGTAAAATTGGTAAATGTGAGCTTGGCTCTAAGAATTATGCTATGAGTGAGAAATTTTGGAGATCCCATGAGTAGAGAAGTAATGAACTCCAACATATAAGTGTGCAAGATAAATTCAATAATAAAATCATTGAGTTATTCATTTGAAGAAGAAATAGGGGACAAAAAACATATAATTTATACCATTTTCTTCAATGAAGACATTGCTTTCCAATCAGATGTTTCTTTTAATAAGGAATACTACATGCTTATTTTATGGAGAATGTTAATTCTAAGAAGAATGTGCAATATAGCCAGAGTTGGAGCCTCTACAAAGTGCAGCTATATATCAAAAGCTAACCTCCATTCCAATATAAGGATTTTTCATATAACTACAAATCACTTAACCATTAACTAACCAAACCAGGCCCTTATATACTAAAATTGGCCAAAGTACCAAGGTCATTTAGACAAAAAATTTCTCTTAATAGATTGTAACCTAACTTGCCTATTCAAGTTTGAGTACAAGTTTGGGATTCTAGTTTTCTACAAGATGGAATTTTTTTACCCAAGTTTTACTTATCAATTAAATAATTGGGGCTATCTCTCCATTTATCTATAATTTCCTCTTTTTAACTATAGTATTATTTCTAGGGTTGTACAAACCATGGGGATCATATTAGAGCTGGGATCCAATAGCTATAATCTATCTACATACAAAATCAATAGTAATTGGAAAACTAAGAAAAGGGCAATGTGGCTTCTTCAATATGTTTTTAGTTTGGATTTACATTTTTGCAACAACCTATAACCTTTAGAAGCAAGAAACAACCTAAAATATTAAACCTTCTCTAGAATGAGAAGGGCCAGATGTCTGTTATGGAAATTTATTGATGGATAATGATTAATTCATTATTAAATTTGGTATGATTGAGAGATATTCCTATGGTTTAGAGATTATATGTAGCTAAGAAGAGTAAGCAGTAAGTAGAATCAACAATATACCTTCTATAAGGTTCATCATTGAGAAAAATATAACTACTTTTTTAATATTTTGAAGGCTTGATAATCTACAGTTATATTTTAAATTTAGGAGCAGAGAAATGCAAAATTTATTAAAGAAATGAAGAGAAAATTAATAGATTTATCTTGAATAGGGTTACATGAATAAAACTAAAATTGTGCATGTTGAAATTCCTTCTTGATGTATGATACACAAATTAATGTTGAATATTTCCCACTTTCTTGTTAGTTCTAAAAATAGGATTTTTGTTGTGTCTTCTATTTTTGGGAAATGTAATTGTTGTAGATAATCAATAGGGTTTTCCCATTTAAGAGTAGGGGCTATTTGTTTATTAGCAATGGGGGGTTGTTGGAGGAGAGGGTTGAGTTGGGGAAAGATATTGTATGTGTATGCAGAATGTATTTGGTAATTCAACACATAATATAGATATTGTATGGATATTGTATTGGCAAGTGTGAAGCCAAACTCTACAATTTTTTTCAACATCTTGCCTACCCATCACTTTGGAACAAGGATCCAAGAAAATATATGTAGATAGCTTTGATTTGATTGATTCATCCATTAGAATATGATTAAAAATATCTACAAACATGCCTAATAGTAAATAACACCAATTTACATACTTGGATTTGAGTGAACAATAAAAAGCTCTAGCATCAAGTGCCCATTCAAATAATGTATAGACTCAAGAGAGGTAGTGATTGTTTGTTAATCAGTATCAAGCCACCTCTACCCTGCAAGGTTTGAGAACTATCAATTATTTTGCACCACTTGAATTATTTACAAAATATTTTCTAAAAATTTCTGGTCCTTTTACCATGAGATAAAGAGGCTTGTATTTTTAAGTTAACCTAGTTTATTAACCACTTGAGTATCCCTAATTGCATTTGAAAAACCATTTCTTTGATTATCCCTTCTTAGTATCTTACTTGAGATGCATATTGGTTTGGCTTTCCACAGTTTTATAAAATCATATCTTGCTACAAACTAGTTTCAACTTAACAACAGATTGATCAAACCCTCACTCACAGAACTAAACATAAAAATACATCAAACTCAGACATATAACATAGTAAAGAGTGAAGGTAATATTCAATAGTGATCTTCAAACCTGAAATGTCATATTGTGTGAAGTAGGTGCCCATTCTTCTACAATTCATTTTTCCAAATTAAGATTCAACATCAGTGTTTGGTGAAACATGAATGTCAAAACCCGTTTTCAAGTTATTTGTGCCAAATAAAAAATGCCCTTCACCACTTGTGCTAGCATATAATTTTCCTTTGCAAGCATCCTCCCTAATGCCATTCACCACTTGTGCTAGCATATACTCTACCTTTGCAAGCATCTTCCCTACATGAAAATGGGAGCTTTGGAATAGGGTATGGACATTGGTAAAATAAATGTGTGCCAATCTATGTAGGGTAAAAGATGTCATAATTTCAAAACCTAAATGTGCACATTATTAGGAACTTGGCGATAATTTTAATTTTAATAAACTTATTAGGAAATTGGTAGTAATTTTCATTTTAATAAACATACTCTAAAACCATCCCTCTAAACCTTATTTTCAGGTTGTAGACCATCAAATTGGAGAAGTGAAAGGTCAATACTACCGAGGAAGAGTTTGGAGGAGCAGGAATCAATAGTGGTGGGAAAAGTAGCACAAAATGTTGAAAAGCAACTCAACAAATGACAAAAAAATGATGAACGTTTTATACTTTTTTAATCATAAATAATTAATATAATATAAAATATAATTAATATATTATATATATTTAATATAATAGTAATAATATTAAATTATATATAATATAATTATATTTACTATTATATTTAATAGTATATATAGATTATATTATTATTATAGGTTTATATTATTAATATATATTGTATTCTATAACAAAAATTATTAAGTATAAATATAAAATTATTAGAATTAATAATTTATATATTATTAGATAGAACAATTTAAATTAATATATTAAAAAATTGATAGTTTAATTGATCTTTGGAGAGATTAGGAAAAAGAAAGAGAGATCGAGGGGGAGACAATTCTATATAGAGAGAGGAATATAATATACTAACACTTGCACCTAAAGGAGGTTCAAGGATTGCACTGATGGAAAATTATATGTATGTTAATATGTTAGAGAGTATGTGTTTGTGCATGGATGTGCTACAAATGCTAGTTGCATGTGGCTAGCTTAAAAAATTAATAATAAGTGCTAAATAATGGAATAAAATAAATTTAGGAAAATCTAAATTAGGGCTCCCTAACATACTTTGCACTCTTGGGCTTAGGTGTGGTGAAGTTAGGGCTCCCTAAAATGTTTCTTCTTTGACCTCATCATGCTGGACTATGGGAATAATGCTATTGATTCTTGATTCCTTAAGTGATCCATTCAAATGAATTGAAATAATTGATAATATATATGTATTATTTAAATGAAAGTGTCTGCAAGATAGCCCTCAAAATACAATTGGATTGTTTAAATCATATTTTATTAGTGAAATTGACCACAATTGCTCTTTGATACATTTCACATGCTAACAAAATAGGGAAATCAAACTAGTTCCAAATCATAGTTAAAAACATTAATGATTCATTAACATAATGAGTAATAAAAGTTAAAATATTTTATAAAATATGTGAAGGCCTTAAGACTTCATTGAGAGGCAATGCCTTCCATGCAATAGGTATTTTTTGTGCACCAAGCAACCTAGGCAGCCAAATGGCCTGCTTAGGTAGGGGTCCTATGAGGGGGCCTTAAGATCTATGGGTTATGATCAAATTTGAAAGAAAAAAAATAGAGTAATAGTCATTTATTTAGTCATTTTTATTTGTCTGATATTAGTCATCTATTTAGTCATTTAGTTGTAGTTTTACCCAATGACCAAATTAATCACTTATAAATGACCAAATTAGTCATTTATTTTCAAAATACTACTAGTGTTAGTCACGTGACTAAATTTTTTACTCACATAGTCATTTATTTGCCAAATTCTACTAGTGATTTGTTAGTCCAAAAGGAATCACTAACCACTCATACAATCCTTCATTTGTCTTGAATGTTGTCTTCCACTCATCTCCTTCTCTAATTCTAATCTGATGATATCCACTCTTCAAATCTATCTTTGTAAAGTATTTAGCTCCATTGAAACAATCCATAATGTCATCCATCTGAGGAAAAGGGAATCTATACTTCACTGTGATCTTGTTATGGCTCTAGGATTTATACACATCCTCCATTATCCATCCTTCTTAGGTGCTAGCACAATAGATATTGCACAAGGACTCAAGCTTTCTTTGATCTAACCCTTCCTCAACAATTCTTACACTTGTCTATTCAACTCTTCATTCTTTGTTGGGGTCATCCAGTGTGCTGCTTTAGTAGGAAAACTAGCTCCAGGTGTCAGATCCATGCAATGACTAATACTCCTCACAAGTGGTAATAAATCTGGTATATTATCTGAAATGATCTCTTCATATTCTACTAGCACCTCCTTTATCACTTTTGGTTGTTCTTCTACATGCTTCAGGTCTTCAACCTTCTTAGGAACCAAGGAATAACACATGTGCTCATGTCTTAGTCCATCCAAAAATCTCCTTCCATCAACGAAAAAAATTCTTCCATTCATACAAACCTCAACTTTAGGAACCTCCTCCAATGGTAACAAATTTTGCTTCATCCCATTAACAACAATGGTAAATGTGTTATTATTTCCATAATAAATAGCATATATATCGTACTAACAAGGTCTTCCCAAAAAACATGGCATACATACATAGGCATTATATCACACAAAACTTCATCATGATAATTTCCTATCTTCAATTTCACCAAACACTGTTCACTTACCAATACCTTATGCTCATCTTGAATCCATCCTATTTGATAGGGTTTCATCTATTTCAATCTTTACAGCTTCAATTTGGTCACCATTTATTTAGAGACTAGGTTCTCAGAGCTTCCACTATCAACAATCACTCTACAACATTTACCAACTACCTTGCATCCGGTACAAAACAAATTCTTTCTCTACAGCAGTTCCTACTTCATCTCATTTTAACACAATACTCTTCTAGTCACCAACACTTCTCCTTCTTTCAGTTTATTAGATGATCCAGTGTGATCCTCCTTAGCAAAGGCTATTCTTCTAATATTCTCTTTCTTTCTGCTTGTCTCTCCCTAATTACATTCAAATGTTGTATTCCCTTCTCCACCACACTTAAAACAAGTTCCCTTGAATACTCTTTTCTATAACCTTCATTTTGGTAACCACCACAACCTCGTCTTCAGTGAGAGTTTGGACACTATCATTTTTACTGACTTCCTTATCTTTATTCTAATCTACAAAAGATCCTCTTCCTTCTCTAGTAAAATTTCTTCCTCTCTAAAATCTTTCGCCTCTTCCTCTCTATCTCTACTCATGTCTTTTATTCAACTTCTCTTCTACTTTTAGGGAACTTTGATATGCCTCTTCCACACTCAACAACTTGATCAAACTAATCTCATCTTGTATAGATGGTTTCAAGCCATTCACATATCGAGCTACTTGTTTGACCGCATCCTTTAAATTTTTAGATTGGATATTCAACTTGTAGAGCTCCTCAGTATACTTCATCACACTTGACTCCTTTTGCTTCAAATTCTGCAACTTCTGGAGCAAACTGATCTAATAATCTACGTGCATAAAATTTTTCTTTAACTTATTCACCATTTGATCCCATGATTTTATCTTCTCCTTTCCTCTTATTTGTCTATCTATCTAAAAATGTTCCCACCAAAGGGATACATGACCTTTCAACTTTGTACAAGAAAATTTCAGCTTATTCTATTTGGCGGTACCTTCAAAATCAAAATACTTTTCCACCTCCATTATCCAATCAAGCAATTCATCTGAATTCAGCTGACCACTATAATCTAGTGGATTGAAATGTGGTTTAGTATTTACTCTAGTTAGGGCTCTTATGAACCTCTCTTCTCCATGGTCAAGGCCAAGTTGATCTTCTCTTTCCCTTTCTTCCTATTCTTCTACCTCTTCATAACTCACATCATCAACTAGTCGATCTCTCCTCTAGGTCATTTTGACTACTTCTAATCTAGCAACAATTCCTCTCAACATTTCCATTACAGTTGGGTCTGCATATCCACATGCTCTATTTCCTCTACCATTTCTTCTTCCCACCATCTTTACACAATCCCTTTGTAGCTACAAGTTGGATCCTCATTCTGCCACTCCACAAAAAATCTTCAACAGGACTTGACAAACTCTGACGATCCCTCATAGAATGAATCTCGCTCTGATACCAATTTGGTGCAGCCACAGTAGGAGGGTCCTCAATGAGAATAGTTTGAACCATGCAACAAGAGTTACACAATAGAATCAACATAGAATATGGAGGAAAATGTATATTCAAACATTCTTATTATCAAAAATTTCAATTGCAAACAACGTGCAACATCTGAGTTTATAGATTGGGCTCATAGGCCTGATACAACATGCTCAAAACACAATGTTCCTATATGCTCTTTAATGCAAGCTTAAATCTTACATAACTTGATACTGTTTCTGCTTAACTAATTTTTTAATGATTGGTTACAATGATTTATATCACGTCCTAAGATCTAGAATCATCCATGTTGGCCAAAGATCATTACAATCTCCGATGAAGGAAACATAACATGTGCACAGAATAGGTCGGCCTTAAATTTGAATTTCTCCTCAATGGGTGTATAAGATGAATTTTGGACCTAAATTAAGGTCAAGAACACTCCATGAAACAATTAAAAACACACTATAAGGATCCACAAGTTACGAGAAGGATCCACAAGAGATAAATCTAGTCATTAGACTCAAAACTACTTGGATGCTTTGTTCTAGAAACTACCACTTAATCTAGGAATGATAACTTGCCGGAAAATGATCTAATCAACCTAAAATATTGGAATAAGGAAAATGAGCATTTCCATGATGCAAATATGATGAAATGTTGAATCTTCCTACTTGAGCTGAACAAGAATTGAAACAAGAACAAATTGAAATGAAAATATTTTTGGTTGATGCAAGATTTCCAAGAGCCAAGGATGCTCCTGCATAAATAATGCTTGGAAAAAAAGGTGATGCTCTACAAATAACAAAGGAAATCCTAAAAATAAAGGAAATGCTTTGATGAAATGTAAAGGTAGTTCTTTGCAGCAGACATAGAGCACAAATGCAGTGTAATATCAGAGGTGACGCTTTGTCAAAAAATAGAATTAAGGAGAAAGTTGAGCAGTCAAAAGTGGTGCTATAGCAAAGGTGACATGACAACAATGTTCAAAGGTAACACAACATGGAAAATGTTTCACTATATGTAAAGGTAATTATGTATCAAGAAAAAGCAATGTCACTTTCCTGTAGCTACAAAAAATGGTATTTTCAAGCCAAATTTGTCAAAATAAAAAAGGTTAGACATCCTTCTAGTACCAAAATGTGAACACCAAAGTTTCAATTAGCTAACACAAGGCCTAAAAAAAATAGTTAATCGTGTTAGAGACACAAATCAAGCATTCCCTATTACATTCTTAGCTAAATCAAGAATAAAACATGAAAATGAGAGCCTAAACAAACCAAAGGTAACATGTAATCAACTTAACATAGCTAAAACTTCATCCTATAGAGGGAGTGGTCCTCCTTTGATGTGGAAAGAATCCCTTTCCCAATCCCTTTGATAAGCTCCAATAATGTAGTGATTCCAAGTACCTAAGATGATGAAACAATCTCCAAATATGATGAAAATGGTGAATGCTATGAGTAGAAATTCCTAAAGTAAGAATGCTTCAAGTAGTGGATCCATATTGTGTAGAGGAAGCCTCTACTTATAGGACTCAAGGGTTGAAGAATGAGAGAATTTGGTGAATATGGGATAAAAGGGGAGCCAATGGGAATGTGACAATTGTCACAATTCTATTGGATGAGGGTGGAACACATATTGGGGAATGTACATAGTAAAGTAGGATGTGAGAGGAATAAATGAGAATGGTTGAGGATTTTCAAAGGTAGTAAGAAGAATTAAATGAAGATGTGGTTGAATATTTGAAAGGATAAATGAGGATTTAAGAGGATTTAATGAATGTGTAAGAGGCTATTTAAAACCTTTGGAGGGAAATTGAATAAAGAGGTGGTTTTGGTATAGCCATAGAAGGAGGGTCCTCAAGGAGAACAATCCAGACCATGCAAAAAGAGTCACACAATAGAAGAAACACATAATATTGAATCAAATGCAAATTCAAACATGCTAATTAACAAAAATCTCAATTACAACCAGTTAGCAACATCTGGGCTTATAGATTTGGCTCATTGGCCTGATATAACATGGTCAAAATACAAAATTTTGATATGCTCCTTAATGTGAGCTGAAATATTACATATCAAAACCTAATACTCCTCTAACTTCCCTTCTAATGATATATTACAATGATTTATATCACATCTTGACATCTAGAATCATCTGCGTCGGCCAAAGATCATTACAATCTCCAATGGAAGAAAATGTAACATGTGCATGAATAGGTCAGCCTCAAATTTGAATTACTCCTTGGTGAATGCATAGGATGAAGGGTGGACCTATAATTAAGGTTGGGGACACTCCATAGAATAATTTGAAACACACCGTCAAGATCTACAAGTTGCGAGAATGATCTACAAGCAATCAAACTAGCCATTAGCTTTGAAACTGCCACTAAATTTAGAAGTGATAACTTGCCAGAAAAAGATCCAATTGCGCTAAAATCTTGGAATAAGGAAAATGAACATGTCCATGATGAAAACATAGATCCATAGGGTTTGGTGAGAAAATATGATGATACACTAAATATGCCAATATGAACTGAAACAAGAACAAACTTGAAATGAAAATATTTTTTTTTGATGCAAGATTTCCAAGAACCAAGGGTACTCCTACATCAGACATTCAGGATTATTTGAAAAGTAAGTCCCTCACTTTACTAGGGATAAAGGAAAACCAAGATGGTCTACCTGATCTTGATAAATTCAAGAAGAATCCTCCACTGGTCTGCCATTCCACTTCACAAGATATTATTTGTATTGTCTGCCTCAAGTTTTCCTCCCATCTCTGATGTCTAGAATCTCTTCTATCTCATCTGATCTTTTCTAGGAAACTATTTCTCCAATTTTGCTTCACTGTCTTCACTTAATTCTCCTTCATGTTACTGATGTAGATCTATAATGTTGAATATAGGTGATATACCTATTCCATTCGGTAACACTACTTCATATGCATTTCTTGAATCAAATTTCTCCAAAATCTTATAGGTTCCAAACTTCCTCATTTTGAACTTATTGTATGTGCAAACTGGAAATCTCTCCTTCCTCAAATACACCATCACTTCACCTCCAATTTCAAACTCCTTATGTCTCCTCTTTTCGTCTACTCTCTTCTTATACTTCTGGTTCATGTCCTCCAATTGCTCCTTCAGTTGAGTATGCACTTTCTTCATATGTTCTGCAAATTCTTCTACTTCTCCACTCATTTAATCTTCCTTACTGATGTATCTCAACTTTGATATACCTCTAGGATGAATTCTAGTAACAATCTCAAAAGGTGTCTTTCTAGTACTCTTGTTCATTGAATTATTGTATGCAAACTCTACTTCTGCATGGACTAAATCCCAACTTCTAGTCTTCTCTCCAACCAAGCATCTCAGTGAATTCCCCAAACTCCTATTTACTACCTCTATCTATCCATCATTCTATGGGTGAAAAGTAGAACTAAAATTCAAAATTTTCCTTAATTTCTTCCAAAGTGTCTTCCAAAAGTAACCAACAAACTTTGTATCTCTATTTGAAGCAATACTCCTAGGTAATCCATGCAATCTGAGCACTTCCTTGAAAAATAAGTCTACTACATGTACTACATTTGTTGTCTTCTTACAAGGTATGAAATGTGCCATATTAGAAAATCTATCCACTACCACAAATATAAAATCATTACCTCTTTGTGTCTTCAAAAAACTAAGTATGAAATCAAAGCTGATATCCTCCCAAGGTCTCTCCAGAGCTATAAAAGGCTAATACAATCCAAAATTTTGACTACTTCCTTTTGCAACTTGACAAACTCTACAACTCTGCACAAATTTTCTAACATCCTTATGAATCTGTGGCCAAAATTACTTCTCACTCACTAATGCTCCTAACTTATCAATTCCAAAGTGTCCTGACAATCCTCCACTATGTCTTTCTTTCACCAAGTTATCCCTCATTGAACTCTGGGGTATAGACAAATAATTTCCTCTAAACAACATATCCTCTTGAATGAAATAATCCAACCACTGAATCCTATCCTCTAGAATTGGTTCTTTACAAGCTCTCCAAGGTTCTACAAAATATGGGTCTTCCTTATACAAGTTCTTCAATTCATTAAAGCATAATACTTCTACTCTCATCTCTGTCAGTAAATTCCCTCTCCTACTCAAGGCATCAACAACTTTATTTGAATTTCCACTCCTATGCTTCAAAACAAAAGTATAACTCTGCAAGAATTCCACCTATCTCATGTGTCTCTGATTCAACTTACCTTGACTGTTCAAATATTACAATGCTTCATGATCCATATAGAACAAAAAATACTTAGGAAACAAGTAATGTTTCCACTTCTTCAAGGCTTGAACTATGGAATAAAACTCCTAATCATACACTAAATATCTTCTTCTAGCATCATTCAATTTCTCACTGAAATAAGCTACTAGTCTTCCTTCTTGGCTTAATACAACTCCAATTGTGTTTCCACTTGTATCAAACTCTACTTGAAATACCTTACTAAATTCTAGTAAATCCAACACAAGATGCTCAGTCACCTTATGTTTCAACAACTCAGAACTTTGGTTTTCACCATGTGTCCACCTAAAATCCTTCTTATCTCCTCTACAAATAGAATTAAATTTCCTAATGAACTTTCAATAGAAACTAACCAATCCATGAAATTCTCTTACCTCTCTAATGCTTTCCAGTGTATTCCATTCTACAATTGCTCTTATCTTATCAGGATTCATCTTTAATCCATCCATAGATATCACAAATCCCATAAATACCAACTCTTCCTTCATGAAACTACACTTCTTAATGTTTATCAACAACTGTTCCTCCCTCAACCTCTGCAAAATTTGTCTTATATGCAACAAAATTTCCTCTCTAGTGTTACTAAAAATCAAGATGTCATCCAAATAAAAAATAAAAAAATTAACCAATAATTTCTTAAATACCTCATTCATCAGCCTCATGAAAGTGCTCGATGAAATTTGTTAGTCCAAAAGGCATAACGAAGCACTCATACAGACCTTCATTTGTCTTGAATGTTTTCTTCCACTCATCCCCTTCTTTGATTCTAATCTAATGGTACCCACTCTTCAAATCTATCTTTGCAAAGTATTTAGCTCCACTCAAACAATCCATAATATCATCCATTTAGGGAAAAGGAAATATATACTTCATCATGATCTTGTTTATGGCTCTAGATTCTATACACATCCTCCATTCTCCATCCTTCTTAGGTTCCAACACAACAAGTATTGTACATGAAATTAAGCTTTCTCTGATCAAACCCTTTCTCAACAATTCTTTCACTTGTCTATTCAATTCTTCATTCTATGTGAGTGTCATCTGATGTGCTGCTTTATTAGGGAAACTGGCTCCAGGAATCAAATCCATGCAATGACTATTACTCCTCATAGGTGGTATCCCATCTGGTACATTCTCTGAAATGATCTCTTCATAATCCATCATCAACTCCTTTATATCTTCTATTTTTTCTTATACATGCTTCAAGTCTTCAACCTTCTTAGGAACCAAGGCATATCGCATGTTATCATGTCTCAATCCTTCCAAAAATCTCCTTCCATCAACCAAATAAATTCTAGCACTCATACAAACCTCAACTCTAGGGACATCTTGCAAATCCAACAAATTATGCTTCATTCCATTAGCAACAACGGTATATGTAGTCTTTTTTCCATCATGAATATCTTGTCTATCATACTACCAAGTTCTTCCCAACAAAACATGGCATACATACATAGGCATGATATCACACAAAACTTCATCATGATAATTTCCTATCTTCAATTTCACCAAACATTGTTCACTTACTAGTATCTTATCGTTGATATACCTCATCCTCGTCTAGATCCATCAGCAATGCAAGTATCTTATCGTTGATAATTTCCTATCTTCCAAGTTGCTTCTTCATGTAGTAGTTGTTCCTTATCATTGATATACCTCATCCTCGTCTAGATCCATCAGCAATGCAAGTATCTTATGTGATGGAATCTCAACCCTTAGATCTCCAGCCCATTCTTTGATCACATTCATTTTCATCGCTCCTCGCGAATCCAAGTTCACACCTAGGCTCCTATTAGCGATGGTAGATATAGTGAAGGCATCATATTTAGACATGTACATCTGCATGAAAATTACATGGCACAAAAGGCATCACATATAAGATGTACTTAGATTAGTGAAATAAAAAAATTTAAATAAGGAACTCCATCACTCATTGCTAATCAAGGTTGAAAGCTTTGGAATGGATCAGTGATGAATAATAGAAAACATCGGGCATTCGCTCATCACTAATTCTCTTCATATGGTTTGCAAGCAATTAGCTATGAGAGATCATCATAGTGCCATTTTACATATCACATATTGCTAATATAGATCTTATTACTTAAAAAAATATGTGAGATATGATATGAAGGAAGCCCATCCCATCTCTCATCGCTGATTTGAAATTAGCATTTCATTACCTACGATAGGTGATAAGATCATAAGGCCGGAGGACATCACTTATTACTATTACAACACAAAAGGATCAAAATTTATTGGTGATAAGTGATCCCTCATTAATACAAAGGGCATTGCTCATTGTGCATTCAATTAAAGAGCTTCACAACTATTCACGATGAGCAATATCAAAGAGATACTACCTAATCGCTCGTCACTGATTTGGAACATACACTTCAAAAGTAATTAGATATGAGAGATAAGACCAATTGAACTTAAGTGAAAATCATTTAGGCTTGTGCTCATAAGTTTTATTAATGGAGGGGACCCTCTAGAATGATATGATAGAAATGGACTCAAAAATTCCTATGCCATTAATATGCAAAGGATGTAAAGGCCAAACAAGTCTTCAACTTATCCTTATAAAAATTAAGATTCCTAGGCTTAGGATTGGGGAACTGGTTAACATATGATAATGATAGACACAAGAAGTTTTAAGATGAATAGCAATGGGAAATAGGGAGTCAATAGTAAAATAGAACATTACAAATTCTTATGAAAGAAAAATTCTAAACCCTCATATATCATCCCAATGTCTAAATGTGACAAGGGCTTAGGATGGAACAATTTTTTTTGTAGGTTCCATTAGGCCCTGTCTTCGACAAAAAAGATTGGTCTGGTAACCTCATCCTTCAAATAGCCTTTCCTAAGTATAGTGATATGTTTTACATATGTACAAATACCATAATGTCTACTTCTATATGTATGATTACCTCAGCCTAGAATTTAAATTGGATCACAAAGTGAATTGACGATGTAGACAGTGGCTACCTACACTACTTTGTCTAAAGATTCATCACCCAATTACTTTGAGTGAGTTCATTTTTTCACCACAATAATTGCTTGATTTGTAATGACCATTAGTATTCTATTCTAAGGTTATCCCTTTTCTTGTGGGTTATCCTAACCTTGTGAAAAACCTTCCCATTAACTCATATCTAAATGGCATTGCTACAAGTATCTCAAAACAAATCTATCTTAGGCTATGCACCTAGAGTTTCATCATACTATGTATAGTAATAACATTCTATGTTAGTATAAATAGTATACAATCATATAAAACCCAAAATAATATAAATATCTATGTAAGAATAAACCAAAGAAATTTTTCACTAATACAAGAAACAAGCAAGAGACATGAAATCATATCCAAGCATCATAACACACATAAAAGACAATGTTTCCAAACATGGAAACACAATAAACAATCTTTCCCACATAATAACAAAGTAGAAATCAGCATGCTCGTTTAAAGCTCTGACCAATTATTCTTCCCTCCTAGCTTAATGGCTCAAGATAACTTGTAACTTCCTCTAAAAACAACCTGAATCCCACTACAATCTTCTCACCAAATCTCTCAACTATACTAATGCAATCAACAAAAAAACTCTCTAACTCACAAAATATCAACTTACTTTGCATAGAAATTATAACATAATAACACAAGGTAATCAAATTGAAAAGTGTAGCAATTGGTAGAATGAGAACCTCTATTTATACTAAATTTTGAGCAACTTGATGGAACCTTAATTTTCTTGTTCCATTTTAAACCTTTGTCAAATTTGGAAGTAGGACTAATATATGATGGTTTAGGATTCATTTTCCATAAGCTCTTGAGATGTTCTATATTGTTGTTGACTCCTTGTTGCCCACTACCGGTCATTTTTAAATTTTCTTGTGTCTATTATTATTGTCTGGTAAGCAGTTCCCTAGTCCTAGGTCCAGGATTTTTAATTTTTATAAGCATAAGTTAAAGACCTGTTTGGACTTGGGGTGACAGTCCGAGCTCAGTTGGTTAAGGTGTTCCCTATAGTAGGGTTCCCACCATGGGTTCGACTCTCTGGTGCTCCCGTGGTACTGGTTGGTGTGTCTCACCAGCACTGCCGGTCATGGTAAAAATTTTACCGATGGTGGGGGGTTATATGGGGGGCCATGCTGCACCCGATTCCCCTCATTAAAAACAAAAAAGACCTATTTGGACTTTACATTCTTTTTATTATTATGGCTTAGGCATCCTTAAGTACTTTCTATCATATCATCCTAGAGAGTCCCCTCCATTAAAACAACTTATTAGGATGCGCCTAAAGGTTTTCACTTAAGTTCAATCAGCCTTTTTATCTTTATCACTCATCATTGATCACTTTTGAAGTGTATGTTCTAAATCAGAAACGAGTGATGAGATGGTATCCTTTTGATATCACTCATTGCAAATAGCTGCTAGAACTTTTAATCTAAATGTGCAATGACCGAGATTCTTAGTATTATTGAGGGATCACTTATCACTAATGGTTTCTAACCCCTCAATATTGTAATAGAGATGAGTGATGCCCTCCAACCTTATGTTCTTATTTTCATTGCCTATCGTGGATATGTTATGAAATGATATTTCAAATCTGCAATGAGTGAGGAGATGAATTTCCAATGCATTGTTTCTCACATAATTTTTTTGAGTGCTAAGTTCTTGATTAGTGATATGTGATATGTAATGAAATTATGATAATATATCATCGCTAATTGCTTTCAAATCTTACATATGAGGAGGATTAGCGATGAGCGATGGCCTGATATTTTATCATTTATCATTGGTCCATTTCAAAGCCTTAGTTTTGATTAGCGGTGAGTAATAAAGTTCCTTATTTTAAAAAGTTTCTTTCACTAATCTAGGTACATCTTATTTGTGATACCTTTTGTGTCATTTATTTTTCATGTAGGTGTACGTGTCCAAATATGATGCTTTCACTATATCTCTCATCATTGATAGGAGCCAAGGTGCAAAGTGGGATCAACAAGGAGCGATGAAAATGAACATGATAAGGGAATCGGCTACAAATCCAATGGCTAAGATTTCATCGCATAAAACACTTGCATTGCTGATGGAGTTGGGCAAGGATGAAATAAATCAATGACCAACAACAACTACTACATGAAGAGACAACATGGAAAAATCTTGAGGACTTCATATAAAGCAAAGAGGAAGGTGGTGAGATGAATTAATAACCATTGATATAGTTTTAGAGCTAAAGGATCAACAATCAAGGTTTAAACCTGAATGGCTAATTGTCAGTTCACTCGTGCAAGCTTACTATCAATTATTAATGGTGGCATGCCTCTCTCTTGGATGTAACAGAAAGTAGATATCTGGTTGATCATGTATTTGAATTCATTGGCTAGCAGAAATGATACAAAAAGTTGAAAAAATTATGGGGTAAGCTCCAAAAGCTATCAGTAACCAGAGTAGCATAGCTTTCACTTGGGTAAGAAAAACTAATATTTCCTTCTAACTAAAGTAGTGAGGTGAATGACTTAGAAATTTGATAGGAAATTGAGGGAATTGTCTATTTTTTCATTACTGGTAATTTCAATTTGGTTATTAAGCACTATATAAATTTTGAGGAAAAGTGTCTTGTTCAGTAGTAGTGCTTTGTCCTGTTATAATTGTGAAGGGTTTCTTTTGGTTGTAAGAAATTGTAAACCCTAGTTCCATTTGCATTGCAAACATGAGTGACCTAGAGCCTAGTGAATCTATTGTTAGACCAAAAAGGAGACCAAAAACTAAGAGGGTGAAAAGACTTAAAACTTAGGATGCTTTAGCTAAGGTTAAGTCTAAGCCAATGGCAGTGTCCAACCCTTCACCAAGTACTCCCGCAATGTCCACTAGGTCCAAAAGTGCAAAGAAATAAAAGGAAAAATTTATGCAAGAGGCCTCTAGAGATGTAAAAGGAGGGTCACAAATTGGTAAAAGACCTACAAGTCAAGTTGTCTTGCCCACTAGGTTGATTGATAGTGATGGAAAAAATTGTGAAAAACCCTAACCCTAGAGTGGATGGCAATTATTCTAGTATGCTTTCAATAGATGGCATTCTAGCAATCCTACATGTTATTTATGGGGGTTGAACCTTGGAAAGTTGGTGGTTCCGAATGTGTTTGTAGAAGTGGATTTAATTATGGAATTGGAAAGCCACAATAACCCTATTGATATGACAATCAAAAGTGAAAATGGTAATATAATTTATGAGGTAACAAAGGATAAGATGATAAATGTATTTGGATTAAATCCAAATTATACAACAAAGTTAAGATGTGCTGAAATTTATGTTGAGTATGATAAGAGAAAATTTGCATACAAAGAAAGACTGCTTGTGTGACATAAAAGGAGTCAGGAGAAATTCTCTGGTAAGGATGTTGAGCCTGTCGAGTGAAGAATTTGAAGATTATTTGAAAAAAACTTATTATTTCTTAAATCAAGTATTGGCTCAGGACTTTGAGGTTAGGATAGATCCTAATTTATTGGTGATGGTGGTGGATATACAAGGTTATAATCAAAACACTACTTTTGATTATGCCAACCTTATTGTTGAATGGATGCATGAGAATTTTCTCAATCTGAAAAAGGAGGTGCTCCCTTTTTTTTTCCCCATTACTCTTTATTGATGCATATGCTCTTATGGGAGGAGGATTATGAATGGAAAAGTAAACTAAATTTGAAGCTTAAGGATAGTGAGAATAATGTTCTACCTATACAAATGTTGACATATATTTCGTATGAGGATTACTCAAATTCCAATTACATCTTGTTTGCTAATATTGTAAGATGTGGTATTCTAGAGTCATTAGGTGTAGAACATATCCATATATTTTCTCCAAAGATTAGAAATATTTTGTGCCTAAAAGATGTACCAGGCTCTAAATCAACACATAATTGGGTTGATTGGTTTTTACATTATGAATATAATTTGATTAGGGCCTATGGAGCTAAGATGGCACCTCATCTTCTACCCTTGTATGTCTCAAAAAAATTGGCTTTCATGGAGCTCATGTGGAAAATTGATGTCATGGATTATGAAATGTTCAAAAACAACATAAAAGGAATTGTGATACATCCCCAATGTGCTTTTTCTTACTTCACAGTCACTTCCCTTGAGAGGTATGAAAAGTTTGGCATCATGGTAAATAATCTCAGAATGCTTGTTGATGAGATTAGAGTTTTTGATCCAAAGGGTTTTGTGGTAGGAAGAAGAAGCCAAAAAATATTAGGTATCAGACATCATGAATTCTTATATAGAGATTATGTACTAAGAAATCTCATAAGTGATGAGGGTGACATGACTAGGAAAAGAGAATGGACAACTATAATTAACATTGAGGAAAAGATCATGCAAAGGAAGTCCATACAATGTAATTGTAAACCCATTAGAAATAGACTTCATTATGTTAAAGGATTATAGGTTTGGTGAGTTTAAGGTAAAGGTAAAGGAGGTCATTGATAAAGCACAAGTTCTCCTAGAACAACAACAACAACAAGCTATGGATATCCTAGAACAACTTGTAGATGTTCAAGAATTCGAGGAAGAACAAATGGAAGAACATGTGCTAGGAAATGAGGAAGTGGATCAGAAATTTCGTCCTCCCCATATTGAAGAAACTCATAGTCCTTATGTTCATCCTAATAGGATTGTAAAATGGAAACATGACAAAGAAAATGATGATGATCCTAGGATTAGGGAGTGTGATGAATTTCTAGTTGATGATAAATTTGTGCAGACCAAGGAATTTCAAGAATTTATGATTCAATAGTAGATTCAAGAGATAAAAGAGAGACTTGAATTAGCCTAAGCTAATGTTGAACCTTCGCATCAAGAGGAAGCTGAGAAAGAAAAGGAATATAAAATCAGGGCTGAAATTGCAACCATTACTCCCAGTGAGGCTCAAAAATTGTCAAGGATAGTGGAATCATGTTGTTATCAGGATGGACTATCACTGTTTCCATAGCATATGATGTAGTGATGAGAGATCCTCAAGCTTTGATATCTAAAGATCAATTTGAGGATAAAGTGTTTGGTTCTAGAAACAGTCCAAAGTTTCATACTCTTGTAATTTGGTCTATGGCACCTAATACTAGTAAACATGATGTTGCTAGGCCTATCAAAGAATTTATTGGTTCATTAGTGGTTGAAAAAGCTACTGACATAAATCCTATCTAGGAAACTGAGTTAACTACACATGTTGCAATGCTTAGTGTGGATACTACACATATTTCTTAAAAAAAAATGAATATTTGGTTAAAGAGTACAATAAGGCCTTGGTTGAACTTAATAAAATTAGGGACACTATTCAAGCTACTCAAAATAAAATAACTCATCCATATTCTTCATCTAATATGTCTACACAAGATATGGAGAAATTGGCCCTAAGAATTGATGATTTGAAAGGTAAGTTGACTGTTAAGAAGGAAAATTTCAAGTAGGCCAAACTTGAAATAGTTAAGGTGGCAAATGAAATTTTTGAGGATGTACTAAAGCATAGGGTGACCAAGTTGTTCCACAAGGCCATTGATGTTTGGGCTACTTATAAGAAGATTCATGAGGCAAATATAAAGTATCTGCAAGTATAGGAAGCCTTTAGGAATGAATGGAATAATTGGATTACTAAGGTAAATTCTTTGAAAGAAATGATGCCCAAAATGAATGAAGACCCTAAGGCACCAACCAATATTCTTGAATTTTGAAAATCATTGACTCAATAAATTAAATAGCTACTTTTCATGGGAAGTTAGGTATATAGCTCCATAGGAAGTTGAAGATATTCAAAGAGATGGAGGAGCATGGTATGCCTAAAATATTGAGTCCAAAATGTGAATTATATCTATTTTACACCTAGAAGAAAGATTTGGGAGGACTGCTTGGAGTAGTTATGATGACTTTGTATGTCACTAATTGTACATCTTGCTCAAAATTCAAATATTGACACAATGGTGGAAATTGAATCAAAGATGGACATATTTGTTAAGGAATCTAGGATTTTCATTGATGCTTGATATTATTCGTACATTACTAAGGTGTAGGATTTATTGAATGTAAAATGACCCAATGAGGAGGAATACAATACTTGGTTGGAGAAATAAACAAAATGAATCTGTGTAAGGATTAGTGAACGAGGAGAATAATACATAGCCTAAATACAGTACAACTTAGGCTTTTGGTATAACATTGCATAATAGTTTTCTCTCCTCAAATTCAAATGAATAGCACGTGGTGCTAATGTGGATTAATTTTAACCTTTTCTTTTCTTTTCTTGTTTTGCTTCATAAGTTTTGTTGTTTTGATTCTACCATGGTTGGCATTTTTGAATGTATGGGGAATATATTAAAACTATTGTAACAAACCAATGATGTCTTTGGAGGTGGGACCTATTTTCTATAAAGAGTTGAGGTCAATTTTTCCTCATGTTTATTTGCTCCACTTGAAGACTCAAGTATAACTAAAAAATGGAATATTGTTACAAGTGGTCCAATGGAATCATGGCATGTGTGTTATATGGCCTGGAGCTTGTTTTCTCCTTCATCTCTATAAGAAGGAATTCAGGGCCAGAAGCATGAGAGTTGAAATTTTTGAGTTAATATTGTGAAGTTTTCAAGACAATATGAAGAAAGTTTTAGAGTTTTTTGTTGTATGCTTCTTTTGGAGTTCATACTTATGCATGTAAATCTAATAATGATATAGCATTTATAGTATAGAGTAATATTAGTTTCATGGATATTTTCTCTTCTTGTACACGTATTATGAGTTATGAGTGAAAGTAATCTAGGATTTCTTTCATTTTTCTATATCATTGCTTGATGGATGTTTAGTTTCATGCTTTCTTATTGATTCAACGAATTGATGTAAGGGCTTGTGTGAGATTAATGACTTATAATAATTCGGTGCTAGGATATTTGTAAGTAGTAATAATCATGAATGTCATAGAGAAATGTTATAATGCAAGATTTCTTGAGGTTATAGGTGCTATTGTCTAAATTTTTATTAGTTCAAATAGAATGATATTGACTCCATGATTGGGATAAAGGCACTAGTTCATGCATATTATTTGTGGTTCATTTTCATTTTTGATTCATTATCTACTCAATTTTTAAATCATAAAATCTCAAATGGATACTATTGTTGTTGTTTTTTGTTAAAGTTCAATCTCCTCATTATGAATATATATGACAATGATTAATAAGTTTCTGACTTATTTGATGCATATTATTGAATGATTTTATGAGGTATATCTATTATTGACAATGTATTTGATTGTAATTATGCAAAGTGTTTAAGTATACATTGTGGGATCACCCTCTTAGGTTTCACAAAGCCCAAAGAGTAGGAATAGATGTCTTGCAACCTCTATTCGTTCGTTGGCCAATTCCTTTAGAAGTACTAATAATTGGAAATGGAAAAACCCATAGGTATTTCTAGAGATCACTTTTGTTCTTAAAAAATAACTAATAGATTGGCGACTCTATGGGGAACTAGCTAAGTCCAAAGTCTCCAAGTTTAGATCCGGTATAGTTATAGTTAGTTGTTAGTTGTGATATTCTTTACTACTTGAAGAATAATAAGTTTTAAATTTGTTTCATTGGTCCGATCATGGTAAGTCTTATGTGTCAGGTGTTATTTCATTTTTCCACCTTTTGTCGGGTACTATTTAATGTCTTTTTTGAAGTAACAAATACAAAATCAAAGTGCAATCACTTTTTTGTTTCCTAGTATTCTGGGTGGTGACTCTGAGTTCTCTAGTACCAATGTGAAGATTAGTCCCCAAAAGGAAAACAAGAAGAAATATTTTGCAGTACTCGACATTATGAGGAAGAACAAAAATTATGTGAAGAAGCACCCTAAGCAGAAGGAAAAATCTAAACCTACAAAAGAAAGGCAACCTAAATTGGTCAGGAAATGCTTTGAATCAAGTAAGTCTATTGATTCCCATCCTAATGTATCTCCTACTTTCAATATTGGTGTAAGTAGTGCTAGTATCCATGAAGAAGGACATGAAGTTCAAGGGTCTAACATAAACCAGCGAAGTTTTTTGGTTGAACAAGTGTTTGACAGTGAGTTAAATATTTCAAGATAGGATGAGAGGTGGGAGGTTTGGGAAAAGAATAAGAATTTCCTTGATCCTTTAACCCCTAGACTTGGCTTTATTTTTAATGGAAAAAAAGTTAAGCCATGGGGTAAATCTCTTAATGAGCCAATCCACTTTTCTCTTGAGAAAGACCTGACTGATCAACCTTACTTTACTCCTACCCAGTGGGCATGGGGATATTCTAGAGAATTAGGAAGAAATAGATAGGATTAAAGCTAAGCAACTTGAGAGAGATGAGAGAAGGAGAAATTTGGAGAAAATGAGAGAAGATGCTACAAGTCATAAGACCTTTGACGAAAATATTTCTAAATTCACCTCTAAGATGACCAATGATATTCCTGAAGCAACAGTTTCAATGGGAGCTTCAACCATTGATACTTACACAACATTTGTCTCAACTGCTAGAGCCTCAAGACCTCCTGTTAATACTAAGAAAACATCATTTGTAGATTATGGGTAGAGAACTATTGACTAACCCAAGAAAATTACATTCAAAACTAATAATAAAACCAATAATTTATCTACCAAAATCCCCACAAATAAGGCAACAATTGATCCAAACCCATCTACTGCACCTCCAGATCCTAAAATATTAAGGTTGTAGTTGGAAAGTAAAAAGTTGCAAGAATATTTGAAGAAAGTTGAAATGATAACTTCTAATGAAAAAATGGGTAGGAAGATTGTATTCCTTTAAATTTCCACCCATATCCCAAAGGCTTCAAGCTCTAGACATACTAGTAGTGATTTGCAAAAGAAGAAATTTGATGGACATACTCCTAGTGCAAGTGGTGGTGGTGATCAAGGAGGTGGCAATGGAGGAGAAAACAAGAATGATAATTCTTATTTTGAAGATGATGAGGGAAGTAAGAAAGGGGGAGGTGATGGTGAAAGTGGAAAGGGTAAAGATAGTAGCCACTCTTATAGCAGGAAAGATGATGAGCACATAAATGATCATAGGGATTGACATACTAGGAGGCCACTCCAAGTAGATAGATACCAACAACTATGTTTCACTGGAATACCTGGCTATCCTAACCCATTGCCTAAAGATTTCAGGCTTGCTCTAGTCAAATTCTTTGGAAATAATGCCTTGAGTGGTGAAGACCATCTCAAATAATTCACTAATGTTATGGATGATTTTGAGGTGGAGGTAAAATATTTCATGATGAAGTTGTTCATGCAGTCTCTCATTGAGGATGCACAATAATGGTATAGGAGTTTACCTACTAAAAGTATTGGCTCTTGGGAGGAATTCAAGAGGGTTTTTAGAGAATAATATGGTGGCAAGATTGATTCAAGCTTTCTGTTGAATCAATTTAATAATATTTTTAAAGGGTCTAATGAATCTATTGTTGAGTTTAGCAAAAGGTTGCCTCCTCCTCTACAATTAAATGATCATGTCTATTTTGTAAATTATTGCAATGCTTTTGATGCAAAAATGAGTTACCGCTTGCTAGATAAGCATCCTCAGTCATTAAGGGAATATTTTAAAATGGTAAAGCATATTGAAAATATTAGTAGAGAAGTTGGTAAATTTGGTAGAAGATATGATCCAAAACTCTTGAAAAGTTCAAAAAAGGAAGACAAGAGTTCAAGTGCTAAAGTAGGAATAATTGAGGACAAGCTTGATCATTTTATGAAAACTATCAATGATAAGATTGTATGGAAAGAGAAGGCGCAACCTAAAAACTACCAAAGGAATGAAATACCCCGTAGATTGCAAGACCACCCATACAATACCAATCGCTATAATGAGAAGTCTATCTTAAATAATCAAAGAAACACCCAAAATAGAGTTCCTCCAAACCCTCTGCAAAAGAATTCAAGAAATTTTGTGGAAGATACTCCTTGGTGTATGACTTGAAAAATTACACACTCTTCAAAGCAATGTATAGTAGCACAGATGGTGGAAGTACATGATGACATACCTAAAGATTGTGATCAACAAGATAAAGAAGATGGTGATGTACTTATGATTATGGGTGATTCTGACATTGCCTGTAGTAAATGTTCTTCTAATGAAGATTCTTATGAGGTGGATGTAGATAATCAAAGGAAAATTTCTAATGCATATCATCAGCAAGTTCTTTCTGATGAGGATGCCAATAACGATGTTGAGGTTTACAATTTGGAGGTAATTGAAGATGGTGTTTCATTAAGAAGACCCTCTAAAGAGGAGATTACAAAATATACTACAGTCTTAGTTTCTCAAGCTAGAAGTTCATATCACTTGAGGAATAGAACCATTGGAGGTGAACAAGGTATTCCTACTAGTCTATTCATCAAGGAAAAAAATACTAAGGGAAAAGAACACAAACTGGATGAAAAAGTAGAAGCATTTGAAACTAAAGAAGGCAAGGGAGATAAAATTTCTGCAAAGAGAGTAGAAAATCCAAAAGCTACTCATGGACATAGAAGTAAGCTCTTGAACCCACCAAGAAGGATGCTAAACACAAGGCTAAAGCAACCAAAAATCAATAGAAAGATAATAGCAAAGAATAAGGTATGCCTTCAATTGAACTTCCCAAAGATACTCATGTTGATATGTTTCAGTTACTTATCCAAGTTAAAGTATCTGTAACTTTTCTTGAAATGATGAGGATAGAGGAACATAAACAAAAGGTAGTGGTCCTTATCAGTGGTCTTTCTATAGCCTATAATGATTTAGTGGTGGTCACTCCAACCAAAGTGAGTGAAAAGGATAAGAAAGGTAAAGAATTCAAGGGTGTAATTACTGAGATTCCCCATATTTTCCTAGGAAATTCTATAAATACTTGACCTGATAAGATAGATCCATTTTTCCTTACCCTGGTGGTTGGGGGAAATTTTATAAAGAATTGTATCATTGACTCTAGCACATACAACAATATCATGCCAGTTAAAATCATGGATGCACTAGGGTTAAGGGTTGATAGCACTCATGGCAAGTGTTATGTCATGAACGCCAGAGAGGTCCCTATGATAGGTGTGATAAATGAAATTTCCTATCAATTGGAAGCTTACCCTGACAAGGAGTTTAAAATGAGTGTGGTAGTGGTAGATATCCCACCTAACTATGGAATGTTATTATCATGAAAATGTAGTGCATCTATGGGAGGTAGTATGTAGTGTGACATGTCTTAAGCCACATTTCCCATTGATGGAAAGAATGTCCAAATATTGAGAGAACCTAGGGTTCCACATATGTTGGAGCATGTTCCTAAAGATGACACAATTCTTTTCATAGATACTGATATTGGTGAGTTCAAGGTAGAAGTACCAAAAGATATTGAGAGATATCCTAAACCTATAGAAAATGAAGTCTCAAGAGTATCTGATAAAGAAGGATTTTGGAAAATTTACTTTGATGGTGCAAGATCCAAAGAAGGATCTAGTGCATGAATTTTATTAGTATCACCTACTACAAATACTTATAAGTTCTCTTTTACATTATTTTTTTTGTAAAAATAATGTGGCAAAGTGTGAAGCCTTATTATTGGGATTGAGACTCACTAAAAAGCATGGAATAAGAAAGGTAACGGTAATTGGTGGTTATGAGCTTGTGATATCTCAAGTGAGAGTGAAGTATGCTTGCAAAAATAACAGACTAAAGTAATATAGGAAGGTTGTCTAGGATTTCATTGAGCAGTTTGATTCTTTTGGAATTGATTGGATTGAAAGAGGACATAATAGAGTAGCTGGTTTACTTGATAATATTGTATTAACACCTGATGAAATAAATTTCATAGGAATCTCTAAGGTCAAAATACAAACAAGGCCATCCATCCCTGGTAAGGTATATAATTGGAATTTTTTTAATCATGATGAGGATATCCTTAGATTCCTAAATTGTGTTGATAAATATGAAGGTCAGGGGATTGATTTTGTTGGATTTGTTGAGAATATTGATGGAAAGGAGATGGTGTTTGGAAAAGAGGTCATTTAATTAAAAATAAATAAAATCCCCAATGGTCTTGTTGCTCTTGAAAGGTTCTTTGATAGTCATGATACACACAAGGCCAAAACAACTGTTGCTCACCTAGAGGACCTAGAGGAAGTGAACTTGGGGATTGTAAATGGCCCAAAGAAAGTCTATGTATGTGTTGATGCTAAAAATTGGCAAGGTAACAACCCTTGTGGGAAACTCAATTTATGGGGGACCAACTACACAAAACTGAGTGACCTCCAAATTTTTAAAGAAGTCAGCTTCTTCTATAATTAGTTTTTTGGAATGGGAAAAGGAAACAAATATAAAAATAAAAGATCTAAGTAAGGTGATGTGCCAGAATTTAGATAAAAGGAATGATAAATCTATCTTTTCGATATGATCTAAGGTCCCATTCAGTAATTTACTATCTCCTAGGATGACATAAATTAAAGATTGAAACATGAACAACGCATTCAATGAAATTAAATAATTTTCACACCCATTTACTGAAAAGAGGAGTCAAAAGGCATGATCTAAACCAACAAACTTGCATTCAAATTATAGAAGTTCTACAAATGAACCATTCAAACAATAAAGAAATAGTATAAAATTAATCAAATAGCTTAAGAAAAATAGAAAGGCCGAATAATGGCATAGTTTGTGAGTCTTTCTGCAATAATCTAATAACAATAAAAGGCCCGGTGTCTCTATCTTTTCTGTAATTCTTGAACTTTGGGAACTTGTAGGACTTTGAACCTAGAACTTCTCTTCAGAAGCAAAGAGCACTATATATAGTGAGCATCCCCATTTCCTGTTGAGCAACAACAAAAAATATTTGGAATCCTGAGCAATGATGTAGCACCAATGATTACCCTCAGCCATTGTAACATAAAAGATTCGGGCCATAGCATGTGGTCACCCCCCATCCAGGTGCATCCTTTATGAATGTTGGTAATGGTCCTGACATAGCCCCATGCAAACAAGTGTCACCACCTAGTATAGGCAATTAGAACACATGGCAGCATATTGCACCCCATAGTTTGCTCCATCCTTTTCCTTGAAGAAGCATCCACCAAAGAGATGCGTGGAAGCATTTTCTAGCCCGTAGTTTACTACTCCTTGCCATTGAGGGATTGTGCTTGGAAGAAACATGGAAGCATTCCCTTTTCATTGGTGTTGAAAATGGGGTCAACCAAAGCATATTCAAATGAAGGCAATCTGGTACATGGTTGAGGCCCAATTCAAAAGTGAGAGGAAGCAACCTTTAAGCATGTGCAATGATGACACGTGGGAGCATGGCGGGGGCCATTTGAAAAATGAAGGGAAGAATTCCTTCAGAAAGTGTTGAGCATACAAGTGGTTAATGTTGACATTCATTTATCAAAAAGAGTTGATGATTTTCATTGGAGGCATGTGATGGTACTTCGCAAAAAACAAAACCCAAAGGGAACTTGATGAATTTTATATTCACAACTTTTGGTGACTATCAGGGGAATTTCACTTGAGGAAAGGGGAACCCAAGATTTTCTCTGGTTCGAAGACTAGAGTGCCATCCATTGGGTGATAGAATTAGAATTTAGAAAGGGATGCCTATAGGGGCGACAAGTCATCTTCATACGGTCTCAATACATTGTGAGAATTTTCCTGCACTCCACCTAGGTCAAACATTTCTTTATAAGGTAGTACCTTAGGTAAACCGACCCTTGAATTACAATGGAAAAGTAGCCGCATAACCAAATAGATGACTCCTTCAATGTCTACTATGGTAGGAGGCTAGCTGAAGTTCTGGAAAGTGGCTAGGTCCTACTCCTTTTCTTCAATCTTTGCTACAATTTTCTTGACTATTGCGATTGACCCATCTTCAAGAAATGGGGATAGTAGGCACATCTTAGTTAGCTAGGAGAAATTTTCCTGCATGCCATCCATAGTTTGGTTCAAATTATCTGCACAAGTATTAGTATGCAGGATGGCCGAGTGGCAATGAATGAATTTTTTTATCATCTGGGTAGCAACATTTTGATCCTCGATCCCTGCCTTTGCTAAGTTTTTGTCAAAGACCATGTATAGCTTGCTTAGCAAACTCTTTTCCTTTCTATGATGAACCATGTGAACTGTTTGGTTTTTCCATGAATCTCTCTACTCAAATTTGTTACTTTTGAGATGAACTAGAGTGCTGGCTACAGTGTTAGGCAAAAGGGCTTAACTTTTTCCAATATGAAATGTATAGTTGTTGAGCTACTAGGATGAGGTCTGGCTACATAGCGAGGGCCTGGGAAGCACTCTTTAGAAGGGAAATCTCTGCATGCTTTGAGCTGACATCCTTTTTTAATTCCTCAATTCTCTTTTTTGAGGATGCAAGTTGCTCCCCAACGTTACTTGGCTCCTTAAAATAGTTCTCCTCGACTCAGATGTGGTTTACCAACTTTGTGTCAAGAGAAGAATTCATCTCTTGGAGATATTTTTCTAATTGGAAATTTTTTCCCTCAAAGTCTGTCTTATTCTTTTCTAATTTTTTCTCATATTGAGTGCATTGAGATGCTAGCTCTCCATCTTTTTGTTGTAGATTCTTCTTTGCCTAGGCCAATTGGCTCTAATATTCTTGGTTCTTCATTTTTAGCTCATTGATCAAAATGGAATCAATAGATTAGGACTTGTTGAGTTCTTCTTGGAGTTTGTTCTACTCCAACTCTACTACCCATGCTCTCTCTAATAAGTGCACAACTTCTACTTCCAGTGATTTCTCCCTCATCTCTAGGAAACCAACCCTTTGCTTCACAAGCTTCAGCTCCTCCTTTTCTTTTAATTGATGGCTAGAGTGAAGGAATTAATTCATCAGCACTTGTTGCATTTCTTCCATAGGTTCTACCTTGTCCTATGGTTGTGTTTTTCTTAGATCAAGTCCCATGACATACATGTTATAATCATCCAAAAACATCTCCCCTTGTGATTTGGTAGTGTTTGGGTACAAGGTGGTGAAATTCAATGTTTGATGCACCTCATTGTACATAGTATATACCTTTTCCTCCACATCCTTTTTGTCATCCTTAGCCTTTTTCTTTTTTATTCTAAGAGCCTACACTTGTTTTGTGGATTCTCCTTGGGCTATGAATTTAGATGGTGACTGAACTAGCCCACCTACAAAAGGTGCATCGAGAGGTAGGGAAAAAGGGAATGTAAGTGTTATAGGCCCTTGCATTTTTCTCTTCTAGAGAGTAAAAGTTTGTGGGGAGAAATAAGGGACCTGCCAGAGTTTGGTTTGTGAACAAGTGAAAGGGCTCATCAGCTACTATGGTGATGGGGTAGTCATTGGAGAGTCTGTTTGTTGGGTATAGTGGGTCAGACCTGAGGTAGTAGTAGTAATAGGGGTATGAATAGTGGCTAAGCTTCTAGAAAGAGAGGCAAGGAGAGATTGGGAAGTGGCGATTGGTGTCAAGGTTTGCAAAGGTGTTAAGATAGATGGCTCTGTTTGGGTGAATTGGGAGAAACCTCCCATAAACATTATGGTAGAGGTAGAGAAGGTAGGGTAGACACTTGTAGTAAGGGGTGTCATGAAAATGGCGGAGGATACTAAAGATTGAGAAGTAAGAAAAGGAGTGAACATTAGCTACTAATTGGATGATGGTGGTGCTCCACCTATTGATGGGTCCTCACTTACTTCAAACTCCTAGCTCACTATGAGCACTTGGCCTATGGCAAGTTCTTGTGAACCTTCTCCCATAATAGCTTTTATGTGTTATAGCTTAGGGGGCAGGGATCCTCCCATCTCTATAGTCTCTGATTCTCATTGTTGGGACCCTCTTGTTGCTTTCCAGGCTTAGGTGAGCATCTACAAGGTTCTTGATATATTCAGTCACACATTTAAAGTGACATAAGTAGGATACCTTGTGGAATTTTTCCTTTGATAAGTGGAGGATTTCGATGTCTCAACTTCCTCCTCTTCCTACTCTTCTTCGTTAGAGTCATCGCCTCCACTAGCATTTTATTCAGAAGCAAGATGTTCATCATCCTTCATTCTATTTTAAGGGGCATCAAGTTTTTTTTTTCTGTTGGCGATACACCCAAAAGGCTCTAATTATTTTCACACTCCATTATTTTATTTTTCTTAACTTATTAAACAGGATGGCCCCCATTTTGTGATTCTCATCATAATCTATTGCAATGAAATAGTACTTATTCCTGGGCAGTTTGTTATCTTATGTAGGAATGTGGATTAGGTCAACCTATAATTCATCTTGATCCTCCAATGGGTTGTGCCTCTTTTCCTAGAAAGGTTGCGAACTATGAGTTACTTTGATATGCTCATATGGTAGATCATTAAAAAGTTTGTAATTCCATTTGTCACAGATCATTACCAACCCAAGATGATCCAACTTATCTTGCAACAGTGAGTGTGCTGCCTTTTTCTCTTTCATAGCCACTATCTTGAAGCTTATTAGATAGACAAACAATCCCTTTTTCTTGGATTTTTCTCTACAAAAGGTAGCATTAATAATGCATGCTTTTCAGAACAATTCAAGGGAAAGAACTCAATTTGTAACACATGTTAGAAGGCAGAATGGTTCCTTAGTGAATCCTCACATCCAAATGAATGTAAAATACACTCTAAAAAATCAATCACATTTGGGAATGAAGTTCTACATATACTATGTCTACGTATTAGTGAGTCGATTAATACCATCCTCTCCTTGCAAATATTGCAAAATCAGAGTCATCAAATAATCTAAAAATACATAATAGTTGAAAGAGGAAGAGAGGGGAGGAGTCTAGAAAGAAATTAGCTTCCTTCTATTTCTTTCATCAAAAATAGAGAACTTCACTTGTTTATCAAAGAAATCAAGGTTTCGATGCAAAAACATATGGGAAAGATAGGAAGGAAACCTAAACTTCCATTCAGCTTAGTAATTGTTAATTTTCTCTATCATCTCCTTTGAGAGGTATTATGTAAAATCATACTAGAAGTAAGATTTTTGTCTATGAAACTGGAAACACGTGCCCAATTGAAACATGTACAACTCTTTGTTGATGTCCAGACCACAAACAAATGCCATCATTGAAAAGGAATCTTGCAAGTCTGTGTCGAAAGCGCATTGTGTTGCACTAGGATCCTTGGTGGCTTCCAGTGATCTACTTCAACCCTTTTGGTTTCTTTGTTATAAAACTCCAAAGCCTTATCCCTTGTGTTCCATATATTTTCCCCCTTTGCAGGAGTGAATGCGTCTATTTTTATCTTTCTTTGCATATGATCAAGAATACACAACATATTCTAGATGGCTCCTAGGATGATATTAATGAACAAAGTCTAGCCCTTGATATTATTGGTGCTTGGGTTGAAATGCTTGATGGTCACATCGACTAATTCTAGGAAATAATGAATAGATGGGACCATATATTGTGGAAGCCGATTGAACCATATCTTCTTTGTCATTGGCATTATCTTTTTGGATACCTTCATTCTTTTGCACGTTGCTTCCCTCAATCGTTTAGGGTTCTTTGCAAGAATGGGATCATGAATATTATCCCAGTCCTCCTAGATTAAGTTTTGGTTTCTATAGCTTTTGGTCTTCTCCAATTCATGTGTGTTCAGCCACTTTGGCTTTTTTGGAATAGTAGGCATGGCATAAGAAATATTGTGGAAGACATTGATGGCTAGTGTTGTTCACATAACTTTAAATAAGCTTCAAGTTGCCTCTCCCTATGCTCCTTGGCTTAAACTTTCTATCATTTTTTATGTGCTGGAAGCTTCTGCTTAGCATAAACTTCTCTACAATTTTACCTTAGATCTCATTGTGCACTAGAAACTGCTTTTCCTCTAAGTAGCATATTTGAAAAAACCTCTTAAGTGATTAAACATTTAGCATGCAATATTTAGCTATTTTTTCTTAAGGTGGTAGATGAGAGTTACCTTTCTTGCATTTAATTCAACATGTACCAGAATTTTTTTTGCTTGTGTGAAATGAATCACTTGCCATTTTGAAATGATACGAATTCATAATTACAATTAGCAACTATATTGTACAACATGATTTTCTTGGAACTTAAGTTGATGCTTTGCTAGTAGCTTAAGCATTCATATGCATTAGCAATTAATATTCCAGAAGGAATGATTAACCCAAAGATATGATCAATGCTTGAAAAGATATGAGCTTAGCCTTGGAGTTCTTAAAACACCTAGAGAATGACACCTTAGTATTTTTCTATTCATAACACCACTAATTGCTGCCACCAACTTAGGCTAATTAATTATCCCTTATTAGTTTTGCATGTAGCAAGTTGTACTCAACAGATGCAACTAGGTGGGAAATTAGAGAAGGCTATGGTACGAATTTAAAGTTGGTACTCAATTAGCATCACATTTATGGTAAGAAATTCACCACACATTTCCTTTCTTTTTCTATAAATAGGCATCTAAGCAATAGCAAAATCACACTTAGTGTTTTGAGCAAAGTTGGTAATAGGTAATTGGCTTAGCAATTTAGCATTAGTAGTTGCATAGCATTTTCATAGGCTAGACTTAGGTAGTTTGCAGAAAAAGTTGAAGGTAGTAGTAGAGATCTGCCACCATGAATACCCCAATTAGGCTAGTTTGTCATAAGTCTTAGACAACTTTTTTATGTGAGATTTCAACTAGGCACTTGAAAAGGATGATAAAAAAAAGCACTCACTGGCTATCATATCCATGAAATGATTTATGGGATCTGATTTCCTCAAATAAGAGGATAAATAATGAGTTAATAGTAAAGTGTGCTCACATTTCATTGCCTCAATGCTTGATATTCGAATCCCCAATCCACTAATTATGTGCCTTGTCAAAGAATTTTTCCCAAAGAAGTACCTGAATGGCCTTGGGGAGGCAATGGAAAATGTTACATATAGTAGAGGCATTCCAACCATGAGCGACCTTAGGAGATTCATTGAAGAGGACTTGGTCATACCATGGTTACCATTTCTTAGTGGATTTTTCCCCTAGTCATGGAATGAGAATCACGAGAGGGTCACTCATTCCTGTCACTTCCTTTTATGTATCTACAACGTGGTGTCATTCTATGATATTAACTGGTACATGGACTTTAGGAATTTGGTGTTCCCTCCACCACTGGCCATTGCTCCCTTGGATAATGATGCTCACATTAACAAAGGAATTGTGGACACTACTATTGATGCATCTATTGTTGTTGCCTATGTTTTGGATTGAAGACCTCCATGTTTTTCTTTTCTCTTTCTAAAATCTCATATCACTTAGTTCATTTTTATATATATGCATGAAAGAAGTAGAATATAGGGATATACTTTTAGAATGATAAAGGCTTTATCATTGAATATTGAAAGAAGTAGAATATAGGGATATACTTTTAGAAGCATGGCCCTTGATCCATTTTGACAATGCAAATATCAATGCATATATATAATGAAAATATAACTTTATATAATCATCTTGTTATTTGCTTATGGATTCTACAATATGGGTTATCCTTTCTTTTTAGCATATATGTGCTCAATTCAATTTTGCATGTGGGTGTTTGATTTTTTTGTTCTTTTGAGCTATGAGCTTATTTTTCTTGCTCTTTGCAATAATGGGTCACTTGTCTTCTACCTCAAACCATGGAATATGTAAAAAGACTAGCTAACAAAAACAAAAGGGAACAAAAGGGAAAGAAGGAAAAAGAACTATAAACATATTTACATTGGTAGGATATGCAAGCTTAATTAAATAATTTAAGGTGAATTTTGTTGACCAAAATACCCAATGCTTATTTTCCATAGTTTCTAACTCAAATTCAATATTTTCTTTGCATTGAATTATCCTGAACGGGCCTTCCCAAAGGTTGTCAAACTTCCTATGTTGACCTAGCTTCATAGTGCTTTCATTAAACTTCAACACTAAGTCTCCTCATTTTAGACCTTTGTAGGACACTTTCTTGTCAAACCACCTTTTAATGACCTATTGGTGGTTAGTCATGGTTATTAGGGACTTTTCCCTTTTCTCTTGTACTTCTAGCAACTCAACTAGTTTCATCTCCAGTATGCCATTTTGTTCTACCTCAAGGGATTTTAATAATTGTAGCACTAGAATCTCCATGGAGATAAGCAATAGCACCTCTTTTCCATATACTATTTCATATGATTAAGTCTTGATGACTTGCTTAGGAGTTATGCGGTCTACCTAGAGCACTACTCAGAGGTTTTTATGCCATTCACTTTAGTATTCTAACCCAATCCTTTTGAGGAGTTAGACCAGATTCTTGTTTGTCGACTCGGCTAAGCCGTTCCCTTGTGGGTAGTAGTTTGAAGATGTTTTATGGAATATGTCAATGCGTAAGTGTGAATTGACTTACCTTAGAGCCTAGGAAAAATTTGGCATTGTCAGAGATGATAGTTTTGGGTAGGCTAAATCTCATCACTAGTTCCTCTAGGAAGTCTATTATCTCTGCCTTTGTTGCATTCTTTAGTGGTATGACTTTTGTCCACCTAGTGAAGTAGTTAGTGTCCATCAAGATTCATTTATGACATGCACTAGAGGATGGGTTTATCATTCCAATGAAGTATAGGCCCCATTGTGCAAATATATCATCAACCACTATTGGATTAAGAGGCATTGCAAAATTATTTCATCTTACTACGAAGAACTGGCATTCCTTACAAAATTTTACCAAGGAGTAGGAATCATTGAATAACATTAGTTAGAAGTACCTTGTGCACATGATTTTTATGGCAGTGGTCTTTATGAAGAAATTCCCACTCACAAGACTGCTATGGTAAGTGTCAAGGATCCTTTTTGCTTTCTCTATGGTAACACACCACAATAGAATTTCATTAACATTTCTTTTGAACATGATCCCTTCAATGAGCGTGTATTCACTATTTTGTAGTTGGTAGAATCTCCTCTTTTGAGAAGGAAGACCCAATAGATATTTTCCTATGTGCATAAACCCTACTCTATCCACTAGCCAACAACCTTTGGACTCTAACTCATTCATTAGGATTAGCTCTGGTTGCTCTTCTTTGGTGGGAATTTCTTCATCGTGTGTAAGATACTTGCACAATCCTCTTCCCTAAATGGTTTTTGTAGGCTTGACCTCAATGTCATATTTGAGGATCATGGTGATCCAATAGGCTCTTTTCTTAGTGATTTCTCCTTCCATGATGTATTCACGCACACTAGAATGCGCGACATAAACAATCACCTCATTGCAAGAGATTAGGTGTCAGAACTTCTTGAGTCCCTTAAGTATTGCAAATGCTTGCCTCTCTACAAAGTTGTAGTTTGTCTCATATTACTTAAGAGTCCAAGAGTGAAATGCTATCGAGTGCTCTCCCTTGCCCTCATCATCTTTCCGAGTTAAGATAGTAGCAATGCTTGACTTTCTATTGAATACATACATTATGAAGTCCTTTGATAAGTTTGGGTTGACCAGCATAGGAGTGGAGGAAATAGCATCCTTAACTTCCTCAAAGGATTCTCTGGCTTCTTTTGTCCATTTAAATATTTGATCCCTTTTTAGCATTAGGATGATTGGCCTAATTATTCCTACAAAATAAGAAATAAATTTCCTAATAAAATTTACCTTTCCCAAGAAGGATTGTATGCCTTTCTTGTTGACCAGAAGGGGATTTTCTTTGATTGATTTTACCAGCTCTAGATCAATTGAAATTCCTTCTTTGGACACTATGTGTCCCAATAGCTAGCCTTGTGGTAATCTGAAGAAACACTTTTTTGGTTTAGGGAGATCCCGAACTCCTAGAATTTTTTGAACACCATCTCAAGGTGATCAAAATGATCATATTTGGACTTGGAGAAAACTATCAAATCATCCAAATAAATTAGGATAATCTTGTTGATTAGTTCACTAAAAGTGATAGCCATTGTTTGCTGGAAGGTGGCTCCTGCATTGGAGAGGCCGAACAACATATTAGCCTATGAAAACATTCCCCACTTGGTGGTGAATGTTTTCTTATATTGATCCTCCTCTTTGACCCAAATCTGATTGTAATCGGAGAATCCATCCAATAGGAAAAACACCTCCAATCCTGACACTATCTATAGGATTGACTCCATTGAAGGTAGAAGGTAATGATCCTTCAAGGATGCTCTATTTAGGTCTCAAAATTCCACACATAGATGGATATCTCCTTTCTTCTTTCAAATTAAGACCAAATTGGATACCCACATGCTATTCTTGATTGAGAAGACAATCAGTGACTAGATTAGCTTGGCTAATTCTTATGCCATTAGCACTTCTTTTTTGGGATTTACTAGCCTCTATTTCTAGCAAACTAGTTTTGCACCTTATGTCAGCTCTATTGTATGTTGGATGATATCAGGATCATATGACTAGGCCACCACTCCATAATTTTCACAAAAGTTGATGAGCCTTTCTTTATTGTTGTTTGGGATGTCTTTCCCAACTTTGAGCTTTCTTCCATCTCTAACTTGAAGATCGACATAGTCACCTTTGTCTACTATGAACTTCCCCTTATTGTTTCTTGCATCATCACAATCAAAAATATTTTTGAGAGTGACCAATGCCTTTGGAAGCTTTTTTGATTTTCGCTAAATGATTTTTCCTTCATAAGCTTTAGCAATCTTCAGGTGGAGCTAGTCAACAAATTCTCCTACCTACTGGATGAAGGAGGTAATGCATTCATCATTGTCACACATACTAGCTTTGGTCATTGTCTGGAATGGTTGGTCAAACTATCACTCATACAGAGTGTTTGTTGTGAATGAGGTTGGAGTCAGGATCAAACTGAGATGTGATTGCTTCCATGTGATCCACATTTGTATTTTGTTTTCTAGGCATTGTTTGAATGTTGAAGGCTTCAAAGTCCTCAATCAGGTCCCAAACTTGGTGTTTATAGGATCGTATGTGAACATTCTTGGCTGTGGAAATTCAATGGACTTGATTGACTACCAGTTCAAAATATTACAACACCATTAATTGCTTAATGCCCATCCATTCTGCAAGGTTAAGACCTTGCACTAACCCTTCATATTTAGCTTCATTGTTCGAGCAAGCGAATAGGAAGTGGAAAGATCTCAGTGTCTTCTCATTTTTTGGGGACATTAAACATATCTTGGCTCTTGCGCCAGCCTTGCATCTTGCTCCATCAAAGTGCAACATCCATAGCTTTGAGGCTTTACCACTCTTTAATCCTTTGACGACCTTTGAGAGCACTTGATCTTCATCATAGATGACATAGGTGCCTAGCCTAGTAGCATGGTAGTTTCCAAGAGGATCAATGTCCATATGTTCACTTAAGAAAACATCTTCTTGATCGGTCTGATCTCCAGTCACTTTTTCATCTTCAAGTAGCTCAACACGATACATTTCTTGCTTAATGATAGAGGTATGAACAACCTCAAAGTTGATCATGGCTTCATCAGCCACATGTTCTGAATGTAGAGCTTCAAATTCTATCTTCATTTTCACATCATACTTGGTATTGAGGATAATATGTGACCAATCTAGGGACAACTATCCACCTACCTTTGAAGTGAATTCTCGAGATAGAAAAAGGGCCAAACATGGGGGAAAAATCTATGATCATAGAATCTTGTGACACTGTGATGATAGAACAGGTGAATAGAGTCAAGGGAGGGTCCTTGATGAGACCGGAAATTTCAACTCTATTTCCATCAAGCTACATCAATTCCTTTTTAAAAGGTTCATAACTGAGCCCCAAAGCTTCAACTATCTATTCTAGAATAATTATGGTGCTAGCACCAGAGTCATTCATGCCATTATGTAATAACTTCTCTCCCACAATAAGTGTTAGGAAGAAGGGTTTGGGTTTTGTCTTATCTCTTACCATAGTGGGAGCTTCTAGTCTGCTATTTGTGAGATATTTGGTGGGAGTTGATTGATCAATAGCCTTTGTTTTGAGCAAATACCTTGTTGGCGTTGTACTCACATCCTCCTACGGAGCCTTCTGTAGTAATGTATTTTTCTCTAGAATGGAGCTAAATATCCCAAAGAGACACATTAGTGGATGATTTTTTCAATTTTTACACCACATTGAATGGTTGTGAATTCAAAGATTTCTACTCCTTAGCTCTTGTTATAACAAATTCCTTTCATAGTGGACATTGTGGAACCATTACGAAGGTACTAGGAATTTGGTTAAAATAATTTTTAAGTTTTGGACTAACTAGTTGTGGGACAGCTGGTTCACCCATGAATCTCCTCTTTGAGAAGGTGTTGTAATTGGATTGTACTTGCGATGTTTTAGATGTGGATTCCTCATTGGAAAACACCACTTCTTTTCCTTTCATCCATGAGAAGAGTGTGTGATCAAGAGAAATGTCTACTTCTTGCTCTAGTGATATCCCCTGCATTTTTGGGGTGAGCACCATGTTGTCCATTTTCAAAATGTATACACATACCTTTTGGGATTTGACATTGAGCCTTGGCTGTGCTACTCCACCACCTTTTATTGTGGGTTGTTGCGTGGACAATTTTAGGGCATGTGTGAATCACCACAAGGGAAGCACTAGGGTTTGGTGTCATCGATTAATTTTTTTCCCCATAGTTAGCTCTCTACTTAAGATAATATTGGTACTTTATAGTGGAGTGGGTACCAACACTATTTGATTTGTTGTTTGTACCTACAGATTTGTGTGAGCACCTCCTTGGAACTGATTTTGTTGGTAAGAGGAACTTTCGTCTTGATAATTTTTATAGGCTGACTTTGGAGGCATGACTTGGTTGCACTTGATAATGGTAATCTTGTTGGCCATAGCCTACAACATCTCCTTGATGTAATTCACATCCTCCTTTGAAGAACTGGATGTGGAAGCAACATTCTGCAGAATGCTCAAATTTGCATACATAGATTAAGGAGGAGTTGGTGCACTAGTAGAAGGAATCTCCTGAGTAGGAATTGATATTTTTGGAAATATAGGAATGATGGGCTAAGGTAGAATTTTCTTAGTGTCAACCAAATTGTTCTTCACCTTGATAATGATGTTGTAGGTGCCCAGTAGTGTGGTTTTTCCAAGTGACTGGATCATCATTGAGATGTCGGGGTTGATAGATTTCAAATAGAACATGAATTCCAAATTGAGTGTTGTGTGGACATCAACTTGGATTCTCTACCAAATTGTATGGAACTAAGCATTAAAATTAGCCATGGATTTGTGCAGGGCTTGCTTTATTACCAACACTTGATAATATAGCAAGGATAAGTCTCCTTTGTTTGAAAATATTTGATAGAAAGTATCTCCAAGCTCATCCTAGGTACTAATAGTGTTTTCTTGCAGCGTTTGGTACCAATATAGTGCCTTGCCTCTGAAAGAGGTGGTGAGCAACCTTAGTGCTATATTTTTTTCTATACCATCATGTACCGAACATACATATGCAACATCTTGTATATGTTCAAATGGTGTTCTTGAGCCATCCCTAATGAATTTAGGTATAGATTTTAGGGCAGAAATTAGGATAGTGGCCCAAATGGCTGATGCTACTAGTGCTACAAGAGGACTTCTGACATCCCATGCCACAATTTCCACTAGCAAGAAGCAACATGGCTAGAAAAAAGTGTGGAGGAAGTGAAACTTTCACTAATTAGGTTGTGGATTGTATTGTCCCTAATGGCAGTACTAATAAACTAGGGTTATTTGCTATTTGGGATCTAGTTACAGGCCGATGGCTCATACACCCTCCTTAAAATTAGGTTCGTTTAAGCTCATTCCCACTGGGTTGTGCCATAGAAAAAAGTTCCCTTTTTCTTGACATGAGATTAATTGGACTTAATGAAGCCTTGGTTTAGGTGTTGTGAGGAATTTTATGCATCCACACTAGGTCTTGGACCCTTGAAAACAAAATAAAATGCTAATCACGATGTCTTGTGAAGGTGTTGTGAAATGTTGTAAGACACTTCTATTTTTTCAATTGTTCCACCACGTTGAAGGGTGGTGGATTTAGAGATTTCTACTTCTTAGCTCTTGTTATAACAATTTACTTTCATAGTGGACATTGTGGCACCACTACAGAGGTACTAGGAATTTGGTTAAAAGAATTTTTAAGTTATGGACTAACTAGTTGTGGGATGACTGGTTCACCTATGAATTTCCTCTTTGAGTGGGTGTTGTAATTAGATTGTACTTGTGATGTTTTATATGTGGATGCCTCATTGGGAAACATCAATTCTTTTCCTTCCATCCATGAGAAGAGTGTATGATCAAGAAAAATTTCTACTTCTTACTCTAGTGACATCCCCTACATTTTTGGGGTGAGCACCATGTTGTCCATTTGCGAAAGGTATACACATACCTTTTGGGATCTGACGTTGAGCCTTGGTTGTGTTACTCTGCCACCTTTTGTTATAGGTTGTTGCATGGACAATTTCAGGGCATGTGTGAATCACCACAAGGGAAGCACTAGGGTTTGGTATCATCGTTTGTATTATTTTTCCCCATAGTTAGCTCTCTACTCAAGCTAATATTGGCACTTTACAGTGGAGTGGGTGCCAACATTATTTGATTTGTTGTTTTTGCCTATAGATTTATGTGAGTGCCTCCTTGGAACTGATTTTGTTGGTAAGAGGACCTTCTGTTTTGATAATTTTTATAGGTTGGATTTGGAGGCATGACTTGGTTGGACTTGATAATGGTAATCTTGTTGGCCATAGCCTACAACATCTCCTTGATGTCACTCACATCCTCCTTTGAAGAACTAGATGTTGAAGCAACATTCTATGGCATGCTTGGATATGCATACATAGATTAAGGAGGAGCTGGTGCATTAGTAGAAGGCATCTCCTAAGCAGGAACTGATATTTTTGGAAATATAGGAATGATGGGTTGAGGTAGCAATTTCTCAGCATCTACCAAATTGTTCTCCACCTTGACAAAAACATCGTAGGTGCCCAGTAGTGTGGTTTTGCAAAGCAATTGGATCATCATTGAGATGTTGGGGTTGATAAATTTTAAATATATCATGAATTCCAGATCGAGTGGCAGGTGGATATCAACTTGGATTATCTACTAGATTGTATGGAACTAAACATTAAAATTATCCATTGCTTTGTGCAGGGCCCGCTTTACAACCAACACTTGATAATATAGCGAGGATCAGTCTCCTTCATTTGAAAATATTTGATAAAAAGTATCTCCAAGCTCATCCCAAGTACTAATAGTTTTTTCTTGCAACATTTGGTAGCAATCTAGTGCCTTGCCTTTGAAAGAGGCGGTGAGCAACCTTAGTGCTATATTTTGGTTTGTAACGCCATGTACTAGAAATACATCTACAACATCTTTTAGATGTTAAAATGGTGTTCTTGAGGCATCCCTGATGAATTTAGGTATAGATTTTAGGGCAAAAATTAGGATAGCAACCCAAATTGCAAGCACTACTAGTGCTACAAGAGGACTTCCGGCATCCCATGCCACATAATTTCCATTAGTAGGAAGCAACAAGGCAAGAAAAAAGTGTGGAGGAAGTGAAATGTTGAATAATTGGGTTGTGGATTGTACTTTCCCTAATGTCAATACTAATAAACCAGGGTTATTTGCTATTTGGTATCTATTTATAGGCTGATGGCTGATACACCTTCCTTAAAATTAGGTTCATTTAAGCTCAGTCCCACCGGGATGTGCCATAGAAAAATTTCCCTTTTGCTTGACATGAGATTAATTGGACTTAATAAGGCCTTGTTTTAGGTGTTGTGAGGTATTATATGCATCCACACTACGTCTTGGACCCTTGAAAACTAAATAAAATTCTAATCACAATGTCTTGTGCAGGTGTTGTGAAATGTTGTAAGACATTTCTATTTTTTCAATTGTTCCACCACGTTGAAGGGTGGTGGTTTCAGAGATTTCTACTCCTTAGCTCTTGTTATAACAATTTCCTTTCATAGTGGACATTGTGGTACCACTATAGAGGTACTAGGAATTTGGTTAAAAGCATTTTTAAGTTGTGGACTAACTAGTTGCAGAATAGTTGGTTCACCCATGAATCTCCTCTTTGAGCAGGTGTTGTAATTGGAATGTACTTGTGATGTTTTAGATGTGGATGACTCATTGGAAAACACCACTTCTTTTCCTTCCATCCATGAGAAGAGTGTGTGATCAGGAGAAATGTTTTCTTCTTGCTCTAGTGGCATCCCCTACATTTTTGGGGTGAGCACCATGTTGTCCATTTGCGAAGAGGTATACACATACCTTTTGCGATATGACATTGTGCCTTAGCTACACTACTCTGCCACCTTTTGTTGTAGGTTGTTGCATGGACAGTTTTGGGGCATGTGTGAATCACCACAAGGGAAGCACTAGGGGTTGGTGTCATCTATTCAATTATTTTTCCCCATAATTAGCTCTCTACTCAAGCTAATATTGGCGCTTTACAGTGGAGTGGGTACCAGTACTATTTGATTTGTTGTTTGTACCCAAAAATTTGTGTGAGTGCCTCCTTGGAACTAATTTTGTTTGTAAGAGGACCTTTTGTCTTGATAATTTTTATAAGTCAGCTTTGGAGGCATGACTTGGTTGTACTTGATAATGGTAATCTCATTGGCCATAGCCTGCAACATCTCCTTGATGCCACTCACATCCTCCTTTGAAGAACTAGATGTGGAAGCAACATTCTACGGCATGCTCGAATATGCATACATAGATTGAGGAGGAGCCGATGCACTAGTAGAAGGCATCTCCAAAGCAGGAACTGATAATTTTGGAAATATAGGAATGATGGCCTGAGGTAGCAATTTCTCAGCATCTACCAAATTGTTCTCCACCTTGACAACAACATTGTAGGTGCCTAGTAGTGTGGTTTTTCCAAGCGACTAGATCATCATTGAGATGTCAGGGTTGATAGATTTCAAATAGAAAATGAGTGCTATATCAAGTGACAAGTGGATATCAACTTGGATTCTCTACCAAATTGTATCGAACTAAGCATTAAAATTGGCCATGGCTTTGTGTGGGGCTTGCTTTATGGCCAAAACTTGATAATATAGTGAGGATCAGTCTCCTTCGTTTGAAAATTTTTGATAGAAAGGATCTCCAAGCTCATCCCAAGTAATGATAGTGTTTTCTTGCAGCGTTTGGTACCAATCTAGTTCCTTTCCTTTAAAAAAGGCAGTGAGCAACCTTAGTGCTATATTTTGGTCTATAATGCCATGTACTAGACATGTCTACAACATCTTGTACATGTTCAAATGGTGTTCTTGAGCCATCCCTGATGAATTTAGGTATAGGTTTTAGGGTGGAAATCAGGATAGTGACCCAAATGGTAGGCACTACTGGTGCTACAAGAGGACTTCTAGCATCCCATGCCACATAATTTCCATTAGCAGGAAGCAGTATGGCTAGTAGAAAGTGTGGAGGAAGTGAAGTGTTCACTAATTGGGTTTGGATTGTACTATCCCTAATGGCGGTACTAATAAACCATGGTTATTTGTTGTTTGGGATCTAGTTATAGGATGATGGCTCATACACCCTCCTTAAAATTAGGCTCATTTAAGCTCAATCCCACCGGGCTATGCCATAGAAAAAATTTCCCTTTTGCTTGACATGAGATTAATTGGACTTAATGAGGCCTTGATTTAGGTGTTGTGAGGCATTTTATGCATCCACACTAGGTCTTAGACCATTGAAAACTAAACAAAATGCTAATCATAATGTCGTGTGAAGGTGTTGTGAAATGTCGTAAGAGATTTCAACATTCTTCTAGACTCTATTTATTACAATTAACCCAAAAATCACCCTTTTATTCATTATTAAGTCCTATGTTGAAGTGTTGTAAAGTCTTGTAGCAAACTTTCATGGTTTTCTAGGCACATCACTATTTATACCTTTTTCATGCTTTATTTGGCTCCTTTATGGTCTCATATGCTTAATTAAGTGTATTTTTGAGTATTATCCCAAAAAAAAAACATTGCATACAACATATTTTCCCGACACACATTTTCAAGTCCTAGGTGGGACCCATTCACCATGGGTGACAAATGAGTCCCCCTTGGCCCCAAATTGAAAATATTTTAAATTTTCTTTTTGGATTTTATTGAAAAACACTTGATGTCGCCCTATGATGAGCTATGAATGGGTAAATAAGGCACAAGTGTGTATAAATATGTGATTTACACCTTTTTATATATATATCTTATCTTCTAATCTCTAATCTCACATTCATCTCTTAATCTCATTCACATCATTTATTCATCAATCAACTTAGGGATTTCACATTGCAAGACATCAATTTAGCTTCCTTAGACATTCAAGGGTAGATTTCACATGTTTTGTTGCAAGATTTCAAGATCAATCATCAAGGAAAGGTAAACTAATCCATTGTTGCATGTTTCATTCCTTTCTTTCATTATTTTGGTTTAATTATCTAAATGGGGTTTGACCAAGGCAAACCCCCATGCCCTAACAATCAACATTTCTTCTTCTCTTCTTGTGTGTTTGTGGATTGAGTTCCTTTGGAAGATTGAAAATAATTAAAGATCAAATTTCAAGGTTGTTAAAGTCCTCTCTTCATTCAACAAATCAAAAAATCAACAAAAAGTCACTTTTAGACCCAAATCCGACAATTTCAAACGCGGATGCCTGTAGGAAGAAGAAGAGAAAATATAGCTCCACAAAATCAACTCCTGAATTTTTTTATTCCTATAGGTGGACTAATTTTCCACCCATGGCAAATGAGTCCCATTTGTAGGCCTAAAAAGTGGTTTTATCAGAATTGAGCTCCTAGTAGTCAAAAACCCATTTTATGGAGTTTTCATCAAAAGTAGGATTGATTCTCCATGAAGAATAATTCACCATGCATGGATAATCAGTCCTATTGGCCATAAAAAGTAACTTTTGGAACATTCCAGAACCTTCTAGGAACTGTAATCTACCACCAGGTGCACTCTATTTAGTTTCATCAACTTTTGTTTTCATTTGTCTAGGTTTCTAGTTCATATTTACAATCAACACTGTGTTTTCCAACATCTTGCATTAAATTATCTTAAATTCACTTATTTTCATTTGTAAGGATTCAAACACATCTACACACACTTCACATCAATATCCCATCCATCCTTACATTAATCTTGATTGAAACATTGTGCATTTTGGTCCATCTTTCCCCTTTTAGGTGAAAAACCCTAAAAGAGCAAGGAAGGTTTTGGGTACCAAAAACCCTTTTTTTCATTTTCGTGAACCTACATTTTAAATAATTCTCTTTTTTGATTTCAATTCCTTCATCATAGATCTAGTGTTGCATTGACTTTGCATTAGGGTTTTCATTCGTTAATTTGCATGCTAGGTTTCAAATTTTGAATTCATAAAAAGTGAATTTAAGTTGCATTTTTGGCATATAATTTCATGTAAATTTTCTAAAATTCTACATTTTTCATTTAGGTATACATCATAGCACTCAGAAACCATAAAAATCCCTCAATTTTTTTTGAAAAATCTAAAAAAGTCCATACCAGGACTCATTCGCCACCATGGGCGAATCAGTCCCTTTTGACCCCTGAAACAACATTTTACCGAACTCATAATTTTTTTTTTAGGATTCTATTTAGTGCCTTAACTTGTATATATCAGTCAGTTGCATTTCTATGGCATGCATTTTGTTAAATTTTACTTCAAATAACTCCTTTCATGCACTGTTTCATTTCACTTTCTCCAATCATACATTTTCTTCTCAAATTGTTGCATTTACAAACTGAAAAATTGCATTGCATTATACTTTCTTTCATTTAGCATGTTTTCTTTCAAAAATATCCTCTTGAATTGATTAAACATGGATTTTACAAGAATAATATCCCCTTTTATGAGTTTTCTTTTGACTACCATAATAGGGACTTTAAGAAACAATCCATTAATACAATCCTTAATCTTACATTACCCATTGGTGAGAATGGGAATGTATACAATCATAAAAAACATACTTATTCTTCTTCTGATACCTCTCCTATTAGTGACAAGGGTATTTTGGTGCAAGAAGTCACAAGCCTTGAAAGTCTTGATTGTCCATCTCCTTATTCCCCTTTGGAAGATCTCACACAATAAGAGCATGACATAATAGACACATTCCTCAACATCACCCCACCAAATCTCCATGGTCATGACAAACAATATTGTCCATCTCCTAATACCCCTCCTTGAAGTAACGAGGATAGGTTGGTGTTAGAAGACATGCCTATTCAGAATCATGACAACCTTGATCTTCCCTTCCCTAATGTCCCTATCCTATGGGAAGATTTATTTGCAAACCATAGTGGTTCTTCTCTTGATACCTCCTCCACTTGTGATGAAGCTACTTTCTAAACCTCAAACTTGGATGAACATATTACAAGCTCTCCTTGTAGGGTAGATAACATGAAACAAACAAATAATCCTATGGACATTCGTCATTTCCCTCCTCATAATTCCATCATTGATCATTCCCTTATTAGAAACAATTTTTTTGTGGAAGAACAATGCCTTGTCCAAAACATGTGGCTTGTTGTTCTCTTAACAACTCTCCTACTAGGGAGAATATCATGGCATTATATTGTGGCAAACAAGTGGTTATTGATTTCCCTTACTTAGAAATACATCAAAACAAAACTGTTGAGGCTATGAATGCACAAGTGTCCAATTGATCCCCTTTGATCAATGGACCACATACATATCCCGTAGGACATCTTCATAACCCTCTCATCCTTTACCCACCTTATTCAATATCACACAACAAACCCCTAACTCATCCTTCACAATTAAGGTCCTTGAACATCATCCTTCCCAAAACATTAAAATTGTCATCTCGTAGAATGCTCACAATTTGAATTCATTAGATTTTGTATCATCCTACAATGAAGAGAAAAAAATCTTGCAATCTATAGAGTCTTATGTAGGTATGACAACTAAGCACTCTGTATCTTTGACCCCAATCATACAAACACCTTCTCCTCTTGATCCAGAAGGTATCTTGTCAAGAATTCTCCATGATAACTTGAAATAAATTATATTCCAAGACTTCATTTTGTGCCTATCATAGAGTTCATGGTCACTCCACTAATGAATGTAATGACTTGAGTCCTAAAATTCAACATTTTTAGGAGTTTGGTATGCTTCCCTATGTGGGGGAATCTCATTCCCCTAATTTTTATTGATTTCCACTCTATCATGCATTTCATTAATAATTTTGGCTCACCTTTGTCCCACACTCAATGGGGGAAAGGGGTTTAGAAAGCCTTGTCCTCATATGTCACTTGTTGTTGTCTCTTTTAACTAGTTTTTAACCTTTCATGAATACATAAGAGAAAGTTTGAGATGTGGACGACATGCCTTAAGTTGGCTCACCTATGACATACTCCCCTTTTTCATGATGTAGCTTATCAAAAACAGATGACTTGGCAGAGGGCTTTCTGAATAAGATCTCATGTCTTCTTCTCTCTTCTTCCACTTTAAAGCAATTGCTCATAGTATGGGTTCTCACAACTACTTTAAAGTGAGGGGCATACATCACCACTCACATTTCATTGTTTGATTTTCCTTTTCTTGCTATTCTGTCTCTTGGAAGCATTAGGTACAATGTTGCCTAGGATGAGACCTTGCATGTTTCCTCTCTTGGAAACAAGATGAGATTTTTTGCACTCATCCTCTCTTGGAGACATTGGGCATGATGTTACCTGAGATGAGACATTGTATGAATTAAGAAAAATCCCTTTGAACAATCCTTAACATTATTTTGCAGTAACAATGTTTATAATTATCAAAATCAGTTCATTTTCTTTTGTGGCACCTTGTTAAAGTTATCAATAGGTGTAACTTTAATATGGTTGAGTGGGAAGCCCAACTAGTGGCATGAATTTTCTCCATAGCCACCTTTGTGCTTGTGATTGCATACCAACTAGCATATGTATTTCACCTTTTGGGATTTCTCACCCCACGAACAACTAGTTATGTGGCCCCAAAGTGAGTATGATGTGGCCTTCTCACCTCGCATACGACCTAAAGTTCTGTGGCCCCAAAGTGAGTACATATTTTTCACATTGTATTTCTTTCCATTTTTACTTTGCATTATTTTGTATCTTTGGGGCTTGACCTACTTGTGAATCTCTCTTGAATGTCTACTTTATTGTGAGTTTGAAGTAAGTTCATCCTCTCACTAAAGTGGGGGCTAAATGTGTTGTAGAAAAAAGTTCCCTTTTGCTTGACATGAGATTAATTGGACTTAATGAGGCCTTTATTTAGGTGTTGTGAGATATTTTATGTGTCCATACTAGGTCTTGTACCCTTGAAAACTAAATAAAATGCTAATAAAGATGTCTTGTGAAAGTGTTGTCAAGTGTTGTAAGATATGTCTACATTCTTCTAGACGTTGTTTATTACAATTCACCTAAAAATCACCTTTTTATTCATTATTCAGTCCTATTTTGAAGTGTTGTAAAGTATTGCAACAAGATTTCATTCTTTTCTAGGCACATCTTCACTATTTATCCCTTTTCCATGCTTTATTTGGCCCCTTTATTGTCTCATATGCTTAATTAAGTGTAATTTTGAGTATTATCCTAACAAACAACATTAAATACAACATATTACCTGACACACATTTTCAGGTCCTAGGTGGGACCCATTCACCATGGGTGGCAAATGAGTCCCCCTTGGCCCCAAATTCAAATTATTTTAAATTTCCTTTTGGGATTTTATTCAAAAAAACTTGATGTTGGCTTGTGATCAGGTATGAACGGGTAACTAAGGAACAAGTGTGTATAAGTATGTGATTTACACCTCATTTTTATATCTCTTATCTTCTAATCTCTAATCTCTCATTCATCTCTTAATCTCATTCACATCATTTATTCATCAAGCAAGTTAGGGATTTCACATTGCAAGACATCAATTTAGCTTCCTTGGACATTTAAGGGAAGATTCTACATGTTTCATTGCAGAATTTCAAGATCAATCATTAAGGAAAGGTAATCTATTCCATTGTTTCATGTTTCATTCCTTTCTTTCATCATTTTGGTTTAACTATCTAAATGGGGTTTGACCAACGATAACTCCCATGCCCTAACAATCAACATTTCTTCTTCTCTTCTTGTGTGTTTGTAGATTTAGGTCCTTTGGAATCTTGGAAATCATTGAAGATCAAATTTCAAGGTTGTTAAAGTCCCCTCTTCATTCAACAAGTCAAAGAATCAACAAAAAGTCACTTTCATCTACCCAAATCCAATAATTTTAGAAGTGGACACCAGTAGGAAGCAAAAGTGCAGATCTAGCTCCATAGAATCAACTCCTAATTTTTTTTATTCTTGTAGGTGGACTAATTCACCACCGATGGTGAATGAGTCCCATCTATATGATTTAAAAGTGGTTTTGTTAGAATTTAGCTCCCGACAATCAAAAATCTATTTTCTAGACTTTTCATTAGAAACAAGATAGAACCACAATCAAATTATAGAAGTTCTGCAAATGAACCATTCAAAAAATAATGACACAATATAAAGTTAATCAAATAGCTTAAGAAAAATATAAAGGATAAATAATGGCACAATCTGTGAATCTTTCTACAATAATCTAATAACAATAAAAAGGCCTTGTATATCTATCTTTTCTACAATTCTTGAACTCTCAAAACTCATAGGACTTTGAACTTAGAACTCCTCTTCACAAAAAAGGAGCAATATATATAGTGAGCATCCCCAATGCCTATCGAGAAACAACTAAAAAGATTTGGAATCCTGAGTAATGATATAGTAGCAATGATTCCCCTTAGCTTTTGTAACAAAAAAGATTTGAGCCATAGCATGTGGTCACCCCCCATCTAGGTTCATCCTCTATGAATGATGGTAGTGGTCCCAACATAGCCCCATATAAATAAGTGTTGCCACCTAGTATAGGCAGTTAGAGCATATGGAAACATATTGCAGCCCATAGTTTTCTTTATCCTTTTCCTTAAAGAATCATTCATCGAAGAGACGCATGGAAGCATTTCACAACCCATAGTTCACTACTGCCTCTCACCATTGAAGACTTTCACTTGGAAGAAAAAAGGAAGTGTGACCTTTTCATTGGTCCTGATAATGGAGTCCGCCAAAGCATATGCAGATGAAGGTAGCATGGCACACAGTCAGGGTCCAATTCAAAAGTGAGATGAAGTAGCCTTTAAGCATGTGTGACGACGACACGTGGGAGCATGGTGGGGTGCATTTGAAAAATGAAGGGAAGAATTCCTTCAAAAAGCGCTAAGTGGACATGTGATGGAGGTTGATAGTCATTTATTGAAAATAATTGATAATTTTCATTGGAGGCGTGGGCTGGTACTTAACAAAAAATAAAACCCGAAGGGAGCTTGATGAATTTTGTATTCACAATAAGAAAGAAGATGAATCCAAAGGTAAAGGAAATGTTAATTTCCTTACTCAGAAAATATAGACATGTCTTTGATTGGTCATATGATGACTTAAAAGCTTACAAAGAGGAAATATTTCAGCATGAAATTCCTTTAAAAGATGATACAAAACCTTTTAGGAAAAACAAAGACCAATTAATCCTACTTTAGCTCCCAAGATGCAAGAGGAGTTGGTAAAGTTGAGGGATGTTGGTATTATAAAACCCATTAGACACTCTTCATCTATATCTAATCTAGTACCATTAAGAAAAAGGAATGGCGACATAAGATTATGTGTTGATTTCAGGAACCTGAATGTATCCTCATTAAAGAACAATTATCCACTACCAAACATGGAAGCTATGTTACATAAGGTAACTAGTTGTGAGCTACTATCAATGATGGATGATTTTTCAAGTTATAATCAAGTAAAAGTAAAGGAGTCTGAGCAGTACAAGACTGTGTTTACTAATCCTTAGCTTACCTACATTTATGTTAGGATGTCTTTCGGCTTAATAAATACAAGTGCTACTTTTCAGAGAGATATGGATGTAGCTTTCTTAGATTTTATTGATTTATTTATGGTTGTATATCAAGATGAACTTACCACTTATTCTAATAGAGAGGAAGATCATTGTATGTATTTTAGAAAAGGTATTTATCAAATCATTATAATATGGGATATCTTTTAATCCAAAGAAATGTGCATGTGGGGTAACTAAGGGAAAGTTGCTAGGTCACATTGTGTCCAAGGAAAGAGTAAGAATAGACCCTAAAAGAGTGGAAGCCATTGACAAGATTCCTCAGCCAAAAAACATCAAGGGCATTCAGTCATTTTTTGGAAAAATAATTTTTTTGAGAAGATGTGTAACCAACTTTGCAGAAATCACAAGACTTATTTCCAAAATACTGAAGAAGGGTGAAAAGGTGCTTTGGAGTGAAGAGCCTAGCTAGGCTTTCAAGAAAATAAAAAATCTATTAATGAAGCTCTAGTTTTGAAGTCTCAATTTTTATAAACCAATGCACATTTTCTCTTTTTCCTCATTTCATACCATTGCTATTGTCTTACTACAAAAAAATGAGGAAGGTTTTGAACAACATATTGCAGCTTTTAGAAAATATTTACAAGCTACATAATTGAAATATGATACTACTGAGAAACATGCATATGCTTTGGTAAAGGCTGTGAAGAATTTTAGAACTTACTTACAAGGGGCTACAATCATAGCTTTTGTACCAAGTGTTATTGTGAAAGATATTTTTACTTAGCAAGAGACAACAAGGAGAAGGTGTAGATGGGTCAACAAGATCCAAGAATTTAACATTGATGTTCAAATTACCAAATTGGTGAGAAAGCAAGGCCTAGCCAAGCTAATGATAGAGGCTAATTTGGAAGCTAATCAAGTTAATTAGATTGAAGTGATTGATGTTGCTCCTATCTATGATATGAAAACATGTGAATGGTAGAGAAGAATTGTGTAGTATTTACAAACCTTGTAGTGTCCTGCTGATTTGGCTAATAGTGAAACAAGAACACTGAGATTGCATGCCATCAGATATGTGATTATTGACAATGAGTTATGGTGGAGAAGTCTTGATGGCATACTTCTCAAATGTGTAGATAGAAAGTAGGCATTGGAACTTCTACAAGAAATGCACAATGGGGTGTGTGGTGGTCATTACATGGCAAAGACCAATACACACAAAATTTTAAGAGTTGCATTCTAGTGGCCCACTATTTTTAAGGGTTCTCACAAGTTTGTTAAAACTTGTGATGCTTGTCAATGATTCTCAGGAAAGTTGATGTCTTAAGGAGATTTACCACTTAGGCCTATGACAGTTGAAGCCCCCTTCCAACAATGGGGAATTGATTTCATCAGAGAATTATCTAAGAAATCTAGTGGTGGCCACTCATGGATTCTTGTTTCCACTGACTATTTTTCAAAATGGGTACAAGCAAGGTGGTAGTTGATTTTATATTAAATAATATTCTTATGAGATTTGAAATCTCTAAGAGGATTATCTTAGATAATTCTATGTGCTTTAGATCAGATGAATTCAGGGACTTTTGTGAAAGAAATGGCATACAAGTCTCTTACTCTTTACCTTACCATCCTTTAGGAAATGGTCAAGCTAAGTCTAGTAATAAGAGCTTGATGACGATAATCAAGTGTTATGGAAAAGAACAAAAAATCTTGGGACTCAAAGTTAAAGTTGGCACTCTGGGAATATAGAGTGACTATAAAAACAACTACTAGTAATTCACCATTTGGCTTAGTATATAGTCTTGATGCTAGATTTCCACAAAATAAACTAATCAAGATGTATAAAATTTTGTAGGAATATGATGAATAAATATGTGATGATATGCATCATAGAAAAAATAATCTGGTGCAATTAGATGAGACCAGGAGGGAAGATCAAGTTAAAAATATGAAGATTGAAGTGTAGGTTAAGCATCTATATGACAAGAGGGCTTCTCCCAAAAAGTTTGAAGTGAACAATATGGTGTTATCCTCAAATGAAAGAGCTTAGGATAAGGGAAAGAATGGGAAATTAGAAGCATTATGGATTGGCCCTTATTTGATAGTCAACACTCATGGGGAAGATTCATATTTCCTTCAGATCTTAACAGGTGAACTTTTTGAACTGCCAATACATGGACAATTCTTAAAGCCATACTTCTCCTACATATGTTATTTTTCATGGAAAATTTGACTTTTATACTATGTATATAGGTGTGTTTTATTTTTTTGTGTTTGGTTTGGTCTTGCTACCTAGTCTGAGTAGCTCCCTAGTTCGGGTCCTCTATTTTTTATCCACATTTTGTTCTGCCTCAACCTGAGATTCTTGGGATCTCATCATGCTTGGAAGAGGCATATGTCCCTAGTCAGAGCCACTGATGCAACCTTAATTTTCTTGTTCTATTTTCAAAACCTATCACATTTCGACATAGGACTAATATATGAGGGTTTAGGATTCATTTTTCATAAGTGCTTGTAATGTTCTATTTTTTTGTTGACTCCATGTTGCTCACTGCCAGTCATTTTTAAATTTTCTTGAGTCTATTATTATTGTCTAGTAACTGGTTCCCCAATCCTAGGTCCAGGAGTTTACTTTTTATAAGGATAAGTTAAAGACCTTTTTTGACTTTACATCCTTTGTATTATGTCTTAGCAATCCTTAAGTCCTTTCTATTGTATCATCCCAAAGAGTCCCCTCCATTAAAACAAATTATGAGCACGCGTCTAAAGGTTTTCGCTTAAGTTCAATCGACCTTTCATCTTTATCACTCATTGCTGATCACTTTTGAAGTGTATGTTCTAAATCAGCAATGAGTGATGAGATGGTATCCCTCTGATATCGCTCATCATGAATAGCTACTAGAAATTTTAATCTAAATGTGTGATGAGTGAGATTCTTAGTATTATTGAGGGATCACTTATCGCTAATGGTTTCTGACCCCTAAATATTGTAATAGCGATGAGTGATTCCCTTGGGCCTTATGATCTTATTTTCAGTGCCTATCATGGATATGTTATGAAATGATTTTTCAAATGAGTGATGAGTGACGAGATAAATTTCCATTGCATCACTTCTCGCAATTTTTTTTTGAGTGCTAAGTTCTTGATTAGCAATATGTGATATGTAAAGACATTACAATAATCTCTCATCGCTAATTGCTTGCAAATCTTATGATGATGATTAGCAATGAGCAATGGCTTGATATTTTATTGTTTATCATAGATCCATTTCAAAGCCTTGGTTTTGATTAGCGATGAGCGATAAAGTTCCCTATCTTAAAAAAAATATTTTTCTAATCTTGGTACATCTTTTCTACGATACCTTTTGTGCCATTAATTTTTCATGTAGGTGTATGTGTCCAAATATGATGCTTTCACTATATCTTTTGCTGCTTATAGGAGCCAAGGTGCAAAGTGGGATCGATGAGGAGCAATGAAATTGAATGTGATTAGGGAACGGACCGTAGATCCAAGGGATGATATTTCATTGCATAAAACACTTGCATCGCTGATGGAGCTAGGCGAGGATGAAGTAAATCAACAACCAACGACAAATACTAAATGAAGAGAGAATGTGACAGAATCCTAAGAACTTCATATAAAGCAAAGAGGAAGGTGGTGAGATGAATTAATAACCATTGATATAGTTTTAAAGGTAAAGGATCAATGATTAGGGTTTAAACTTGAATGACTAACTGTCAATTGGATCTCCCAAGCTTACTATCAAGTATTAATGGTGGAACACCTCTCTCTTGGCTATAATAGAAAGTAGATATTTGGTTGATTATGAATTTGAATTCATTTTCTAGTGGAAAGGATAGTAGAAGCTAGAGAAATTGTGTGGCAAGCTCTAGAAGCTATTAGTAACTAAGTTGCCTAGCTTTCACCTAGGTAAGCAAAATTGATATTTCCTTCTAACTAAAGTAGTGAGGTGAATGCCTTAGAGAGTCAATAGGAAATTGGGGGAATTTTCTATTTGTTCATTACTGGTAATTTTAATTTGGTGATTAAGCACTGTATAAATTATGAGAAAAAGTGTCTTGTTCAGTAGTAGTGCTTTCTCATGTCATAACTATGAAGGGTTTCTTTTGGTTGTAGGAAATTGTAAACCCTAGTTCCATTTTCATTGCAAACATGAGTGACCCAAAGCCTAGTGAATCTAGTGTTAGATTAGAAAGGATACCAAAAAAAAAAGAGGGTTACAAGACTTAAAACTTAGGATGCTTCAGTTAAGGTTGAGTCTAAGCCAATGGCAGTGTCCAACCCTTCACCAAGAACTCTTGCAACATCCACTAAGTCCAAAAGTGCAAAGAAAGAAATGGAAAAATTTATGCAAGAGGCCTTTGGAGATGTCAAAGAAGGAGGGTCATGAGTTGGTAAAAGACCCATAGGTCAAGTAACCATGAACACTAGGTTGATTGATAGTGTTGGAAAAACTGGTGAAAAACCCAAAACCCAGAGTGGATGAAATTTTTTCTAGTATACTTTCAATAGGAAACATTCTAGCAAGGCTGCATGTTATTTATGGGGGTTGAACCTTGGAAAGTTGGTGGTCCCAAATGTGTTTTTAGAAGTGGATTTAATGATAGAATTGGAAGGAACTATAACCCTACTAACAGGACAATCAAAAGTGAAAATGGTGATATAATTTTGGAGGTAACATAGGATAAGATGATAGATGTATTTGGGTTAAATCTCAATTATACTGCAAAGTTCAAATATGTTGAATTCTATGTTGAGTATGATAAGAGAAAATTTGCATACAAAGAAAGACCGCTTGTGTGACATAGAAGGAGTGGGGAGAAATTCACTACTAAGGATGTTGAGCCTTTTGAGTGTGAAGAATTTTAAGATTATTTCAAAAAAACTTATTGTTGCTTAAATCAAGTATTGGCTTAGGACTTTGAGGTTAGGATAGCTCATGATTTATTGGTGACGGTGGTGGATATACAAGGTCATAATCAAAACACTGGTTTTGATTATGCCAACTTTGTTGTTGAACAGATGCATGAGAATTTTCTCAATTTCAAAAAGGAGGTGCTACCTTTGTGTTTTCCCCGTCACTCTTTATTGATGCATATGCTCTTATGGGAGGGTGATTATGAATGGAAAAGGAAACTAAATTAGAAGCTTAAGGATAGTGAGAATAATGTTCTCCTTGTACAAATGTGGACATATATCTAGGATGAGGATTGCTCCAATTCTAATTACATCTTGTTTTCTAATATTGTAAGATGTGGTATTCTAGAAACATTGGGTGTAGCACCTATCCAAAAAATTTCTCTAGAGATTAGAAATCTTATGTGCCCAAAAGATGTACCAGGCTCTAAATCAACACATAATTGGGTTGGCTAGTTTTTACATTTTGAATATACTTTGATGAAGGCCTATGGAGCTAAGGTGGCACCTCATTGTCTTCCCTTGTATGTCTTAGACATATTGGATTTCATGGAACTAATGTGACAAATTAATTTCATAGATTATGAAATGTTCAGAAAGAATAGAAAAGGCATTGTGGTACATCCCCAATGTGCTTTTGCTTACTTCACAGTCACTACCCCTAGGGGGTATGAAAAGTTTGGCATCATGGTAAATGATCTTAGAATGCTTGTTGATGAGATTAGAGTTTTTGATCCAGAGGGTTTCATGGCAGGAAGATGAAGACAAAAAAGCTTAGCTATCATACATCATGAATTCTTATATACAGATGATGTACTAAGAAATTTTATAAGTGACAAGGCTATCATGATTATGAAAAGAGAATGGACAACTATAATGAACATTGAGGAAAAGATCATGAAAAGGAATTCCTTTTACATGAGTCCATATAGTGTAATTGCAAGCCCCTTGGAAAGAGCGCTCATTATGTTAAGGGATTATTAGTCTAGTGAGTTTAAGGTAAAGGTAAAGGAGGTTACTGATAAAGAATGAGTTCTCCTGGAACAAAAACACCGACAACAAGCTATGGATATCCCAAAACAACTTGTAGATGCTGAAGAAGTCATAGAAGAACAAATGGAAGAACATGTACCAGGAAATAAGGAAGTGGATCAGAAATTTCCTCCTCCCCATATTGAAGAAACTCATAGTTCAGATGTTACTCCTGACAAGATTGTCAAATGAAATTATGATAGAGAAAATGATGATGATCCCAGGATTAGGGAGTGTGATGAATTTTTGGTTGATAATAAATTTATACAGAATAAGGAATTTTAGGAGTTTATGATTCAATAGTGGAGTAAGGAGATAAAAGAGAGAATTGAATCAACCCAAGCTAATGTTGAACCTTCTCATCAAGAGGAAGTTGAGAAAGTAGAGAAAGATAAAATCAGGGCTAAAATTGCAGCCATTACTCCTGCCGAGGCCCAAAAAAATTTCAAGAATAGTGGAATCATGTTGTTACCAGGATGTACTATCATTGTTGCCATAGCATATGATGCAATGAGGAGAGATCCTTAAGCTTTGATATTTGAAGATCAATTTGAGGATAAAGTGTTTGGTTCTAGATATAGTCCAAAGTTGCATACTCTTGAAATTTGTTCTATGGCACCTAATACTAGTAAACATGATGTTACTAGGCCTATTGAAGAAGTTATTAGTTCATTAGTGGTCAAAAAAGCTATTGACATAACTCTTATCTAGGTAGCTGAATTAACTGCACACATTGCAATGCTCAGTGTGGATACTACACATATTTCTCAAAAAAAATATGAATCTTTGGTTGAAGAGTACAATAAGGCCTTGGTTGAGCTTAATAAAATGAGGGTCACTATGCAGGCTACTTAGAAGACAATAACTCAACCATCTTCTTCATTTGATATGTATGCATAATATAGAGAGACATTGGCCCTAAGAATTGATGATTTGAAAGGTAAGTGGATTGTTGAGAAGGAAAATGTCAAGCAGACAAAACTTGAAATAGTCAAGGTGGCAAATGAAAATTTTGAGGATGTACTAAAGCATAGGTTGACCAAGTTGGTCCATAAGACCAGTGATGTTTGGGCTACTTATAAGAATATTCATGAGGAAAATACAAAGTATTTGCAAGTACAGGAGGCCTTCAAGAATGAATGAAATAATTGGATTACTAGGGTAAATTCTTTGAGAGAAATGATGCCCAAAATGAATGAAGACCCTAAGGCATCCACCAATATTCCTAAAATTTTGCAAATCAATGACTCAATAAATGAAATAACTACTTTCCATGGGAAGTTAGGTATACAACTCCATACCAAGTTTAATATATTTAAAGAGATGGAGGAATGTGGTATGCCCCATATATTGAGTGCAAAAAGTGAATTATATCCATTTGACACCTAGAAGAAAGATTTGGGAGGATTTCTTGGAGTAGCTATGATGACTTTGTTTGTCATTGATTACATCTTGCTCAATTCAAATATTGACACAATGGTGGAAATTGAATCAAAGATGGACATATTTGTTAAGGAAGCCATGATTTTAATTGATGCTAGATATTGTTAGTACATTACTAAGGTGTAGGGTTTATTGAATGCAAAATGGCCCACTGAGGAGGAATACAACACTTCATTGGAGAAATACACAATGAATCTACGTAAGGATTACTGAAAGAGGAGAATAATGGATAGGAGAAGAATAATACATAGACCAAATACAGTACAGATTAGGATTTTGGTATAACATTGTAGAATATTATTCTATCCTCAAATTCAAATGAATAGCATGTAGTGCTAATGTGGATAAATTTTGACCCTTTTTTTGCTTTTCTTGTCTTGCTTCATAATTTTTCTTGTTTTGATTCTCCCATGGTTCACATTTTTGAATGCATGGGAAATATCTTGAAACTGTTGTAACAAATCAATGATGTTTTTGGGGTGGGACTTGTTTTCTACAAAGATTTGAGGTCAATTTTACCTCATTTTTATTTGTTCCACCTAAAGACTCAAGCATAACTGAAAATGGAATATTGTTACAAGCGGTCCAATGGAATCATGACATGTGTGCTATCTAGCCTAAAGCTTGTTTGCTCCTTCATCTCTATAAGAAGGAGTTCAAGGCTAGAAGCACCAGAGTTGAAATTTTTTGAGTTAATACTATGAATTTTTCAAGACAATATGAAGCAATTTTTAGAGTTTTTTGTCCTAAGTTTCTTTTGGAGTTCATAATTATGCATGTAAATCTGAAAAATGATATAGCATTTATAATATAGAGTAATACCAGTTTCATGGCTATTGTCTCTCCTTGTATGCGTATTATGAGTTATGAGTGAAATTAATCTAGGATTTCTTTTCATTTGTCTCTATCATTGCCTGATGGATGTTTAGTTTCATGATTCCCTATTGATTCAATGAATTGATGTAAGGGTTTGTGTGAGATTAATGAATTATAAGAATGAGGTGCTAGGATATTTGTAAGTAGTAATAATCATGAACGTCATAGAGAAATGTTGTAATGTAAGATTTCTTGAGGTTGTAGGTGTTATTGTCTAAATTGTTATTAGGTCACATAGGATGATATTGACTTCGTGCTTGGGATAAAGGCACTGGTTCATGCATAGTATTTGTGATTCATTAGCTACTCAATTTTTAAATCATAAATTCTCAAATGGATACCATTGTTGTTTTGTGTTAAAGTTCCATCTCCTAATGATCAATATATGGCATTGATTAATAAGTTGTCGACTTATTTGATGCATATTATTGAATGATTTTATGAGGGATATATGTTATTGACAATGTATTTGATTGTAATTATATAAAGTGTTTAAGTATACATTGTGGGATCACCCTCCTAGGTTTCATAGATCCCAAAGAGTAGGAATAGAAGTCTTGAAACCACTATTTTTCCATTGGAAAATCCCTTTAGAAGTATTGATAATTGGAAATGTAGGTATTTTTGCATATCAGTTTGGTTCTTAAAAAATAACCAACACAACCAAAGGCTACAAATAAGTTAATATTTCTTCCACCTTTAAATCCTCATGCAACAAATCATCAAACTAACTTACATGTTTGCAACACATAACAGTCCTCACCATTCAATGGTTGAGTCAACAAGTTTCAAGGGACAAAAAGACTCTTTTACTGAGCCAAATGAACAACAAGCTTCTAAGAAAGTTTCCTAAATCAAAGTCCTCATATTTCTACCAAGTTTACTTTTGACTAAGTCTCAGGGTTAAGATATTTATTTATTAGACTTATGTGTAGTAAGAGGAGTTCTTATGAATTCCATTTACTTTTGCATAAGTACCACATTTCATACATTGGTGCCTCTTGAAGATAGTGTAAGTAGACTATTTCTAAATTGCTTAAATTGTATTTACTTCTTATTACAACATATACACATTGGCATAATTCCATACATGCCTCATATTCAAAGTTAACTTGGTCTTTTGTTGCTTTATGTGTAGGTTATTATATTCCATGTACTACAAAGGTAACAGTATATATGCACCTATGATTCTTTTAAGTGCTTCACTAATATTAACGATAGTGCTATATATTGTGCTTTATAACTATCTCAAATGATTATTAATTATACATTATATATATATACAAAATATTATTTTAATACCTTTATAAAAACATTCATACTCTCATACCCATCAATTGACATGTATACATGAAGTGTATATACATACATACATACATACATACATACATATATATATATGTTAGCTTAGTACAATTGCTATTCCCATGAATATAGGTAATCCATCCATGAGCATGTGTAGGTATGTCTACATATGTATGCTCATGTACTGATGTAGAGCAAAGGTAATCAATCCCAAAGCAGCCTTAGAAAACAACTTTCAATTTCCTTTTTTCATCAAAATGTAGGTTTTCCTTCATAAACCCTTGTTAAAGGCTATTTTTTGGCATAACTTTCTAACCCAAATTGACCTCTAAGAAAGAAAACTTGTTTCAGATACCCATTTGGAAATTATTAAATATTTCTCAAAACTAGGGATCGGTTAAAAGGCATAGGACAACTAAGAGTGGGGGTGAATTAGTTGTCACCAAATTCAAAAGCAAAACTTTAAACAACACTTATCAATTTCACAACCACACTATTCTGTTATTAGGTATGAACATGAAATTCATATAACAAAAAGAAAAATCAACACAATGAACACCAAATTTTGCGTGGATAACCCAATGAGGGAAAAACCATGGGGAGGATTAACTCAATATAAAGTGATAGCAAAGCTGAATACAAGAGGCTCACTGCCTACAAAAAGGACTCACTGTCCAACAGGGAGGCTCATTTCCTATAGATTCAAAATATAACAAAAAAATACACCACAACAATTTACACACATCCATAGCCTTGAATAGAAGATTGCAGAAACCTTCAACTCACTGCTTTCAAGAATCTAACACAATGAAGTACTGCTACCTCAACTCGCACTTAGACAACTCTACTCTTCACTTGTGGCTTACTTCATTAATTTTGTATATCTTAATCCTTCACATCTCAACTTGCATTTATACCATCTTCAAGTTTAGAAACTTTCTCCAAGGTTGGCCACATATGCTTCATTTCATAAATTCAAATTAGGTCAGCAACTCAACATTCTTGCGGTGGAAAGGAATGAGAGTGGACCAATTAAAAACTTAAATAAGACCAAAAACAATGTCTCAGATCAACCACACACTTCCTTAATTAACTTTTAATTCTTCATATGAAGTGTAAACACCAAGTTGGCCAAACCTACTAAAGACACAAATGAGTAGTGTACATTCTTCCCAACAAGAAGACAACACATGGATGACACAAAATGCTTTATTATGCACAAGAACACTTCTCAAGTTCCTTTAGATTCATCTGCAGGAAGTGCAACAACCTTCAAACATAGAACATCTTCCATCAGTCCATTTGGACTATGCAAACACATACAACAACTTTGAAACTCAATTTCCAAAACACCAAACCAAAAACATCTTTGCCAGAACTTAGAGAACACCATTACAAGGCATATTCCAGATCCGAAAGAACTTAAAAAAATGGAGGATTATGAAGCAGAAACATTTCTCCTAGTCCACAAACCAACAATTCTACCAAACTAGTTAACACATTGGTGAACACAACTTTCACACCCGATCAAACTAGAAGCTACAAATTAGGAGATATCACCATCATATCATCAACAACAACCCTTCATATTTTCACAAGAATAGGATCAACACAAAATAAATTTGGAGGACATACCGAAGCACATTCTTAACCCATACATAACTCTAATTTCATTCTATATTAATTTTCTCAAAATCATTTGGAAACTCATCATTTCAGCACATCTGCAACATCATAAGGATATCTCCATGTACTCACACCATCTCAACAACATCTCAACATACTAAACTATGTTGGCATCAATGACAAAATTAATGAAAACACCACCAAACTTGCTCATACTTGCATCAATGTCCCCCTTTGTCATTGATGGAAACACATGATATGAAAAACCATCAAAGAAAACTCTCTTCCTCTTCATGACTCTCTCCCCTTCTTTCTTCTACTATTTTTCACATGACTTTATCTCCACTTTGAAAACACTAGCAAATATCAAAATCTCTGATTACTCCCCCTTAGGAGTACACCCATTCAACTCATACTATACCAAAAAAAAAAAACTTTTCTACTCCACCTGTGGAGTAGACCCATTCATCAGTCTAGATAAATGAAGAATCTATGAATTCACTGGGCTAATGCACCTCCATGTGCACCTATTTTGGAGGGCCAATGACCCCCAACTTCTCTCTAAGATACTGAAAAGTATCTTTTGTAAGAGCCTTTAGTAAATATATCTACATTTTTTTCCTTCGTTGACACATATTCAAGCCTAAATTTGTTCTCCAACACCTTCTCTCTTAGGAAATGATATCTAATAGATATGTGTTTTTTCTTGAATGTATTACCAGATTTTTTGAAATGTTTATAGCACTTGTTTTGTCACAAAAAATGGGAATAGACTCATCACATATCACTCCATTCTATTGAGGGGTTCTGAGAGCAAAAGATTCACTAGAAGTGAATTCTCTATGACCTCTATCAGATCTCAAAAATTTGATTCTTAGATTCACTTCATTTTCCACTCTTTCTTTTAACACTTTAAACCTATCCAAAGCCTAAGTCTTCTCTCTAAGAAAAGAAACCCATGTCATTCAAGAATAATCATCAATAAGGAGCATGAAATACCTGTCACCATTCAAGCTTCCTGTTCTAGTTGGACCATAGAGATTTGTATGTATTAATTCCAACATTCCCATACTAGATTTCCCTTTTCCCTTAAAACTGCTTCTTGTCAATTTCCCTAACTAACAACTTCTACAATTAGTATTAAGAGTTCTTGTGATTTTAGGCAGACCTTGAACAACATCTCTTGAACCAATTTTAACTAGATTATCAAAGTTTACATGTCCCATTCTCTGGTGCCACAAACAACTTTCATTGACTTGAGATACAAGGCACTGACCATCAACACCCTTAAGCTGATACATGTTTCCATGAGTTCTCCTTATTGCAACAACCATATCTTTGGATCCTCCTTTGATCTGACAGGTATTATTCTGAAACACAAGTTTAAAACCTTTGCTACACATCTATCCAACACTTAAAAGGTTATTCCTTAAGCCCTTTACATAATATACATCATTAGTGCCATGTATTCCATCAAAACTAATTGTAACTTTCCCAACAATCTTTGCTTCTGAATCATCACCAAACATGACCAAACCACCATCATACTTTTTGAGTTTAGTAAACTTACTTTTATCTCTAGTCATGTGATTAGAGCATCCCCTATCAATCACCCAATTGTCTTCATCTTGTCGAGCATGAAAGATGGTGACCAAAATACCTTCCATCTCATTCTTTTTGTTCTCTGAAACATTCTTTCTTGCACATTTTCCAAGGTTAGTAGACACAAATTTACTCTCCAAAGCTAAAAAAAATCATTCACTATCATCACCCCCATAATCAGATTCATCATTAGAGATTTTGGCTTCTTCTTTAACATAATACATCTTCTTATATTTCTTATCATTTCTATCCTTATCTTTATAATCCTTGTTCTTCTTATGTACAACTCTATAAAGACATCTTGAAGCATAATGACCAATATTACCACAACTAAAATATTTAAACAGAAAAATACCTTTATACTTACCGGTACCTTCCTTCAACTTCCTAGTAAAATTCACTTCCAACTCATCAGAACCATCACTATCCAGATCATCCTCAGTCTTTGTTGTTTTAAATGTAGTTTATGTCTTTTCCTCCTTTCCAAAATTTCTCATCTCAAATGTTGTCAAGATGCCAAATAATTATTCTTTAGTATACTTCTTAGGATCATACATCTCTTCAATAAATGAGATCTTATCACTATAGCACTCAGGTAGGATTATTAAAATATTTTAAATTATATCTCCACCTGTTAGTTTTCCCACTTGATCCTTAACTTCATTTGCTACAAGTTCAACCCTCTGGAAATAGCTTGCAAAGTCTTCCCCTTCTTCCATTTTTAAATTCTCATATCTACACTTTGTCGTCAACTTCTTTATCAATTTAACTCTTTCATTTTCTTCATATAGTTCTAACTTATTCCAAACTTCATTTGTAGTGTCGAAAGAAAGACCTTAGTTCACTTAGTTTTAGATAGAGCATCGAAGATAGCATATCTCACTTTCTCATTCTTTTCATAAGAAAAAACCTCATCTACAGTAGTAGGACCACTCGTCAGAGCAACATACTTTGTCTCAACAGCCTTCTAGGCCTTGTAACCAAGAGAGATAATATATCCTATCATCTGCACTTTTTAGTCATTGTAATCAGATCCATCAAACATGGGGATTTCCAACTTATGCGCCATCAGATCTGCCTTAAGCAATTAAGCTGTACACCAAGGAACCAAAGCTCTGATACCAATTTCTTAAAGGCACGAGACAATTGAGAGGGGGGGTGAATCAGTTGACACCAAATTCAAACGCAAAACTTTTAGAGTTATCAATTTCACAACCACACTATTTTGTTATTAAGTATGAACATGAAATGTAGATGGGTATATGTAGGATCATCATAGAAAAAAATAGGCCCTTAAGTGGCAAAAAAATAAAAAAAATCAGAGTTAGACAACTTGACATTAAAATTTGAATAAGATATCTATATAATTTAAAAAATATGTAAGAATAGAATCTATAGAAAATTGAATGTAGTTTATAAACTACTAGGTTTTAAAAAAAAAAAATCTATTTGGTGAAAATTTGAAATTTCAATGTAGTAGTAACTTAAATTTCAGGGAAAATATAAGAAGTAGGTGTCTTTTGACCACCTAACCACAATAAAATGATAATATTATTTTTATAATATTTTAGATATAAGTAGAGGACTTATGATGTGATGAATATTTTTGTAATTTTTTTCCAAGTAAGTAATTAATTATGAATTTTTATTACAACTTTTAAAAATATAAAAACTTGTATGCGACCTCTTAACTTGGTCAAAACTTCATGAAATTCATTTTTATTTTTTAATCCTATAGTATGCAAAGCATAGAATGTGACGCATGTTTTGGATTCAAAAAATTTGATATTGTTTGAAAGCTATATATGTTTTTCAATCAGTCTATCAATCAAGACTTTAGTCGTAATTTGAATAAAAAATGAATAATAATTACTTATTAAATTCAAAGTAAATCATAATTTATATTGGTGGAAAGTAGATAATCTCCTTTAAAAACCCTTTTTGTTTCATCAATTTTAGGTAAAAAAAAGTCATCAACCACATACCCATCATATTGCCACTTTTTGGTCCATCATGATCCTGCACATATGCAGATAACATAAATAAAAATCAAGACAATGAACACTAAATTTTATGTGGAAAAGAAAATGAGGGAAAAACCATGATAAGGAATAACTCACAATATAAAGTGATAGCAAAACCGAATACAACAGGCTCACTACCAAGGGCTCACTATCCAAATATAAAGGCTCATTTCCTACAAAAAAGGTTTCATTGTCCAATAGGGAGGCTCACTGCCTACAGATACAAAAGATACTAGAAAGATCCACCACAACAATTTACACACATTTGCAACCTTGAATAGAATATTGCAGAAACCTTCATCTCACTAAATTTAGTAATCTAACACAATCAAGTACTACTACCTCAACTCACTTTCACACAACTTTTCTCTTCACTTGTGGCTTACTTCGTTACTTGTGTATATCTTAATCCTTCACATCACGACTAGCATTTATACCATCTTCAACCTTAGAAAATTTATCCAAGGTCAACCACGTATGATTCATTTCATATTAAATTTAAATTAGGTTGAAAACTCAACATTTTTCGTAGTGGAAAGGAATGAGAGTGGACCAATTAAACACTTAACCAAGACCAAAAATAATGTCTCAGATCAACCACACACTTCCTTAATTAACTTTTAATTCTTCACATGAAGTGTAAACACCAGGTCAACCAAACCTAATGAAGACACAAATGAACATTAAAGTACATGCTTCCTAGCAAGAATATAACACATGGATGATGCAACACACTTCATATAAATGCATGAGAACACTTCTAAATTTCCTTCAGATTCATCTATAGGAAGTGAAACAACCTTCAAATATAGAACGTCTTCCATCAGTCCATCTGGATTGTGCAAACACATACAACAACTCTGAGACTCAATTTCCATATCACTAAACCATAAACATGTTTGTCAGAATGTAGAGAACACCATTACAAGGCATATTGCATATTCACAAGACCTAAAAAAAAATAGCCGAGGAATGCATAGTAGAAACATTTCTCCCATTCCATAAACAAGCAACTTTGCCAAACTAGTTCACTCATGAGTGAACATAACTTTCACACACCATCAAACCAGAAGCTACAAATCAAGAGATATCACCATTAGATCATCAACAACAACCCTTTAGATCTCCATAGGTATAGAATCAGCACAAAAGAAACTTGGAGCACATTTTGAATTCATTCTTTATTATTTTTCTCAAAAGCACTTGGAAACTCATCATTTTAGCACATCTGCAATATCATAAGGATAATTCCATGTACTCACAACATCTCAATAGCATCTCAACATGCTGAATTTTTTTGACATCAATGACAAAATTAATGAAAACATCACCCAAATTTCTCATACTTGCAATAGGTTCTTTGTATGGAAGGCTTCAAATTTTGACTATTCTAGTTCTTGACTAGGCCTAATTGGCAACTAGCCATGACAACCATGATTTTTTGGCATAAAAAAATGATTGAATTACACAAAAATAAAATTCATAACTATTTCCAGACCATGTTAGGCCTCTCCAACATGTCACAACATTCATCCAACCCAAATACATGAGATTAAATGAGGGTTTCAATGGATAGTCATCATTTAAGGAATTTTTATGATAGTTTTGAGAATTTGGGAAAGTAGACTAGTGAAAATATCGTTTTCCCATGTAAAAATCACGAGCCAAAATCTTGTAGGATGATAGAAGGCACCAAGATATAATTTCCTACCGAATTTTCCAATGGAGGAAACTCGAGTTATGGTAGTTTTTTGCAAGTTTCAAACCCTGGGTAGGGTTCAAAACAATTTTCACCAAAATGCTTATAACTTTTGCAAATAAAAAAAAAATTTAACCAAACCAAAATTAAATGAAACATAATATTTATCTATACATCATATAATCATTGTTGCATCTGTACATTGCAATAGGAATAAGTACCACGTGAAAGAATAGGATTGTTACAAGAAAACCATAGAAAATTTACTCCAAATTGATTCCAATTTTAATTCCAATATCCTTCCTATCATTTCCAACCTTCTCTTCAATATTAAAAGGAACTTTTAAAAATTTACAAACATGTTACAACTTCTTCTAACCACATTTTGGTTATTTGGCTTAAAAAATCCTCAATTACACTCTTGTTTGCAAAAGGTTGCAAAATTATTTGACAATGTTGACAACATTTGCATTTTTACTTAACCTTGCACCTAGAGACTCTATAATGACTCAAAATAACTACAAAACACATAAAATGTCCCAATAAGAATTTATTACATGAATTTTTTTTTAAGAAAAATAAATAAATCCAACTTTTGACCCCTTGGAGGCATAAAATGACCTATGGGTGCCCCTGCACCATACTCCCTAAAGGAAAAAGAACTTAAGTCCCTCTTGAGTTAAGACCCTAAATATAGAGATCTACTAGATGGAAGGTCTTTGACCCACTCAACATGAAAACCTGCATTTGAACTGACATCATGACCAACAACATTCACTTGTAAAAGATACAAATCAAAAACTAAATTTGCAACCTTGAAATCAATGGCTCCTTTGTTCACAACTACCCTTTGTTTGCATCTGCCACCTCCAACTTGTAACCGATCCATTTATATTATATAGATAACATGCAATGCAATACAACCTTTCCTCACTTCAAGAGCTTGCTTCATTTTTAACTTAGGCTTCTCACCCCTCAATTTTATCATCACAACCAAAGAATTTTTTCTTCCCTCTTTGTCTCTAGCTATTAGGACAACAAACATGGTTTCTTGATCAGTGATGTTGCTCTCTTCCAAAAGAATTATATCATTACTAACCTCCAATATCTCCTTGTGTAATTCCTACAATGAATTTGTATATACTTCACACTCAAGGGAAAAAGGAAAAGATTAAGTGCTTTTTTCCTTTTCAACGATATCATTGCTCAGATTTGAAAGAGACCCTTACAATACAACTATGTGGTGTTTTCCATACTCACCTAATAATCCTTTCAATATTCCAACCATTGGTTCAATAACCTTAGGAAAATCTTGAATGGAATATAGTATTCCCTTCCTCAAAAGAATTTCTCCTATCTTTCCTTCATACTCAAGGGTTTCAACTCCATAGGAAATACACAAATACATACCATAACTTTTTTTTTCTTCCTTTGTAAGACCTACTTTATCAATCTTCTTTACGGTCTGAGATTGTATCAACTCATGATTTCTTTCATTGTTCCTCACTTCTTCATTTTCAAAGACTATACTGGAATGCATTTCCTCAATCTCTTCAAGTGAGCATCCCTAGTTTTGATTGGGTCTTTCCTTCTTTACCATAATATCATTACCTGCAAACACATACTCACACAAAGGCTTAGTTTCAAAAACACAATATTTTCTTGTCTCTTCAGATGCTTCTAGCACCCTTCCTTTCAACATATCTTGCAACTCATCCATGCTTGTTGTTGTCATATTTTTCCTTCTTCTCCTCTAAATGATCATCTTTATAGGCCACTTATCCTTCTTCCTTATTGGCCAATGCCAACCATTCTCCTTGTTTGCTCTCTCAAGAAACTGCTACATATTAAGATCCATTATTTTTTCCATTTCTTCCAAGGCATGTCTCAACTCTATTATCTCCTCTTGAACATTTATCTATTATTCTTTCTCATTTTTCTTCTTCATCTCACTTTTCTCTCTTTTTTTTTTCTTGTTTCTTGCTTGGTACCTCCTTACTCTGCAAGTTTTCATGGAATAATCTTCTCAAAATTTCCATTCTTTTTTATCAAGAAAGTCTCTTTCACCTTGCTTCTTATCATTTATTCTTCTTTTCTTCATGATACCTCACCTTAGTCCCACTTATTTTCCCTTGGCCTAATCTTTTGGTATCCAATTTCTTCCTTCAACCTATAAAAAATAATACACAAACTCCCAAAAATTTCTTGCCTAGATCTTTGGGCTCTGATACCAATTTTATGTAGAGAAAGGGTAATCAATCACAAATCAACCTTAGACAACCACTTCAATTGTCTTTGTTCATCAAAATGTGGGTTTTCCCTCACAAACCCTTGTTCTCCCTTGTAGCCTTTCAAAAAAGACATTTTTTGGCATAAATTCCTAACCCGAAGAAACCTCCAATAAAAAAAACTTGTTTTAGATACCCATTTAGCAATTATTGAACATATCTCAAAACTATGGTAGGGTTATTTGTACGGAAGACACAAAATTTTGACTGCCCTACTTCTTGACTAGGCCTAATTGGTAACTAGGTATGACAACCATGAGGTTTTGGCACAAAGAAAATAAATGATTGGAATGCATAAAAATGAAATTCATAAATATTTACAAACCATGGTAGGTATCTCCAAATTTTCACAACATTCATCCAATCCAAATACATGAGATTAAATGAGGGTTTCAATGGATAGTCACCATTTAAGGGATTTTTATGATTGTTTTGAGAATCTGGGAAAATGCACTAGTGAAAACATATTTTTTCCACGTGAAAATAATAAGCCCAAATATTTTAGGGTGATAAAAGGCACCAAGGAAAAATTTACTACCAATTTTTAGCATTTCCTCATGGAGGAAACTTGAGTTATGGTAGTTTTTTACAAGTTTGAAACCTTACCCAAGGTTCAAAATGATTTTCACCAAAATGCTTATAACTTTTGCAAATAAAAACAAAATTTAACCAAACAAAAATCAAATTAAAGGTAAGAGTTTAATATAGATCATAAAATTATCCTCCCATCTATACAATGCAATTTGAATCCATACCATGTGAAAGAACATGACTATTACAGGAAAAACACAAAAAATTTGCTCCAAATTGATTCCAATTTTCATTCCAATCTCCTTCCTATCCTTCCAAACCTTCTCTTAAAGATTGAAAGGCACCTTTAAACATCTAAAAACATGTTGCAACTTCCTCTAACCATATTCTGGTTATTTGGCTTAACATATCCTCAATTACACTTTTGTTTGCAAAAAGTTGCAAAATTGCTTGACAATGTTGACAACATTTGCATTTTTACTTAACCTTGCACCTAGAGATTCCATAATGAATCAAACTAACTCCAACACACATAAAAAATGGACCAATAATACCTTATTACATAAAAAAATTGAAACAAAAAAAATGCCAACTTTTGACCCCTTGGAGGCATAAAATGACTTGTGGGTGCCCTTGCACTAAGTACATATTCACTCACATGTATGGGTCTACCATAGACACTTACATATATACAATTCATATATCTCATATACATAGCAATAAACACACAAAGAAGGACTTCTACTTAACATCACAACTTCATCACATTTCTCAATCCAAATATTCATGAAACAAGATTGCAACCAATATAAACATTCACAACCAAATCTAAAGATCACTTACCCTTTACCTGAATTGAATTGAATCAACTAAGACCAACTAGGGCATGAGTGTGTGAATTCTCAATAAGGCTAAATTAAAGGTTACTAGACCAAGTTCTCTTGAGTGATACTCCCTCTCTCTTCCAGAGGTTTGAACTTGTTCCTGCATCCATCTTAGTACATTATAACAATAGTTAGCTGAATCAATACATTCATATGCATCACATACATTTCATATAAAAAATCATTATAAAACACAAAATTGAATCAAATGTTCATTCATCATATTTCCATCAGGATTCATATATAAAACACATTCGCATATATTAGTGCAATTCACCAAACAAGGTAATAGTAAATAGGTAATAACACATGGGGTGTAACATGTTCCCCCCTTGTGAATCATTGTACTCAATGATTTTAAGGTATAAAATTTGTTTATAAGATAAAGCACAACATCACAAAACATAAATGTTTTCAAGAGTTTTTAAAATCTAGCAAGACTTGTGGAAACTTGTGCTTCATTTCAGCATAGTCTTCCCATGTGGTAGAATATTTTGTATATTGACCCCATTGGATCTTGCATTACAAAACCTCTCTATTACATAAATGGAGTTTATGTGTTCTGAGCACCTTGAGAGGCTCGATCGTTACCACCCCTGGGTCATGTACCTATAAAGCATTCCAATAAATAACATGGTTATTTCTTGGTATATACTTCTTAAGATATGAGATATGAAAGACATTATCCATCTTGTCAAGAGCTAGTGGTAAGGAAATTCTATACGCAATAGGGTTGATTTCCTCAAGAGCCCCAAAAGGACCTATGTAGCATGGAGATAGTTTTGATGACTTTTCAAACTTCATAGAACTCTTGTGAGGTTTAACTCTCAACAAAACCTTATCCCCTACTATGAAATTCTTGGGTACTCATTTAGAATCAACATAAATTTTCTACCTATCATTAAAGCTTCAACTAACCTCTACTCAATAATACCAACTTGTTCCTCCATTTTTGATAACATCTTTGGCCCAAGGCTTATCTTATCTTCCAACTTATCCCAACTTATAGGACTTTAACACTTCCTCCCATATAATTCTTCAAATAGAGCCATCTTGATTGGAAAATGATAGGAGTTATTATATACAAACTCTACCAAAGGTAGGTAATCCTCCCACTTGTATTTATGATCAATAAAATACATCCTTAGTAGGTCCCCTGATACTTGGTTCACCTTTTTAGTTTTCCTATCTATTTATGGATGATAAGCATAACTTATGTTCAGTTGAGTCCCAAGTGAAGTAAACAAGGTTTTCCAAAATCTAGATGTCACTAAATCATCCCTATCAGAAATGATCTTTTCAGGAACCCCATGCAATCTAAATATCTCTTGAATAGACTTTTGTGCTATTATAGGAGCTTCATCAATTAGATTCCATGGTATTCAAAGTGAGCTACCTTTGTAACCTTTTCAACCAATACCAAAATGGCATTATGCTTATTCCTTGACATAGGGAGACCTTGCACAAAATCCATAATAATAACTTGCCACTTGCTTTCTATAACTTCATGTGGATACAAAAGACCTACAGGATGATGATTCTTTGCCTTCACTCTTTGGCACTCTAAGCAACTTTCTATAAAGATTATTTCATCCCCTTTCATTCCCTTCCAAAATTATAATGGCTTTACATCATCTAAAATCTTAGTTACACTAGGATTTCTTGAATATGGTGCATTGTGAACTTCTTTGCATACCACGCTCCTTAATTCCCCAATATTAGGTATATAAATCCTTCACTTAAATCTCAATAAACCATTAGGTTCAAATTGATATTCCTCGTACCTTCGATCTTGTGGATTTTTCATGAGTTCTTGCTTGACTTGCTCCTTTTACATTAATACTCTATCCAAATCTTCCATTGAAGCATTTGTAATAACTACAAAGTTACCATCTAGATTTGGTACCTTTAGTATTAGTGTTGTGGTCAATATTCCTTAAGTTGGTCAAATGTTGCTTAACAATTCTCAAACCCTCAAAATGTTTCCCCTTCCTTTGTAGCGACATGATGGGAAAAACTATTCTTGAAAATTTTATGATGAACTTAAAGTAATACCCAACCAAACCCATAAAAATTCTAACTGTCGACACATTCTTGGGCACCAGACACTCTAGCACTGCTTTTATCTTCATTAGATCAACAACAATTTGATCAGAAAAAATTACATGACCCAATTATTATACTTCCTTATGGAAGAAGGTACACTTCAAGAGTTTTCCATATAGGTTATGCTCTCTCAATTGTTAGAGAACAATCTCTAGATGCTTGAGAAGTTCCTCTTCATTCTTGGAGTAAATTAAGATGTCATCCAAGAAGACCAACACAAACCTATCCAAACAGTCTCTAAATACATTAGTCATTAGGATCATGAATTTTTCTGATGCATTCGTCAGCCCAAACGGTAGGATTGTGAACTTGTAATGAATGTATCGAGTCCTAAAAGCTATTTTGAAAATGCCTTAATCCTTGATTCTTAGTTCGTGATGACTATAATGTAGATCAATCTTTGAAAACACTTTTTCTCCTTGTATCTGATCAAAGAGATCATCAATATGTGGCAATTGATACTTATTATGTATCATTGCTTTGCTATGCAACTAATAATAAATACATAAGTGTAGTGTACCATCTTTCTTCTTTACAAAGATCGTTGGCACTCCCTAGGCTGAAAATATGGGTCCTATTAATCCTTTAGACAACAACTCTTCTAGTTGTGCCTTTAACTCCATTAATTCAGTTGTGGTCATCCTATAAGATACTTTTGATATAGGTTCTAACCTTGGTACTATGTTGATGGAGAAATAAAATATCCTCTTAGGGGGTAATCTAGGTAATTCTTCTAGAAATGTACATCCATAAATTTCTGTAAAATGGGATATTTCTCCATATCCATTTTTCTAGATTCCAATACTTCATCCTCTTTGACATCTTGGGAGTCTTGAGTTTCATAATATAGTACATCATCTTGAGAAATGAGCCCCTTGCATTCCTCAAGTTTCTCCATTTTTACTACAAAGAGTTGACAACCTTTCTTCTTTGTCTTAGGCATTTGTATAGAGGATATTTGTTGTAACTTAACCTCTCTAAGTGTTCCTTATAATGACACCTAGTTACCTAGATCATCTAAGCATTCAATTGTTTTTGCATGGAAATCTACTTTGGCCCTATGTTTCCATAACCAATTCATCCATAAGATCACATCATGAGAACCTAAGGGAGCTACATACAAATTCACTTCCGTTGAAAAACTTGGAAGTTCAATCCTTGATTCAAATAAAATTTGACTTACTTCAGCTCTTGTTTGGTTTGCATATTCTACAACCCAAGACTTTTCCATGTAGCTAATTTTTCTAAATATTTGACTTGCTATTCTAGGAGAAATGATTTTTTTTTGGCACTAGTATCTATTAAAATTGAAATGGCAATTCCAAACAACTTACCTGAAAATTCTACTAGAGTAATTTGGTACTCTACTTGCCGATTATCCACAACAAGATGAATCCTTTGCTAGAATGCAACATTTTGAGGTGGAAGAGAGTTACCATGTTGTTGTGTCCCATATGGTTTTCTTTGACAATTACTCACATAGTGATCCCCACCACATGTATAACATCCCTTCTTTGGTCCCCTCATTTTTGTAGGTCTTCTAAAATTACTTTCATTTCCACCATCATTTCTTTTGAAGCTATTGTTGTTTCCTCTTCGATCTCTCCTTGGTTCATTCAAATTATTTTGGGGTACCTTGTCCCTTTTCTTTTGAAAACTTTTCCCTTCACTAAGCTTCCTTGGAGCTTTATTGGTCTGCGTCCAACCAATACTCTTTCTCTTTCTCTCTCGGTAGTTTGAGATAGACTTAAGCCTTTGTTCCTACTTAATTTCCTTCTTGTACACCAAATCCATGGTACCTAGACTGTGCACATCTACCTCACCACTTATTTTTACATTAATACCCATGCTAAACTTCCTTATATGAAACCACCCATCCTTCAAGTTCATAGGTACGTACTTTAGGAGTCAAGTGAACTTCTCCCAATACTCATTCACTGAGGAGTCACCTTACCTTTGGTACTAGAAGTCAATGATTATTTTGTCATAGAAGAGTTGGGGCAACCACCTCTTTCAAAAAACCTCTATAAAATCGCTCCATGTGAGACTTAAGGAACTAAGATCAAGCTCCATTTTCTTACTCACCCACAATCGATTGGATGCTTCACTAGCCAACTGAAATGCTCCCCAAACAGCTAAGTTATTTTCCTCAAATTAATTTCTAATTTTGAAATACTTCTCCATCTTCGTAAGAAATAGATTTAGAAAATAAGGTATCTCAAGTTCTAGGTTTTTGTTATCCTTTTTATCAGAGACAACAACACAAGGTGCAAATGTTTGCATGATATGCCAACATTTGTGGTTGAGAGCTAATCCTCTTAAAGGTACAATCTTTAGCTTCTATGATTTGCATTTTTGTATACTAGAGAATTTAATTCCTTCACTTACTCCTATAATTAAGTGATTTCAATATTCTTATCATTTATAACTTAGTGTTAACTTGGTTAGATTGTATAAACATTCTTTATTATTAATTCCATCACCTAAGCTTTGATATTTGAGGTAATTGAGGGCTATTTGCTCCTTAGGAGCTTGTCATTTTTAGGGTAGAAAATCCCCTTCTTTACATTTTATAATTTAAAATTACCTTGATTTTGTATCATATTTTTTTTTCATAGCTCTAATTAGGTCCACATTGATAAAAATATTTGGGACTACCAGTCTTCCAAATTCTAAACTCCAAATATTAGAAATAGGTTGAGCAAACTGATTCCTTCTATAACAATAATTAAATAAATACCATCCCTGTGTTGGAATAACTGCATCCCTCAAAACCTTTTTCTCAATCAATCAACCTATAAAAGAAAACTACAAAACCCTAAACATGAATTTCCTTATTTGAAGATCCTAGGAGTTGGGCTAAAAAATCTTCTTCTAACCCTCATTTCATTTTTCCTAGCTAGGAAGACCTTTGACTCATACTTAGGGTTTTTTTACTATCTTGGGTTTTTATAGAGTCAAATACAATTTAGGGAATCAATATTTAATATAAATTTAGAAATACTACTTAGCCTTAAAAATTGTATTCTCCATAATTCAAAAGAAAAAATTATTGTATCGAGCTGAAAATGCACTTTCCCACTTTCTATGGACTAAAACCCTAGGTTGTGGCTGCAACATTTTGAATGCTATCAATCACTCCAGTTCTCTTCACACAATGGTATCTTCAATGTTTTCCTCAATGAAAACACTTATCTTTTATTTAGAACCCATTTCAAGGGAATATAAATTCGTCACTTGTAGTAATGACAGATACGAGCAAACAAAGTGTTTGAAATTAACCATTCTTAAAATTTGAATTTGGATCATAGATCTTATTTGGCATGGGATGAATCAATGGTTACATCGCAAGCTCAAAGCTTTATCACCAAAAGAATTTGAAATTTTCTTGGCCGAAATGAGATGAATTGGGAAGATACAACACAATGAGAATTCACCATATATATGGTGAATTACAAGTCATCAGGGTGTCTCCCCACATATCACTAAGCCTTTGGATGAGATTTCCATTTTTTCCAATCACTGAATGGTGGACATTTCTCAGAAAGGCATGCGAGCACAACTTGGAATGGCTCTCTCTTACGTTATTCCTTTACTCTTATCCAACGTAACTCATGCATCATATCCTACAATAACGTACAATAATCCATCAAACTCAAATCATCATTGAGGGGAGGGGAGGGGAGGGCGAGGGGGGTTTTGGTGTTGACTAAGGTTTATCTTTTTATGTTGGTCTCTCTTGTATATTCAAGGTTTGGGGCCTCCATGCACCAAATACTTAATTTCAAATTGTCTAAGCACTTAGTTGTAGTGAAAATCACTAAATATATAGTATTTCCATCATGTGGTAACATTGAGACCATGTCTAATATGCCTCAATTTCTACTAATGTTCTAACCACTCTCATATTTCTGTATGTAGTATTCATACATGATATCTATTGGGTTCAATATATCAAAACGTATCTCCAACTAATCAATGTGGTTGTTTAATTTAATCTAACCATTTAACTAGTGCCCCATAGCAGGATCTAGGCCCATCATCATCTATGAAAATTGGCACACCTGAGAGACACATAATCCTAATATGCTCATAAACTCAATACTAAAGGATTGATATAATATGAAGAGTGGTCTCCCTATTGTTCATGGATCTACGTAAACCACAATAAGAGTGAGACAACATACATATACCATATTAGTAATGTTTATCCATATCCTAGACTAAATAAATCAAACTATATAAAATTGATGAACAATACCTATTTGGAAGAATTAAGATGTTTAATATTAATAAAAATAAAATTATCTACATGTGATATCAAATGCAATATCATATAGAGATACACACCATCATGGATGAAATGTTCTTTTGGTACAATATAAATACATGACCTTATCTCATGGTTAAGCGGTGTAATAATCTATGCTAACTAAAACATCCCATAAAATTATAGGTTTAAGACATCCACACATCTTTCAATGTCACTATCATCTCAAGGATTATTATTGTGTATTGAACAATTGAAAAAAAATAAAATGTAATTTTATTATCTTTACACGTAAAAATAAATCAATTAAATATCAATGACATCAAAACAAATAAAATATATGAATTGACACTTTTGATTATTTTATATAAAGAACATATTTTTTCAATTCTCATTTTTCTTTTTATAAAAATATATAAATTATCATAAACCATAGAGAAAAGTGAACAATAAATATTGATATTGATGTAAAGCTATACTCACATGATATAAGAGAAAAAGAGAGATTTTAAAGTTAAAATGTGTAGAAAGTAAAGAATCGCTCATTCAAGCTCACCTAAAATCACGAGCAACCACACAGTTTTCCCAATTTTTGTTGACTTGCTTTGATTGACAGTCAGTTTGTAATTTTGTTTGTTCTTACCAGTTGTCAAGTCATTAAATATATCATTATAATTTGTTTCTATCACTTCACCCTCTTTAATTCTTAACAAAATTCAAAAATCTTTAAAAGATCTCAATCTTTGTTGAGTAATGTGTTATAAATACTCTCATACCCCTCTTCTTTTAATGCACACTGCTCTTCTATTCTGTTTTGTTCTATTCTTGGTATCCTTGCCACTCCATTCTTCATTTCTTTCTTCTTTTTTCTTTCTTTATTATGCTCATACTTATTTAATTACTATCTAATTATTTTCAATCAAACTTTGTTGCAGGTGAAATAGATGTTGGATCTCAGTTGTGTTTATGGTTTGTCCTTGATGACAAAATCTCTTTCAGTTAGTTCTCCTTGATGATCAGTCTCAGTTTGGATCCTTATGATTTGTTTTGGCACTTATTTGATGTCTCTTGGATATTACAGAAAGTTATTTGTTATGTTTCATTTTCATGGTGATCATATTTCTGGTTCATGTTATGAATGCTATTTCTTTGACTGAAAAAGTTTGTTAGATGGTTTCTTTGTCAGAATGGTTCTCTTTGCATATTAGGTGTATTTCACATTGATTACAAGCCATTTGTTTACATTATTTGAACTCACATTTTTGAAGGCATTATAGTTACCTTGGTTCTGACATCTCTTTTGTCTACTGGTTTTGGTTGTTTCTCTTTCGGGCTTACACATCAGTGTGAGAATGGCAGGTTCTCCTCGATCCATTTTGAAATGTCTATGTTGCCTATCAACAAGCCATTTCTGATGTCATGTCGATTGAATTTAACTTATAGGCAACAGTCGACAAGACCTCCTTTTTGTTTCGGTGATAGAATGTGATCTCTATCGGCATATGTTATTCCGTCGGTATGTGGTCTCAGCGAACTTAGTATGTCACACCGATCGGAGTTTAAATGGAAACACATCGGCAAGAGTTTAAGGCTTCGGTGAAGGGTCATAACGAATGTGCAATGTCACACCAACCACCGTTGAAAAATTACATATCAGCAAGAGTTTACTACTTCGGTGAGATGTTATAATGACTCCGTAGTGTCTCATCGACTTGTGCAAAAGATTCACTTCGGCCAGACATAGTTCTTTCGATGTGAGATCTTAGCGAATGCAAGTGGATCTCACCGATGGAATACAAATGGACTTTATCGGTGTGAGATTTGTTCTCTCTTGGCGATCTGAGGTGACTTTGGGGGTTTTGATATGACATAAAGTAATCTCTAAGAGGTCTCCCCGACATTGATATGTCTTGGTGATACATAAAACAAGAGGAACATTTCGGTATGACTCTTGTGCATTGAAGAAAGGTCTTGTCGAATTCAATTTGTTACACCAACCGAAAACTTAAAGGTAGACATTTCGGTAAGAGCTAGGGTTTTCGGTGAGAGGTCTTGGCGAGTGACCTTCGGTCTCACCAATGGAACATAAAGAGACTTTATCGGCATAGGATCTGACTTGTCTCAGTGACTCACAAGATAGTGGGTGATCTTCAAAGAAACATATTGTAGTCTACAAAATGTCTCCCCAATAATGATATGTCACAGCGACAAACAGAGGATGACAGACAGTGATAAAGATGATTTCAGCATAGGTATCGAATTATCTCGGTGAATAGGAATGATCACGTGGTCTTTCGATGAAACTTAACAAAATCTACATAAGGTCTTCCCGATAACAATTTGTTACGATGACCCACATGAGAATGAAGGATACATCTCGGTGAGAGAACTATTTTGTCTCAATGACTAGAAGAATGGTACATGGCTCTTGGAAAAACAAAGACATGTCTACAAGATGCCTCTCCGATATCAAAAGGCTACAACGATAGTGAATGGAAAACAAAAGGGTCTTTGTCGATGAGAGAATTGAATTCTCTTGGTGATCTAGTATGTTTGGGTATGACAATATAATCTATGGGAGGTCTCCTCGATGTTGGTATGCTAGAGTGACCTACTTGGGATATAAGCTCTCATTGGCAAGAAAAACCTTATGTCACGGCGACCAAAATGTATCATGTAGACTTTCGGTGAAACGTGGGGCATTCTATATAGCATCTTGTCGACTATATAGTGTCTTAGCGAAGGGGAATATTGGGCACGTCATGGTGAGAAATACTCTTGTGTCTCAGCGACTGAAAGAAATTTAAAAAAATGTGATCTCGGGGAAACATAAAGATCTTCAATATGGTTTCTCCCCATTGGCAGATGGTCTTAGTGTCACACAAGGACAAAAGGAATGATCAATGTTATAATTTCTTTCAGTAGAACTATCTCAATGTCACAGTGACACATAAGAAACAAAAGGGATTTTCGGTTAAACTTGATGTGGTCTGCCAAAGGTCTTCCCGACTTCATTGGGTCATGGTGAAAGCAAATAAGGAAAAAGAAACACAGTTCGCAATAAGGTCATAGAAAATCACAAAGAACATGTGGCGACTGTTGTCTTAGTGAATGATTAATGAAGACTCATACAATGCAGGTGGCATGGTAAATTTCTAAAGATAGTTGCAGGCCGACATCATTGGTTGGCATCAAATCTCAGAATGGTTACATAGAAAAATATTCTTTGAGGATTTAGAGGTTATAATTTTCTGTTTGTGGGTAGTCATGGCTTTGATGAAAATATTTCAGTTACAACTTGAAATCTCCTGACTCAGCACAGAAATTAAAGCTTTCTGGATATGCTTTAGTCTAATTTTTACCATCATATATAGACTGTCATGATTTAGCTTCATATTCTAAAGTTAGAAAGAGATTTTCAGAATCTTGTGAAAAATGCTTGTTAAAGATTTCTTGATAACATACACACTTGAAATGAATATAAAAACCAGTGTTGAAAACTATGAAAATGCTGCTGGCCAATAATTCTGAGAGGTAGTTATTTTGGCCATATCAACAAATGTATTGGAAAACTCTGTAATACAAGAGTTGGATTCTTAGAGTATTAGGAAGATAAGAGAGTTGAGTCTCTTTAAGCTTAAAAGAAAATAGAGAGATCCTCTGATATTTTTATTGTTCTGAAAATAATTTGAGGGGTTGGTTCTCCTTGAGATAGATATCTCTAAACGAGGGTTTGTGCTCTTGAAGATTGGTGTTTCTAAATGAGGGGTTGGTGCTCCTTGAGTTGGTGCTCATAAATTAGCCTATAAGGCATTGTGAATAGTTGATGAAAAAGATTAAGCCAATATGGTAGTTTAGGAGTGGTTTTTCTACCCTAGGAGGGTTTTCCACTTGGAAAAATCTTGTGTCTCTTTGTTATTATGTGTGCTCACTATTTTTTTGTGTTGTTGTTTCAGTTCACTGTTGGGATTATTACTTTTCTCAATTATGTTTATGAATGATTACATTCAACTCAAGAATGATTTAATCAGAGTAATATTGAGATCAATTCTAAGCTATGTTTTTGAATTATTGAAAATTGGTCAAATCTGTTAAGACACTGATTCACCCCCCCTCTCAGTGTCATTTTAACTCCAACAATTGGTATCAGAGCCTAGGGTCCTCTGATAGGTCTAAACCGCCTAGTATTGTTCCTGGTTTCTTGGAGTAGTTTGGTTAATATGGGAAAAAATAGAAGGAATAAGGGAAAAAGATGTTCTCAGCAAAATGCTATTCATCATGCTCAACCTGAATCTAGTATAAGGAATATTGAGGAAGAATTCATAAACAGTTGCTCTGAAATAGTAGAGTATCCTAGATCTGGAACTCCTCAGTTTGAAGGAACAAACTTTATTATATGGAAGCATAGGATAGAAACATACTTACTTTCCTTAGGATCTAAATTGTCGGAAGTAGTAGAAAAGGTTTGTACTACATCTTCCAAATCTCCTTCATCTATTGAGGAGATGAAAGCTCTTGAATTCAATACCAGAGCTATAAATGCTATTCTTAATAACTTTCCAAATAAACTCATTACAAAAGTCATTCATTATAGAAGTAAGTTTGGGACAAGTTGACTAAAATGAATTAGAATAGTGAGTTACAAGAGGAGATATCTTTTGATACTGAAATAAGTTGTGAAACATCTGAGAGTGAAGGTGTAAACCTTTATAATTTAGAAAAGAAGTCCAGGGAGATCATTAATGAGTATTTAGATGATCAAGAAACTTGTGTAGAAGTAGACCAATCTTTGGGTGAAGTTGACTCTGAACAAGAATATGATGAACTAGAAAGTGAGGTTGATTTGGAAGGTGAACTCCTATGTGCCTTAGATACTATTAGGAAACTTAAAGAAAAGAAAACTAGATTTTAACAAGACAACTTCAGCAAAAAGAGAGTTTGGAAGTCAAGTTAAAAGACAGGGATGAATTGTGTAATAAACTAGAAAATGAGATTGATTCTTTAAAGAAATGTTCAGATAATGATTCCTTGTTAAAAGAAATAACTCTTAAGGACTATATGATTATAAGTTAGGAAATTGAAAGTGAAGAATATAAAAGGATTGCAGATGTTGTGAGTTCTGATTTGAAGATTAAAAAGATTGTTTGTCTAAAACTTGAAGTAGTAGTTGCTTTAAGAAAAGAGCTTAAAAGTATCAATGCTAAATCTGGTAAAATTCAGAAATTTGATCAAAGTACTAATATATTGAATAAGATGTTGGGTAGGAAAAAGCATTCTAAAGATCCTCCAGGAGTGGGATATGAGGTTGGACAAAGCTCTACAGACAAATCTAAACATGAAACAGTGTTTACTGCTTTAGATGGAAAGAATTTTATAGCCAAGAAAACACCAAGAATGAAGGTTGATCTTGGTTACAGTATTGCTCCATCAAAGGATAACAATGTCACTAGAAGACAATCTAAAGGTATTCATAGAGAAATGAAAAATGTCTTCAGATCTTCACATCCTTGGCATGATCATTCATTCAGGTATAATCATTCTTTCCAAGGATATTGTTATCTTTGTAATGACTATGGTCATAAGGGAATTGATTACATAAGATGGTCAAATAAGAATCATTCTAATGTCCATAGAAATGAGGATGTGGTGTGTTACAACTGTAACAATTTTGGTCACTTGAGAAGAAACTGTTGAATAAATACAATTGATAATACTTTAAGGAACAATGTTGGAAATGTCTGTAGAAAGTCTTTTATTTCTCAAAACAATCACAAAGTCATTTGTTTCAGATCTAATAACATTGGGCATAAAGTACAACAATGCAAATTCAATAGAAAGATAGGTACTTTAAGCAAACAAGTGAAAAAGTCTTGATTGGAGTGGAGAAGAAAGAGCAATCAAGATGACAAGAAGAGTAATAAAGATGCTTCTAAGAAAACTCCTTGTGCACTCCTTGCACAAATGTTGCCTTCCAGGTCTTGAGGAGAAGCAAAGACTTAGGGGGAGTCTACTATGGTAATATATTTTACCCCTATGGAGTCTAGAATGAGGTATGACATCTTGCATTTTCTTTTGGTGGTATAAGATGTAATCAAATGGCTTGCAAATGCCACTATTTCATTCTTCTTTTGAAATACAAGTTAGAAGTACTTTGATAGATCTTTGGTGAGATTGATGCTCAATTCTTAAAGTGCTGATGAATCTAGTGTCTTGGCAGTAAACTAGACAGTATTTTGAAGGAAGAGAAATGGCTTAAATTCCTAAACCTTTTTTTATTACTGAAAAAGGTAATCATCCGATTTGAAAAGAAATGAATGAATCTCTGCATTAAGGAATGTTTTTGCTTGGTCTAGTGGTTGACAATTTTGAGAAGTTTTTTTTTAATGACAAAGCACTTTTGTTTTAAATGAACCTTTTGGATGCTTGGGTTCTAGAAATATTGGTATGTCCTTATGACATCTTTGAGCGGTGTGGAGATATATAGATGAGTTCTTGTTGTGTCTCTAAAAGAAGGTTGTAAGAGTCTGATAATAATCACACAAAGGTATAGTAGTTTAGTGTGATCAGATGGGTGACTAATTCTGAGTATGTGTGTTCAGCAGTCTGATAGAAGCATTTGCTGAAATATATTTTATATATCGTGACCTTGCAAATGGAAGAATTTCTAATGTTTCAAAAAGGTCTTCTTGGTCTCTGTGTTTTGACTACATAAGGAGGGTTAGTGCTGAGTCTATATGCTACATGTTTAACAAATGATGTATACTCTACCTATGTTTGCACTGAATGAAAAGAGATTGTGTGTTCTCTTTGTGCACGGTATGATGAGAGGAAGTCTATAAAGACTATACATAGGTTGAGGGATTGTTTCTATTGTTCAAGTTGATGTTGTGCTAGTGGAGTTACTCGTGTTATAATGTGTTAATCTTTGCACCTGATTTTTCTTGAAGTTTTCTCTTGTGCAGTACTAAATTTTTTATGTTTGAGTGCCTTAAATAAGATCAAACATGTTGACGCTATGGTGATTTCTTAAGAGAAAGGATGGTTGTGAAAATATGATGGTAATATATGGAAAGAAAAGAGTAGTGATGCTGAGTCTGGTATATGGTGAACAAGACATGAGTTATGACTGAGGTTACTTGTGCTGAGAAGAGGTTGGTTGTTTGTGCTCAAATTATGGTTGGCTTCTCAGTTGTGTTTCCTGGCATTGCACATTCTTCTCTTCTATCCTTTGTCATTGAGGCAAAAAGGGGGAGATTCATTTATGTTTTGTCATCAAGGACAAAGGGGGAGTTTTTTGGATCTTAGTTGTGTTTATGGTTTGTCCTTGATGACAAAATCTCTTTCAGTTAGTTCTCCTTGATGATCAGTCTCAGTTTGGATCCTTATGATTTATTTTGGCACTTCTTTGATGTCTCTTGGCTATTACAAAAAGTTATTTGTTATGTTTCATTTTCATGGTGATGAGATTTATGGTTCATGTTATGAATGCTATTTCTTTGACTGACAGAGTTTGCCAGATGGTTTCTTTGTCAGGATGGTTCTCTTTGCATATTAGGTGTATTTCACATGATTACAAGCTATTTGTTTACATTCTTTGAACTCACATTTTTGAAGGTATTACAGTTACCTTGGTTCTGACATCTCTTTTTTCTAATGGTTTTGGTTGTTTCTCTTTTGGGCTTACACATCGGTGTGAGAATGGCAGGGTCTTCCCGATCCATTTTGAAATGTCTATGTTGCCGATCGGCAAGACATTTCTATTGTCATGTCGATTGAATTTAACTTATAGGCAGCAGTTAGGAAGACCTCCTTTTTGTTTCAGTGATAGAAAGTGATCTCTATCAGCATATGTTATTCCATCGGTATGTGGTCTCAGCGAACTTAGTATGTCACACCGATAAGAGTTTAAATGGAAACACATCGGCAAGAGTTTAAGGCTTCGGTGAAGGGTCATAACGAATGTGCAATGTCACACCGACCGTCATTGAAAAATTGCATATCGGCAAGAGTTTACTGCTTCAGTGAAATGTTATAACGACTCCGTAGTGTCTCACCGACTTGTGCAAAAGATTCACTTCAACCAGACATAGTGCTTTCGATGTGAGATCTTAGCGAATGCAAGTGGATCTCACCAATGGAATACAAATGGACTTTATTAGTGTGATATTTGTTCTCTCTTGGCGATCTGAGGTTAGTTCGGGGGTTTTGATTTGACATAAATTAATCTCCAAGAGGTCTCCCTGACATTGATATGTCTTGGCGATACATAAAACAAAAGGAACATTTCGGTATGACTCTTGTTCATTGAAGAAAGGTCTTGGAGAATTTGATTTGTTACACTAACCAAAAACTTAAAGGTAGACATTTCGGTAAGAGCTAGAGTTTTTGGCGAGAGGTCTCGACAAGTGACCTTCGGTCCCGCTGATGGAACATAAAGAGACTTTGTTGGCATAGGATCTGACTTGTCTCAGTGACTCAGAAGATAGTGGGTGATCTTCGGTGAAACATATTGTAGTCTACAAAATGTCTCCCCTATAACGATATGTCACAGTGACAAACAAAGGATGACATATGGTGATAAAGATGCTTTCGGCATAGGTATTGAATTATCTCAGTGAATAGGAATGATCATGTGGTCTTTCAGTGAAACTTAATGAAATCTACATAAGGTCTTCCCGATCAAAAATTGTTACAGTGACCCACATGAGAATGAAGGATACATCTCGGTGAGAGAACTATTTTGTCTCAACGACTAGAAGAATGGTACATGGCTCTCGAAAAAACAAAGAAATGTCTACAAGATGTCTCTCCTATATCAAAATGCTATAGCGATAGTGAATGGAAAACAAAAGGGTCTCTATCGGTATGAGAATTGAATTCTCTTGGCGATCTAGTATGTTCAGGTTATTTCGGTATGACAATATAATCTACAGGAGGTCTCCCCGATGTTGGTATGCTACAGCAACCCGCTTGGGATAGAAGCTCTCATTGGCAAGAAAAACCTTATGTCACGGCGACCAAAATGTATGATGTGGACTTTCGGTGAAATGTGGGGCATTCTATATAGCGTCTTCCTAACTATATAGTGTCTTAGTGAAGGCAAATATTGGGCATGTCACGGTGAGAAAGACTCTTGTGTCTCAGTGACTGAAACAAATTTAATAGAAATGTGATCTTGGGGAAACATAAAGATCTTCAATATGGTTTCTCCTCGTCGGCAGAAGGTCTTGGTGTCACACAAGGACAAAATGAACGATCAATGTAATAATTTCCTCTGATAGAACTATTTGAATGTCACAGCGACACATAAGAAACAAAAGGGATTTTTGGTGAAACTTTATGTGGTCTGCGAAAGGTCTTCCTGACTTCACTGGGTCACGACGAAAGAAAATAAGGAAAAAGAAACATAGTTTGCAAAAAGGTCATAGAAAATCACAAAGAACACATGGTGATTGTTGTCTCAGTGAATGATTAACGAAGACACATACAATGTGGCTAGCATGGGGAATTTCTAAAGATAGTTGCAGGCCAACATCATTGGTTGGCATCAAATCTCAGAATGGTTACATAGAAAAATATTCTCTGAGGATTTAGAGGTTATGATTTTCTATTTGTGGGCAGTCATGGCTTTGATGAAAATATTTTGGTTAAAATTTGAAATCTCCTAACTCAGTGCAAAGATCAAAGCTTTCTCAATACACATTAGTCTGATTTTTACCATCATATACAGACTATCATGATTCAACTTCATATTCTAAAGTTAGCAAGAGATTTTCAGAATCTTGTGAAAAACGCTTGTTAAAGATTTCTTGATAACAAACACACTTGAAATGAATATAAAAACCAGTGTTGAAAACTGTGAAAATGCTATTGGCCAGTAATTCTGAGAGAGTTATTTTGGCTGTATCAAAAGATGTATTCTAAAACTCTGTAATACAAGAGTTAGATTCTTAGAGTATTAGGAAAATAAGAGAGTTGAGTCTCTTTGAGCTCGAAAGAAAATAGAGAGATCCTCTGATATTTTTATTGTTCTGAAAATAATTTGACCGGTTGGTGTTCCTTGAGATAGATATCTCTAAATGAGCGGGTTGGTGCTCCTTGAAATGAGTGTTTCTAAATGAGGGGTTAGTGCTCCATGATTTGGTGCTCATAAATTTTCCTATAAGGCATTGTGAACAGATGATTAAAAAGATTAAGCTAGTATGGCAGTTTAGGAGTGGATTTTCTACCCCGGGAGGGTTTTCCACTCAGCAAAATCTTGTGTCTCTTTGTTCTTATGTGTGCTCACTATTTTTTTTGTGTTGTTGTTTTAGTTCACTGTTGGGATTATTACTTTTCTCAATTCTTTTTATGAATGATTACATCCAACTCATGAATGATTTAATCAGAGTAATATTGAGATCAAATCTGTGCTATGTTTTTGAATTATTGAAAATTGGTCAAATCTATTAAGACACTGATTCACCCCCCCTCTCAATGTCATTTTAACTCCAACAATTGGTATCAGAGCCTAGGGTCCTCTGATAGGTCTAAACCACCTAGGATTGTTCCTGGTTTCTTGGAGTAGTTTGGTTAAAATGGGAAATAACAAAAGGAATAAGGGAAAAAGATGTTCTCAGCAAAATGCAATTAATCATTCTCAACCTGAATCTAGTATAAGGAATATTGAGGAAGAATTCATAAATAGTTGCTCTGAAATGGTAGAGTATCCTAGATCTGGAACTCCTTAGTTCAAAGGAACAGACTTTATTATATGGAAACATACTTACTTTTGTTAGGATCTAAAGTGTGGGAAGCAGTAGAAAAGGGTTGTACTACATCTGCAACATCTCCTTCCTCTCTTGAGGAGATGAAAGCTCTTGAATTCAATACCAGAGCTATAAATGGTATTCTTAATAACTTGCCAAATAAACTCATTACAAAAGTTATTCATTATAGCAGTGCTAAGGAAGTTTGGGACAAGTTGACTAAAATGAATTAGAGTAGTGAGTTACAAGAGGAGATATCTTTTGATACTGAAATAAGTTGTGAAACATCTGAGAGTGAAGAAGGTGTAAACCTTTATAATTTAGAAAAGAAGTCCAGGGAGATCATTAATGAATATTTAGATGATCAAGAAATTTGTGTAGAAGTAGATCAATCTTTGGGTGAAGTTAACTCTGAACAAGAATATGATGAACCAGAAAGTGAAGTTGATTTGAAAGGTGAACTCCTATGTGCCTTAGATACTATTAGGCAGCTTAGAAAAGAAAACTAGATTTTAACAAGACAACTTCAGCAAAAAGAGAGTTTGGAAGTCAAGTTCAAAGACATGGATGAATTGTGTAATAAACTAGAAAATGAGATTGATTCTTTAAAGAAATGTTCAAATAATGATTCCTTGTTAAAAGAACTAACTCTTAAGGATGATATGATTATAAGTTAGGAAATTGAAAGTGAAGAATATAAAAGGATTGCAGATGTTGTGAGTTCTGATTTGGAGATTAAAAAGATTGTTTGTCTAAAACTTGAAGTAGTTGCTTTAAGAAAAGAGCTTGAAAGTATCAATGCTAAATCTAGTAAAATTCAGAAATTTGATCAAAGTACTAATATATTGAATGAGATGTTGGGTAGGAAAAAGCATTCTAAAGATCCTCCAGGAGTGGGATATGAGGTCAGACAAAGCTCTGCAGACAAATCTAAACATGAAACATTGTTTAGTGCTTCAGATGGAAAGAAGTTTTTAGCCAAGCAAACACCAAGAATGAAGGTAGATCTTAGTTACAGTATTGCTGCATCAAAGGATAACATTGACACTAGAAGACAATCTAAAGGTATTCATAGAGAAATGAAAAGTGTCTTCAGATCTTCACATCCTTGGCATGATCATTCATTCAGGTATAATCATTCTCTCCAAGGATATTGTTATGTTTGTAATGACTATGGTCAAAAGGCAATTGATTGCATAAGATGGTCAAATAAGAATCATTCTAATGTCCCTAGAAATGAGGATGTGGTGTGTTACAACTGTAACAATTTTGGTCACTTGAGAAGAAATTGTAGAATAAATACAAGTGATAATAATGTAAGGAACAATGTTGGAAATGTCTATAGGAAGTCTTCTATTTCTCAGAACAATCACAAAGTCATTTTTTCAGATGTAATAACATTGGGCATAAAGTAAAGCAATGCAGATTCAATAGAAAGATAGGTACTTTAAGCAAACAAGTGAAGAAGTCATTGGAGTGGAGAAGAAAGAGAAATCAAGATGACAAGAAGAGTAATAAAGATGCTTCTGAGAAAATTCCTTGTGCACTCCTTGCACAAGTGTTGCCTTCTAGGTCTTGAGGAGAAGCAAAGACTCAGGGGGAGTCTAGAATGAGGTATGACATCTTGAATTTGCTTTTGGTGGTATAAGATGTAATCAAATGGCTTGCAAATGCCACTATTTCATTCTATTTTTGAAATACAAGTTATAGGTACTTTGATAGATCTTTGGTGAGGTTGATGCTCAATTCTTAAAGTGCTAATGAATCTAGTGTCTTGGCAGTAAACTAGACAGTATTTTGAAGGAATAGAAATGGCTTAAATTACTTAACCTTTTTTTATTACTAAAAAAGGTAATCATCCAATTTGAAAAGAAATGAATGAATCTCTGCATTAAGGAATGTTTTTGATTGGTCTAGTGGTTGAAAATTTTGAGAAGTTTTTTTTTTAATGACAAAGCACTTTGTTTTTAAATGAACCTTTTGGATGCTTGGGTTTTGGAAATATTGGTATTTCCTTATGACATCTTTGAGCGGTGTGGAGATATATAGATGAGTTCTTGTTGTGTCTCTAAAAGAAGGTTGTAAGAGTCTGATACTAGTCACATAGAGCTATAGTAGTTTAGTGTGATTGGATGAGTGACTAATTCTGAGTATGTGTGTTCAGTAGTCTGATAGAAGCATTTGCTGAAATATATTTTATATATCGTGACCCTGCAAATGGAAGAATTTCTAATGTTTCAAAAAGGTCTTCTTGGTGTCTATTATTTGATTGCATAAGGAGGGTTAGTGCTGAGTCTATATGCTGCATGTTTTACAAATTATGTATACTCTACCTATGTTTGTGATGAATGAAAAGAGATTGTGTGTTCTCTTTGTGCACGGTATGATGAGAGGAAGTCTATAAAGACTATACATAGGTTGAGGGATTGTTTCTATTGTTCAAGTTGATGATGTGCTAGTGGAGTTACCTGAGTTATAATGTATTAATCTTTGCACCTGATTTGTCTTGAAGTTTTTTCTTGTGCAGTACTAAACTTTTTATGTTTGAGTGCCTTAAGGAAGATCAAACATGTTGAAGTTACGGTGATTTCTTAAGAGAAAGCATGGCTGTGCAAATTTGATGCTAATATATGGAAAGAAAAGAGTAGTCATACTAAGTCTAGTATATGGTGAACAAGCCGTGAGTTGTGACTGAGGTTACTTGTGCTGAGAAGAGGTTGGTTGTTTGTGCTCAAATTCTGGTTGGCTTCTCAGTTGTGTTTCCTGGCATTGCACATTCTTCTCTTCTATCCTTTGTCATTGAGGAAAAAAGGGGGAGAGTCATTTGTGTTTTTCCATCAAGGAAAAAGGGGGAGTTTGGTGGATCTCAGTTGTGCTTATGGTTTGTCCTTGATGACAAAATCTCTTTCAGTTAGTTCTCCTTGATGATTAGTCTCAGTTTGGATCCTTATGATTTATTTTGGCACTTCTTTGATGTCTCTTGGCTATTACAAAAAGTTATTTGTTATGTTTCATTTTCATGGTGATGAGGTTTCTAGTTCGTGTTATGAATGCTATTTATTTGAAAGACATAGTTTGTCATATGGTTTCTTTGTCAAGATGGTTCTCTTTGCATATCAGGTGTATTTCACATGATTACAAGCCATTTGTTTACATTCTTTGAACTCACATTTTTGAAGACATTACAGTTACCTTGGTTTTGACATCTCTTTTGTCTAATGGTTTTGGTTGTTTCTCTTTCGGGCTTACACATCGGTGTGAGAATGGCAGGGTTTGCCTGATCCATTTTGAAATGTTTGTGTTGCCTATCAGCAAGACATTTCTGATGTCATGTCAATTGAATTTAACTTACAGGCAGCAGTCGGCAAGGCCTCCTTTTTGTTTTGGTGACAGAAAGTGATCTCTATCGACATATGTTATTCCGTCGGTATGTGGTCTCAGCGAACTTAGTATGTCACACTGATCAAAGTTTAAATGGAAACACATCAGCAAGAGTTTAAGGCTTCGGTGAAGTGTCATAACGAATGTGCAATGTCACACCGACCGCTGTTGAAAAATTGCATATCGGCAAGAGTTTACTACTTCGATGAAATGTTATAATGACTCCATAGTGTCACACCGACTTGTGCAAAAGATTCACTTCGGCCAGACATAGTGCTTTCGATGTGAGATCTTAGCGAATGCAAGTGGATCTCACCAATGGAATACAAATGGACTTTATCGATGTGAGATTTGTTCTCTCTTGGAAATCTGAGGTGAGTTCTGGGGTTTTGATATGACATAAAGTAATCTCCAAGAGGTCTCCCCAACATTGATATGTCTTGGTGATACATAAAACAAAAGGAACATTTCGGTATGACTCTTTTGCATCGAAGAAAGGTCTTGGTGAATTTGATTTGTTACACTGACCAAAAAATTAAAGGTAGACATTTTGGTAAGAGCTAGGGGTTTTGGTGAGAGGTCTCGGCGAGTGACCTTTGGTCTCACCGATGGAACATAAAGAGACTTTGTCGGCATAGGATTTGACTTGTCTCAGCGACTCACAAGATAGTGGGTGATCTTCGAAGAAACATATCATAGTCTAGAAAATGTCTCCCCGATAACGATATGTCATAGCGACAAATAGAGGATAATAGATGGCGATAAAGATGCTTTCGGCATAGGTATTGAATTGTCTTGGTGAATAGGAATGATCACATGGTCTTCTGGTGAAACTTAACAAAATCTACATAAGGTCTTCCCGATAATAATTTGTTACGGTGACCCAAATGAGAATGAAGGATACATCTTAGTGAGAGAACTATTTTGTCTCAACAACCAGAAGAATGGTACATGGCTCTCGGATAAACAAAGACATGTCTACAAGATGTCTCTCCGATATCAAAAGGCTACAATGATAGTGAATGGAAAACAAAAGGGTCTCTATCGGTATGAGAATTGAATTCTCTTGGCAATCTAGTATGTTCGGGTTGTTTCAGTATGACAATATAATCTACGGGAGGTGTCCCCGATATCGGTATGCTATAGCGACCTGCTTGGGATAGAAGGTCTCATCGGCAAGAAAAACCTTATGTCACGGTGACCAAAATGTATCATGTGGACTTTTGGTGAAACATGGGGCATTCTATATAGCATCTTCCTGATTATACAGTGTCTTAATGAAGGCGAATATTAGGCACGTCACGGTGATAAAGACTCTTGTGTCTCAGCGAATGAAACAAATTTAATAGAAATGTGATCTCGGGGAAACATAAATTTCTTCAATATGGTTTCTCCCCATTGACAGAAGGTCTTGGCATCACACAGGGACAAAAGGAACGATCAACATTATAATTGCCTTCGATAGAACTATCTGAATGTCACAGTGACACATAAGAAATAAAAGGGCTTTTCGAGGAAACTTGATGTGGTCTGCAAAAGGTCTTCCCAACTTCAATGGGTCATGGTGAAAGCAAATAAGGAAAAAGAAACACAGTTCGCAATAAGGTCATAGCAAATCACAAAGAACACATGGCGACTTTTGTCTCAGTGAATGATTAATGAAGACTCATACAATGTGCCCAGCATGGTGAATTTCTAAAGATAGTTGCAGGTTGACATCATTGGTTGGCATCAAATCTCAGAACGGTTACATAGAAAATTATTCTCTAAGGATTTAGAGGTTATGATTTTCTATTTGTGGGCAGTCATGGCTTTGATGAAAATCTTTCGTTTACAATTTGAAATCTCCTGACTCAGCACAGAGATTAAAGCTTTCTAGATATGCATTACTCTGATTTTTACCATCATATACAGACTATCATGATTTAGCTTCATATTCTAAAGTTAGCAAGATATTTTTCAGAATCTTGTGAAAACCGCTTGTTAAAGATTTCTTGATAACAGACACACTTGAAATGAATATAAAAACTAGTGTTGAAAACGGTGAAAATGCTGCTGGCCAGTAATTTTGAGAGATAGTTATTTTGGCTGTATCAAAAGATGTATTGGAAACTCTATAATACAAAAGTTGGATTCTTAGAGTATTAGGAAGATAAGAGAGTTGAGTCTCTTTGAGATTAAAAGAAAATAGAGAGATCCTCTGATATTTTTATTGTTCTAAAAATAATTTGAGGGGTTGGTGCTCCTTGAGATAGATATCTCTAAACGAGGGGTTGGTTCTCCTTGAAATTGGTGTTTCTAAATGAGAGGTTGGTGCTCCTTGAGTTGGTGCTCAGAAATTAGCCTATAAGGCATTGTGAATAGTTGATTAAAAATATTAAGCTAGTATGGCAGTTTAGGAGTGGTTTTTCTACCCCAGGAGGGTTTTCCAACTCGGTAAAATCTTGTGTCTCTTTGTTCTTATGTGTTCTCACTGTTTTTCTGTGTTGTTGTTTCAGTTCACTATTAAGATTATTACTTTTCTCAATTCTTTTTATGAATGATTACATTCAACTCATGAATGATTTAATCAGAGTAATATTGAGATCAAATCCAAGCTATGTTTTTGAATTATTGAAAATTGGTCAAATTTGTTAAGACATTGATTCACCCCCCCTCTCAGGTTTATTTTAACTCCAACAATAGATTAGTTGCCAAAATGGATAAATTATCTGTCATGCTATGCTTGTTTATTGTGATGACATGCTGCTCTATTATGGCCACCTGTCATGTTTCATGTTTGCCACAAGAGAGATGCCCTTCTTGCTTTTAAGAATGAGTATTATATGGATGCACCCACGAAGTTGGAGTCCTGGATGGGGTTTAATTTTTGTGAGTGGCGTGGAGTTCAATGCAGTCATTACTCTTCACATGTCATCCTATTGCGCTTCTCTAATAATCAGTTTCAGCCCTTCAGAGAACTTCTTCCTGTTTTGTTCTAGTTAAAGTATATGAAGTATTTGGACTTAAGCTGGAATTATTTCACTGAAATTCTACCAAGAGGTATTCTAAAACTGCACCATTTTTGGTTTGTAAATTTGAAGGCTAACATATCTCTAATATTGTCAAGGGTTTAATATGTAGGACTTTTTCGTCTCCAAAAATTGAGATATTTGGATCTCAACCAAAATAGATTTGAAGGTGAAATTCCTGCAGAAGTTGGCTCCTTGTATAGTTTGACATATCTCAATCTAGCCATGAACAAATTTCAAGGTAGAATTCCACAACAGCTTGGTAATCTCTCACAATTTTTAGGTGTTTCTAAGTTCAAAAAGGATGTTCAATCAGGAAGTCTGTGGGGGGTTCCAGGCATGAATTTGTATGGTTCAAGTGTAAGGTGGATAGAAAATATTTGGAAGTTGAAAACTTTGTCTCTTGGAGGCACAACATTGAATGTGACAAGTAAGGAATTGGAAGCAACCCTTTCTCATTTCCATTATCTACACTACTTGGAACTTTTAGTTTTCCATCTATTAGGGAACATCCCCAATGTTATCCAAAACCTTACCTTCCTCTTCCATCTTATTTTTGATTTTAATGATTTGAGTTCCACACCACCTTCATGGTTGGGAAGTATGCCTCATTTGCAAGAGCTAATTTTGTCTCAAAACCTATTATTAAGTGGAGATATAACTCATATATTATGGGGTGAATGGTCACAATTGACCAAGTTTGATTTGTCGGAAACTAGTATATTATGGAGCATTCCACCCTATATTGAAAATATTTCCTCAATTTCCCTTCTTTATATTAGAAAGGTGGAAGATGTGGGAAATTTGGAAGGCATTATTCCTTCTTCCCTTGGCAACATCTCTACTCTACAAAGGCTAGATCTCAACTCCAACCCATTGAGTGCAGAGGTTCCAACTTCAATTGGTCAACTTTCATCTTTGGCTCATCTTGATCTTGCCTTAAATAATTTGAGTGGTGGTATACCTTTGTCTATTGGTCAACTTTCATCTTTGACTCTTCTCAACGTTTGCTCCAATAACATCAATGGTAGTATACCATTCGCAATTGGTCAAATTTCATCTTTGTTTTATTTGGATCTCAGCTCCAATAAACTTAGTGGTCAAATACCTTCCTCAGTAGGTAATATTTCATCCTTGAAAGAGCTTCATCTTGGAGGAAATCAACTAAATGGAACCATTCCTACTTCTATTGGGCTTCTCCCTCATCTTGAAGTGATCTACCTCATGTCCAACAACTTGCAAGGCCACTTTTCTTTGGATGCTTTTTAAAGTACTTGTAAGCTTGATATCCTTGAACTCTCTTATAATAAACTAACTATCCAATTTGACCCAAAATGGATACCTCCATTTTCCTTAATTGTATTGAACATGCTCTCTTGTAATATTGAAGTAATCCTACCCCCATTCATTTCAGCAAAATATCACTTCCAATATTTAGATCTCTCCCAAAATAAACTCTTTGGAAACATTCCACCATGGCTAGGAGATTTACCCTATTTAAAAACTTTGAATCTATCATATAATTACTTACAAGGTCTATTGCCTCTTACCTTGAACATAAGTTATTTTGTCACAATAGATTTACATATGAATCAATTGATAGGTTTCCTTCTAGTTCCTTCAACAACCTCCACAAATTTGTATGCATTGGATCTGTCAAAAAATGGATTTGTAGGTAGTATCCCAGTGAAAATCGGTAGACTTCTACTTGGAATTCAGTTTTTGTCACTTTCAAAAAATGATCTAAGTGGTTCCATTCCTTCTTCCATTAGTCTTTTGAAAACACTATTGATGTTAGATATCTCAAAGAATAGATTATCTGGTACTATACCATCAAGCCTAACTACATGCTCTTAATTGGAAAGATTGATCTTGGGAAAGAATAATTTGGTAGGAGATGTTCCAACTCAAATAGGAATGCTAAGCTATCTTGTGACACTAAAACTAAATGGAAATATTCTTAAGGGAAAATTTCCATCAAGTCTTCAAAATTGTTCTAGATTGTAAATTTTACATGTGGCTGATAATTTATTAGTGGGAAACATACCCCTTTGGCTATCAAAATTCTCAAATTTGATGATTCTTGTTTTGAAATCAAATAAATTTCAAGATCATATCCACCTCAATTAAGCACTCCTACCAACCTCCATGTGTTAGATATTTCACATAATAATTTTATTGGAGTCATCACAACACAATTAGGAAATTTTTCAACATAATGAATGCACAAGTAAAAGTTCCAAATAGTAGTCATGTTGATGGTGATTATTAAAAAGAAGAAATCCAATGTAACACCCCTTCATTTTGGATATTTGGATCGGCAAGGTTCTTTATATGTCTGATTATGCTTATGATGTGACTGTGAACTTAGTGATTATTTGATCATGAACTGTTTGGTGATGCACATGTTATATCATGATGCGACGATTGTGTCTGAACATGCTTGGACTTTGGAACTTGATTACTTGTGATCGTGATTGATTAAATGATGTGGAAGTTATATGTTGATGTGATATTCTTTTATTCCGATGTTATCCTTATGGCATGATTTAGAATAACTTAGAAGATATCTGATTAAATGATGTTTTATGCTATTGATCATATCATTGATGTTAGATGTGTCAGTTAGAGATACTGTATTGGTGAAGGGGACGGATTGTATCACTCGCTTGCGAGCGCCCTACAATTCTGAGATTTCCTCTTCATGGCGTGTTTGATCATAACATACACATATATGTTGCACGTTCGATATGTTCTTTGTTGCAGGTTTGCAGGTACATGACATCGACTCCACCTGGTTTCACAGGTGTGAGCATGTCCATTTACCAACGAAAATTGATTGGGAGATAGTAACTAGGTTTTCCAAACCAAGTCGTCCCCCTAATCATAGCGTGTTGTCGGGTTGTCGTTGGGGTCAGTTGTTTTAACTTGGTCAGTTTCCCCTTGAATGTTTATTTAATTTCAAGTTTAAAGTTTATTAAATGACTTGCGTAGTTTAATTAATGATTAAATGTGTTTAATTGCAAGTTAAAAGTGATTAAATGGCTTTTGAAATTTATAAATGATGATTGTTTTGTCTTATTGAGATGTGGGAAAATTAGTGATTAATTAATTAATTTAATTTAATTAATAAAATAATCTAATTTTGAATTAGATTTATTTTGTTCACTAATTAAATTAATAGGGATAAATTAAATCAATTTAGCCATGTTTGCATCATTAGATATTTGGATTAAATCATAAATTAGAAATATGTTGTATATTTTACTCCTAGAAATAAAGTTGAAACTAATGTTATTATGAATTGTTGAAATTATATTTTGTTAAAAGAAATTTATTTGACCTTGGGGTTGTAAATAGATTTTTTTTATTTTAAAAGGATATTATGCAAATTACACTTGGAAATAGAAACTGTTTTATGATTTTGCAAAAATGAAATATCTTCATTTGGCAACAAGTTTGGTGGGTGAGTCCATTTTAGGGCTTTGACAAATTTGGGGGAAGGGCTTGCATAAGGAAATTAGGATTTTATTTTAATTTTAATTTTGAAAATGGAGGATTGAAATTGGAGAGAAAAAATTGGATTGGTTTGGAAAAAGAATTGGTGAAGGGAAGATTGAAAATTGGAGAAGCTGAATTCAAAAGCAAGGGCAAGATCTCCATTAACAAATCTTCAAGCATTTGGAGAAAACAAAAGGTTTTTTTTTCCTTTTTTTCCTTCTTGTTTTGGTTTCAATTAGTAATGATTTAGAATCTATTCATGTTTCCTTTTAAAAGATTCAATCCTTTTGTTGCAATGAAAATACCCATCAAAAGAAAAACTAGTTGCAAGATTGAACAGATAAATTGTGAAAATCTTGGTTAAATTGTGTGAAAATCTTTAAGCTGGGGTTTGGAATTTCAATAATAAAAATCCATATTAGATCTTGTTTGTGAAATTGCAAAATCTTGTTTGAAATCTAGAAGACAAAATAAATAGAATCTTGTAGAAAATGAAAAAAAATGAAACAAAAGAAACTAGTTTACCTTATTGGGTATTTGAGAAATTTTCATCTTTATTTGGAATTTTAGTTTTAACTGTGTTTGTTTTTCTGGAAATGATTTGCCCAATTTAAACTGTGGAAATATATTACCCCCTTATATTTTGTAGATTGGAAATTTGATTTCAAAAAAAAAAAATGCTGTGTAAAAAAAAATGCTGTGTAAAAATGCTGTGTAAAAATTTGGTTTTTACTAGAAGAGGGTTTGTTTTCCTTTATTTTCGTTTTAAAAAAAAAAGAAATTGTAAAATAAAAAATGAAATAAAATATTTAAAATAAAACGTGGGAATGCCCAGCCACCCCCATCCATGGATGGGGGGAAACATGCTCAATACGAAATCCCCTCTTAAATGTGACAAAAAGACTTTAAGCCTTTGTTTTTTTAATAAAATTTTATTATTTTTAAAGTTAGTTTTGTTTGTATTTATTTTATTTAGAAAATGTTTTATATTATATTTTATATTATAATATATAATATATATATATATATTTAATATTTAAATATTATAATTATTTAATATTAAATATTACATATTTAATAAATAATATTATATATATAACATTTAATATATATAGGATTTGAGATGTGGGTTCAATTGGTTGATTAATATTAAAATAGAATTTTAAAATTGGGGTTTTAAATAGAAATATTTAAGAGAATATTTATATATTAAAATCTATTTCTTTTCAAACATAATTGACTAAGGAGTTGATTTTGATCATCCAGTTGAAATAAACGGGGCTTTATTAATTAATCGAATTTATTCAATTTGGGTTTTAATTGGGAAATCATGGGACTCTAAATATATTTCAATGATGATTTGAATATCTTAAAAATAGGAATTAATCAAATTGATTATCACTTTAGTATAGAGGAAATGTAATTGAGGTTTGACCAAAGGATTTATTTAAATTATTGAATTTGATTAATTTATTTATCCTTTGATGAAATATAGGTTAAGTAGTTTGATTAAATGCTTATTTATTAAAATATCTTGATTTTGAATGTAATCGTAAAACTTAGAGATAACGAATGCTTTATTTTAATCAGATATTTTAATTATCAAAAGCTCGATTTATTTATAATTTAGTTTTGTTTATTATGGATAATCGTGACAAATGAAATTGAAGGGATAGATTTAAATATAGATAACTGTAAGATGATTTGGATTCGAAATAGAAGCAAAAGTGGATTTTATATTCAAATGTATTATTTAGAATGTTGAATTTTTAATAGTCAATGATTTATTTTAAAAGGTAAAGTCTAGATAATCAAAAGTTTTTATTTTAAAGATTGAATTTGTAATAAGATATGAGATTGGGAAACGAAATATAAATTATTGATATAGATTTTTAAATGTCAACAATGTGATTCAAGTATTTATAATGTAACAGTATATACATCGAGTAGGCACTATTAAGTATATTTGTTGGAATGTATTCGTATTCAAGTAGAGATGAGACTTAGTTGAAGATTTAATTGATTTATTAATGCAAATTGAAAGAAAGACTGATTTATTTATCAAAACGTTCTAAATACATAATATAAATGAGAAACTTAGAAGTAACGAATGATTTAATGAATCATATGAGATTGAGTTGTTGATTTATTGCTAGGTCGAAATAAAGAGTAATTTATTTAATCCAAATGCTTCATAAAACAAGCAGATTTAATTACAGTATATGATTGTGAGACGTAGAGTTATTAATTGGTTTGATTTCAATTCAATGATGTTATTTATTGAAATGTCTTGATTTTAGAATATGGTTGTGTAATTTAGAGTAAATGATCTGTTCTTTGAATATTTCTATGTCGTGAAAAGAGATAGGTTCAATTGATTGGATAAATGCAAGTCATGAATACTGTGTTTGATTGGAGTTAGGAAATCTGAACAGTAGCTCGCTTCATTGTCTGAAATGTCCTCAATGGTTAATTGTTTGTCTTTGATGTTGTGGAATTAGTGTGGATGTTTTGAAAGTCTTCTAGATAGGAGTTAATTTACTGGTATGGGTTGATGTTCATGAGTCACCTTTGATGTGTTGGGAAAATATGTATAGTTACACCATGTCGTTTCACCCGGTTTTCACGTACGGGTTTTGTAATTTGTGCCTCCTTGGGAATAGGAGAAGGTTTTATAATATGTGCCTCCTTGGATGGAGTGGTTTTGTTTTGTTGTTTTCCTCCAGTGTTTGGAGAGGGTTTAACCTTGTTGCCTCCAGTGTTTGGAGAGGGTCTTAACCTTGTTGCCTCCAGTGTTGGAGTGAGTTCTTGATTGTTACCTCCTTGAATGGAGAGGTTGTGTTTATCTGGATATCTATTGTGGTTATTACCGTGCGTGTTGTCTTAGGAGAGTGGCTTGCAATGGGCACCGATACATAAAGTGGTGCCAGGATAACCCTTTGCAAGTTGGTTATTTTAGTGATAACTAAATAAACTTTTAGAAGTTTAGGATGCATTAAACATTAAACAAGATTAAGTATGCCTCACTCATGGAACCAAGGGCTTGTTGTAGACTTGGGATGAGACGGGAAGGCCTGGAATGGCAAGATCATCTATCTCGTCTTCACGAGAGGTATTTGGTTCCGCATGAGTAAGCATGGGTGCCGAGAATGCAGTAGAGGCTACCAGGATAACCCGTGGAGTGGGGACCGGGGCGTAGGAAGATTCCTAGAGGATGTCCCTTGGAGAGCTATGCGATGATACTCTTCCTAAGTCAGTAGTTTGTATTTGATATTTGTGACACTCTTGATCTATTATATGTCTGGAAGCAATGTAACCTTTTTCAATCTTGTGTGAGTTGTACCTAGAGTTGTACGTATGACCATTTAGTCATGTGATGAGGTCTTGTATTTATTTTGTATCAGCTTTGTGTGACCCGTGTCTAGTGGTAGATGGTCTTGGGTAGGAATTCCTGGTTACTATCTCCTAGCACGGAGGGAGTGGAACCTTTTGGATTCCACGTGGTCGGGTGGCGTGCATCTTAATCTGTTGGTTCTTCTTCATGTTCGTGTGTTCGTGATTTCCAGTTGGAGAGCTCATGGGAATCAGTTTCTTCTCATGCCTTATTCTCTCAATTCTTATTGTATTTTATTACCCCTTAGTTGTTATCAAGGTGGAATTTGTATTATGTAATCATATTGTTGGAATTACCTCATTCGGGGAATGAGTGTTGTAATCTTATTGTTTAAATATTGTTAATTAAAATCTTTTGGTATTTCTATCCTTTGTTGTAAGTTATCTTTTATGGAATGTATGTTGTCTCATTTCCTTAAGTGATTAATGTTTCGGTTTATATTAATGTTTGTTGTTGTTTGGGTTTTAAAGTAATCTTTGTCTCGTGGCCTTAGATGTTGTTGGTAATGTGTATTCATCTTGCATGTTATTTGTACTTAAACAAAAAAAAATTGGTGCATTTAAGTAGTGAATTGCAACTTCCTCTAGGGTTGCATGGGGGGGCATTACACATGGTATCATAGCCTAGGTTTAAACACTGGGAAATTTGGGATTATGTTGGGCCCATCATGTTGTAAGTTGTGTAGGTTTATACTCTAGGCACTATGAGCCCATTGTATTGACCTAGTTGTTTTTCTCTTTCAGGTTGTTTTCATTTTGGGTTGATTTCGCTTGTTTGCCCAGAAGTTGTCGTTAAGTGGTATAGGTCCAATAGTGTAGGAAACTAGTAGGAAGGATAGGATCCTCGGTGTAGTGCGCAATGCACCGATATCCTTTCTACTGGAAGAATGCATCATGGACAGTTGTGTAGTGTGTAAATGTGGTGTGTGTTATGTGTGTGGTGGAAAACAGCTAGTTTTGTTGATAATTTCCACCCTTTGCATGTCTTGTTGGTGAAGGCTTTGTCAGGGTTGGTAAGGTCGTGAACCTACCAAGAAGTGTGTTTTGATTGATCTCCTTTTTGATGTACTTTTGTTGTGTAAAGGGGGTGACCCTTGAGTGGTTCTTGAGCGTGGTTGTAATGTGTTGATTGGGTGTGTCCCAAGTACTTGTTGGGGCGAGATAGTCATAGGACCTCTTGCCTTGAGTGCCTTAGTATGGTGTTTCTGAAGGTGAAATTTTCCAACCTTGTCTTGTGTTGTGGAGGAATGATGCTCCTATTTTTTTTGAAGCTCTGTTTGACCTTGAGGGTATCAAGGAATTCCTTGGGTGTGTATTCTCTTTTGGATTTTTCTCTGTTTCCTTCTCCATGCAAGTATCAGATGCATGTTTTCTTGTACTTTATCTCTTTGTGCAAGTGATTGCGTGATTGACCCGTATGTGGTGTTGGAGTTGCTTTTGCATGTTATATTGAATAAAGATTTATGAGTTATGATAAAAAGAATGAATGAACATGTTGTTAGTTATAGAGGTTTGAGTGTGCTCTCATGTGGTTGATGCATTGTGTGAAAGTGCGTGAGTGATGATGAAACCATGATTACATTTGTGCCTATGTTGGAAATGTAAATATCTTGTCTTCTCTCTCTTTCCATTAGTTTAATGAAAATGCCCATCCTTAAGTGTGTGGTGTATTGAAACCCAAGATATGTTGTATCTTATGAGGAAAGTTTATGTATTCATGAAGGTTTGTTTTATGAGATTGAACCTTGGGTTAAGGACCTAAGTCCCCAAGTTGCATTCATAAACTATGAAAATGTATAGTACGAATAGAGAAAATAAAAAACATTTCGCAGCAAATAAAAGTTTAGAGAGAAGGAATTAGTGAAACAATTGCACGATAATGATAATTGCATAATAGGTGCATCTGGTTGGTGAGACCTATAGTCCCCAACTTTATTGTTGAGTCTTAAGAGATCATATAGATGTTAAACTATTGTACCTAGATTCAAAATGCAAGAGTTAGATGAACATTGAAATGATAATGTTGCACACCTTGCCTTGAGTAAACATTGAAATGATATCACATTAGGTGTGGCTTTATGATGATTCTCGATGATGTGTATAGGTGCATAAGGCACTATGTATGTTAATCCATGATTTTTCATTTGGAGATTTGATGGTGGGATGCTTCACCATGTTGAATGTATAGGTTGATAGTGTGTTAGTTGGATTTGAGGGAGTTCTGTCCCTATTCTTGTTTGTAGGCTTCCAGGAGTAAGCCTAACCCTTGGGGAGGAGGATGTAACACCCCTCCATTTTGGATATTTGGATCGGCAAGGTTCTTTGTATGTCTGATTATGCTTATGATGTGACTGTGAACTTAGTGATTATTTGATCATGAACTGTTTGGTGATGCACATGTTATATCATGATGCGACGATTGTGTCTGAACATGCTTTGACTTTGGAACTTGATTACTTGTGATCGTGATTGATTAAATGATCTGGAAGTTATATGTTGATGTGATGTTCTTTTATTCCGATGTTATCCTTATGGCATGATTTAGAATAACTTAGAAGATATCTGATTAAATGATGTTTTGTGCTATTGATCATATCATTGATGTTAGATGCGTCAATTAGAGATACTGTATTGGTGAAGGGGATGGATTGTATCACTCACTTGTGAGCGCCCTACAATTTCAAGATTTCCTCTTCACGGCGTGTTTGATCATAACATACATATATATCTTGCACATTCGACATGTTCTTTGTTGCAGGTTTGTAGGTACATGACATCGAATCCACCTGGTTTCACAGGTGTGCGCATGTCCATTTACCAACGGAAATTGATTGGGAGATAGTAGCTAAGTTTTCCAAACCAAGTCGTCACCCTAGTCATAGCGTGTTGTCAGGTTGTCGTCGGGGTCAGTTGTTTTAACTTGGCCAGTTTCCCCTTGAATGTTTATTTAATTTCAAGTTTAAAGTTTATTAAATGACTTGCGTAGTTTAATTAATGATTAAATGTGTTTAATTGCAAGTTAAAAGTGATTAAATGGCTTTTGAAATTTATAAATGATGATTGTTTTGTCTTATTGAGATGTGGGAAAATTAGTGATTAATTAATTAATTTAATTTAATTAATAAAATAATCTAATTTTGAATTAGATTTATTTTGTTCACTAATTAAATTAATAGGGATAAATTAAATCAATTTAGCCATGTTGGCATCATTAGATATTTGGATTAAATCAAAAATTGGAAATATGTTGTATATTTTACTCCTAGAAATAAAGTTGAAAATAATGTTATTATGAATTGTTGAAATTATATTTTGTTAAATGAAATTTATTTGACCTTGGGGTTGTAAATAGGTTTTTTTTTATTTTAAAAGGATATTATGCAAATTACACTTGGAAATAGAAATTGTTTTATGATTTTGCAAAAATGAAATATCTTCATTTGGCAATAAGTTTGGTGGGTGAGTCCATTTTAGGGCTTTGACAAATTTGGGGGAAGGGCTTGCATAAGGAAATTAGGATTTTATTTTAATTCAAATTTTGAAAATGGAGGATTGAAATTGGAGAGCAAAGAATTGGATTTTTTTTGGAAAAAGAATTGGTGAAGGGAAGATTGAAAATTGGAGAAGCTGAATTCAAAAGCAAGGGCAAGATCTCCATTAACAAATCTTCAAGCATTTGGAGAAAACAAAAGGTTTTTTTTTCCTTTTTTTTCCTTCTTGTTTTGGTTTCAATTAGTAATGATTTAGAATCTGTTCATGCTCCCTTTTAAAAGATTCAATCATTTTGTTGCAATGAAAATACCCATCAAAAGGAAAACTAATTGCAAGATTGAACAGATAAATTGTGAAAATCTTGGTTGAATTGTGTGAAAATATTTAAGCTGGGGTTTGGAATTTCAATACTAAAAATCCATATTAGATCTTGTTTGTGAAATTGCAAAATCTTGTTTGAAATCTAGAAGACAAAATAAATAGAATCTTGTAGAAAATGAAAAAAATGAAACAAAGGAAACCAGTTTACCTTATTGGGTATTTGAGAAATTTTCATCTTTATTTGGAATTTTAGTTTTAACTGTGTTTGTTTTTCTGGAAATGATTTGCCCAATTTAGGCTGTGGAAATATATTATCCCCTTATATTTTGCAGATTGGAAATTTTTTTTCAAAAAAAAAATGCTGTGTAAAAAATTTCATTCTAGTTTTTACTAGAAGAGGGTTTGTTTTTCTTTATTTTCATTTTTAAAAAAAAAAAATTGTAAAAACAAAAATAAAATAAAATATTTAAAATAAGGGGGCTGCCCATAGCCACCCCCATCCATGGATGGGGAGGGGCTGTAAGCAGCCACCACAGGGGATGTGCCCCTGTGTGAGGCTGCGTAGCAGCCACATAGGGTGCGTCCCCTCTTGGGGCTGCAGCGCAGCAAAAAAGGCTTTAAGCCTTTTGTTTTTTTTTTAATAAAATTTTATTATTTTTAAAGTTAGTTTTGTTGTATTTATTTTATTTGAAAATGTTTTATATTATATTTTATATTATAATATATAATATTATATATATATTTAATATTTAAATATTATAATTATTTAATATTAAATATTAAATATTTAATAAATAATATTATATATATATATAAAATTTAATATATATAGGATTTGAGATGTGGGTTCAATTGGTTGATTAATATTAAAATAGAATTTTAAAATTGGGGTTTTAAATAGAAATATTTAAAAGAATATTTATATATTAAAATCTGTTCTTTTCAAACATAATTGATTAAGGAGTTGATTTTGATCTTCCAGTTGAAATAAACGGAGCTTTATTAATTAATCGAATTTATTCAATTTGGGTTTTAATCCAGAAATCACGGGACTCTAAATAATATTTTAGAGGTATATATTTCAATGATGATTTGAATATCTTAAAAATAGGAATTAATCAAATTGATTATCACTTTAGTATAGAGGAAATGTAATTGAGGTTTGACCAAAGGATTTATTTAAATTATTGATTTTGATTAATTTATTTATCCTTTGATGAAATGTAGGTTAAGTAGTTTGATTAAATGCTTATTTATTAAAATATCTTGATTTTGAATGTAATCGTAAAACTTAGAGATAACGAATGCTTTATTTTAATCAGATATTTTAATTATCAAAAGCTCGATTTATTTATAATTTAGTTTTGTTTATTATGGATAATCGTGACAAATGAAATTGAAGGGATAGTTTTAAATATAGATAACTGTAAGATGATTTGGATTCAAAATAGAAGCAAAAGTGGATTTTATATTCAAATGGATTATTTAGAATGTTGAATTTTTAATAGTCAATGATTTATTTTAAAAGGTAGAGTCTAGATAATCAAAAGCTTTTATTTTAAAGATTGAATTTGTAATAAGATATGAGATTGGGAAACGAAATATAAATTATTGATATAGATTTTTAAATGTCAACAATGTGATTCAAGTATTTATAATGTAACAGTATATACATCGAGTAGGCACTATTAAGTATATTTGTTGGAATGTATTCATATTCAAGTCGAGATGAGACTTAGTTGAAGATTTAATAGATTTATTAATGCGAATTGAAAGAAAAACTGATTTATTTATCAAAACGTTCTAAATACATAATATAAATGAGAAACTTAGAAGTAACGAATGATTTAATGAATAATATGAGATTGAGTTGTTGATTTATTGCTAGGTCGAAATAAAGAGTAATTTATTTAATCCAAATGCTTCATAAAACAAGCAGATTTAATTACAGTATATGATTGTGAGACGTAGAGTTATTAATTGGTTTGATTTCAATTCAATGATGTTATTTATTGAAATGTCTCGATTTTAGAATATGGTTGTGTAATTTAGAGTAAATGATTTGTTCTTTGAATATTTCTGTCATGAAAAGAGATAGGTTCAATTGATTGGATAAATGCAAGTCATGAATACTGTGTTTGATTGGATTTAGGAAATCCGAACAGTAGCTCGCTTCATTGTCTGAAATGTCCTCAATGGTTAATTGTTCGTCTTTGATGTTGTGGAATTAGTGTGGATGTTTTGAAAGTCTTCTAGATAGGAGTTAATTTATTGGTATGGGTTGATGTTCATGAGTCACCTTTGATGTGTTCGAAAAATATGTATAGTTACACCATGTCGTTTCACCCAGCTTTCACGTACGGGTTTTGTAATTTGTGCCTCCTTGGGAATAGGAGAAGGTTTTGTAATATGTGCCTCCTTGGATAGAGTGGTTTTGTTTTGTTGTTTTCCTCTAGTGTTTGGAGAGGGTTTAACCTTGTTGCCTCCAGTGTTTGGAGAGGGTCTTAACCTTGTTGCCTCCAGTGTTGAAGTGAGTTCTTGATTGTTACCTCCTTGAATGGAGAGGTTGTGTTTATCTGGATACCTATTGTGGTTATTACCATGCGTGTTGTCTTAGGGGAGTGGCTTGCAATGGGCGCCGATGCACAAAGTGGTGCTAGGATAACCCTTTGTAAGTTGGTAAATTCAGTGATAACTAATTAAACTTTTAGAAGTTTAGGATGCATTAAACATTAAACAAGATTAAGTATGCCTCGCTCATGGAACCAAGGGCTTGTTGTAGACTTGGGATGAGACGGGAAGGCCTGGAATGGCAAGATCATCTATCTCATCTTCACGAGAGGTATTTGGTTCCGCATGAGTAAGAATGGGTGCCGGGAATGTGATAGAGGCTACCGGGATAACCCGTGGAGTGGGGGCCGAGGCGTAGGAAGATTCCCGAAGGATATCCCTTGGTGAGCTATGCGATGACACTCTTCCTAATTCAGCAGTTTGTATTTGATATTTGTGACACTCTTGATCTATTCTATGTCTGGAAGCAATGTAACCTTTTTCAATGTTGTGTGAGTCATACCTAGAGTTGTACGTATGAACGTTCAGTCATGTGATAAGGTCTTGTATTTATTTTGTATCAACTTTGTGTGACCCGTGTCTAGTGGTAGATGGTCTTGGGTAGGAATTCCTAGTTACTATCTCCTAGCACGGAGGGAGTGGAACCTTTTGGATTCCACGTGGTCGGGTGGCGTGCATCTTAATATGTTGGTTCTTCTTCATGTTCGTGTGTTCATGATTTCTAGTTGGAGAGCTCATGGGAATCAGTTTCTTCTCATGCCTTGTTCTCTCAGTTATTATTTTATTTTATAACCCCTCAGTTGTTATCGAGGTGGAATTTGTATTATGTAATCATATTGTTGTAATTACCTCATTCGAGGAATGAGTGTTGTAATCTTATTTTAAATATTGTTAATTAAAATCTTTTGGTATTTCTATCCTTCGTTGTAAGTTATCTTGTATGGAATGTATGTTGTCTCATTTCCTTAAGTGATTAATGTTTTGGTTTATATTAATGTTTGTTGTTTTTTGGGTTTTAAAGTAATCTTTGTCTCATGGCCTTAGAGGTTGTTGGCAATGTGTGTTCATCTTGCATGTTATTTGTACTTAAACAAAAAAAAATTGGTGCATTTAAGTAGTGAATTGCAACTTCCTCTAGGGTTGCGTGGTGGGGCATTACATCCAAGTGAGCACCAAGGATATCGTGGTGGTATATGCTTGTCATGTTTTGTTACTTATTATTTGCATTGATCTATCTAAAAATCAGCTATCAAATGGCATTGCTCCAACACTTGGAAATCGTAAAGGTCTCCATATGTAACGCGCATCATGCAAACCCTAGAGAACAAACAATGCATACATTTAAAAAAAAAAACAATATAAAGTAAACATGCAATTAAAAATTAAAACATATTTACATTGCACATTAAAATTATAATGTCAAGTCCTCTAGGGCACGCAAGGTCACAACGCATAAAAATATCATAATGAAAAGATAAAAGATAAAACTAAATAGTTTATCAAAATTTACATCCATCATAACATTACAATAACCCTTTACAAAAGTAAATCCATGAACCATAAATAAAACTATAATCATATCATGTGATGCAACTATAATGAATCTCATACAATAATGTTTACAAAGGTTCAAATACAATACATCATTGTTTAATACATTACATGATTCACAATGAATACAATGGAATCTCCCATACATGTGGGATACATACATAGTACAAATAGTGTCGGAACTACAAAAATGAACTAGTAGAAGCTCCAATGGAAGAATGCTGAGAGGAACGAACACTGATCATGCGGAGCACGTTCCACCCAACCACGTGGGTTATAAATAGCCCACCCCCCATGCTTAGAGGTGACAAGGAAGTAACCATGACTGTGAATGCCACAAGACTAACTCCAGTAAAGAATAACATAGTAGAATCATTCCAAATTCAACATGAAGGATCACAAAGGACATGTACGACAACATCCATGAATCAACGTAGTAAACACAAAGCCATAAATCTTATCACAACAAGCAAGGCAATAACCATTAACCAAATAAACAAAGAAACAATCACAAAACATTGCCTAATGAATCTAAAAACAATAATCAGAATACAATTCCAGAGGAAACCAAGAAACAAGGCATAAGGGCGTCTAGTGGAGAGTGTCATCACATAGCCTACATGGGTTATCTTGGCCCTTCCTCCAACTTGAGGCATCGACCCCCATCTATGGTTATCCTAGCCCTTCCTCCTACTTGAGGCGCCAGCCCCATATGGTAGCTCAAACGGAGCCATCAACCTCTCATGAGGATGAAGTTATGACTTTTCTGACCATGGCCTTCTCAGCATCCCATTAGTTTGCGATAACCCTAATGCATAAACGAGGTATCTGATTATTATCTTATTATTTTTACTACCCATCCCCCTAAGTTCTATTATTAGGTTTTCACTTGTTAAACTACTCTTTCGTGGGTTATCCTAAGCTCTTCCTCCTTTTGAGGCACTGACCCCCACAAAGAGCCACTCTCCCTAAGACCCCATAAAAAACAAGATCAAGCAAGGGTTGTACCAAAGGAACAAAGAATTACAACTCAATCAATGACATGCAAGGCATTACCCATCCCACGAAGACACATAACGAAGGTCTCATCAAGACTCATACAACCCTTCCACAATGATGATACCAAACAATATGCTATAACAAGCACACATAGAACGAGAATACACATCAAAGATAAAATCACGCCTCTGGAGAAAGACAAGTTTAACAACCCCAAGCATGTTCCTAAAGAACTAGGGTTCCCACATCAAAAGATCGAAACAAAAAATGTATCTATAAAAGAATTCCCAACAAATTCTCAAGATCTCAACTCAACTCAACATAATACATTTTCCCAATGAAAGAAATCAATTCTTTTAATCCATTACAAAAATATCTACTTTCACAAAAATAAATAGTTTACTTTTTATTTCCCATTAACCTTCATAGCTGAAATTTGTCATTTTACCCTTATAAAAGAAAAAAAGTATATTTTATAATCATATATTAAATTCCATAGTTCACAACACTAAATATATCTTTTCCTACATATATATATAGTAAGGAAAATAATTTTCTATTTTAATTATTTATTCATCATCAGTCCCCAATTTTAGATTAACACTAGAACAATTACACAAAATTATATATATATATATATATATATAAATCACATAAGAAAAAAAATAAATTTTCAACACATTCATAAGCATCAATAGTGCGCATGTAGTCCCAAGGACTATGCACAACCATCCTTTGGACAACTACGGTAGTCCTTAGGACTTCTATGACAGTCCTAAGGGCTATCATGTGCCCAGAACAGTGGTTGGGGATAGGTATGGCTTAGGCCGATCCTCCCAACAAATTTTGACCATTCAATTTTTTTTTTGATATATATATAGATAATTTTTTTTTTCATTTTAAATATGCCAAATGCTATTGCGTGCACAGGTACAGCCACAGATTCAGCTAGAGCACAATTTCGATTTAACCAACACAATAGGTAAACAAAAAAAAGAATATGTTTATATATATGGTATATATATGTATATTTTTATATATATATATTAATGTATATATGTATTTTGCATATATATATATATATTCAAAATAAATCTATTTATTTCAAAGGGGAACAATGTTATTTATAACAAAATTATAAAAGAAAATACATAATATTTTCACAAATTACAGTGATTTTATCAAGTTGGTTTGCTATCTAATAACCATAAAATTTCTAACAAAGATCTTCTTTTCTTCTATTGATCAAACATATTTATTCATTTATTTATTTTCCTTTTGAATTATAAAACTAACGAAGAAGCAATTGGAACCTAGAGTCCTGCGCTGTTGAAAATCTGATGAAGCTTTGCTTGATCCACATAGCCTTTCAAAGAGCTCTCATTCCTACCTTCAACTTCTTCACCGAATTCCCTTGCTCAATATTCCAATCTAATATTCAAATCCGAAGAACCTCCCCAGTACAATGAAAGAAAATGAAATAATTTACCAGAAAACCCCAGAAGATCCAATATTTTAGAACTATTATTTCTGTGCAACTTCTATCCAAATTTTTCTTGTGAATCAAAACTCTCTCAAATTTGCAATTAAATAAAAGATATCTCTTCTTTTTTGAAAACTCTAAAATATCCAAATTAAAAGAAAATTTCTAATTTAATTCGAGCTTTTCAACCAAACTCAACACTCATTCGTCCTTTTTATCTTTTCTTTTCTTTTATTGATTTTTTTCCCATTTATCAATACTTTTTGTTTTAATTATGATTTTGCAAGCTTTACTTGCAATACACACAATTTCATTTATTTAAATAATCTATTTCATAATTATCCTCAACAATCAAATTTAATTAAATTAACAAAATACTAATTTAAATATTTAATTAATACTTAAATAAAACACATGACTTTTAAAATAAAACTTTTATATTTTACTTCAAATTTATTCCAACACTATAATAAACATTTATTACCACCATTATATTAAATAAATCACAACATACAAAATACCAACATAAAATAAATACACTTAGTACACTCACACAAACTACAATAATTAATTATAGAAATAACAAAACAAGGATGCACAATACCACTCAATAGGACAGTTTGACAATCATGGGATGGGGTGACTTCCTTGTCATCTCTGTTTCAACATCATGCCCATTGGGTAATTTTATGCTCACCCTATCCTACCGAAGCAGGTGGAATCGAGACTCTTTACCTACAATCCCTGCATACAAACAAGATCGTGTACATGTACATATATATAATCAAAACATCACATTGTGAGAAGGAATTGCAGTGTAGCAGGGCACTCGCAAACAAGTTGTGCTACATTGTTCTCTCACCAAAAATATAGTAACAATTATAATATCAATGATGAAATAACATTTCTAACTGACTGATCACATCATAAAATAAATTACTAAATCACTACATCACAATGTATAACTAAAATCAAATTGACATCACCAACCATAATGTCATATCAAATAACCATGTCCTCAAATGAAGTAGCATAATCACCAAACAATCTAACTATCCAATCCACCAAACCAAATAATAAATAGTACTATCATAGTCTCAACATATCACATAAAAGCATAGAAAAATAATAAGTCCCAACAACAAACATGAGGGGTATTACATTCTCCCTCACATGAATTCGACTTACTCCTGGAAGCTATTAAACAAGGTTAGGACTCCCTAATACAAGAGGCATCCTCCCATGTGGCTGAAGTCTCATCATTGGGGTCCCACTAGACCCGCACCTGCTTAATATCCCTACATCTAAGAGTGAGTCTCCTGTGTTGCAACAGGACCATGGGCTCTAGAGCTAGTTTCCCGTCCTTGACCTATAGAGCATTCCAATCAAGTATGTGAGTAACATCAGGAAAATATGGTCTAAGGACTAAAACATGAAAAATTTCGTGAATCTGTGACAGATTGAGTGGAAAGGCTAGGTAGTAGGCAATAGGACCAATTCTTTCTAACACTTCAAGTGGCCCTACAAAGTGGGGCGCAAGCTTAGAACCCTTCCCATAATGAATAGGGCTCTTCTAAGGATGAACTCTAAGAAACACTCAATCTCCAACTGTAAATTATTGATCAACTCTGTGTGCATCAACATACTTCTTCTACCTATCTTGAGCTACTACTAGATGCTCTTAGATGCGAGCTACTTGTTGTTCCATGTCTCAAAGCATTTCGGGTCCAAGAAGAACCCTGTCCTCTAATTGATCCCATCTCAAAGGGGTATGACAAGGATGACCGTACAAAGCCTGAAATGGAGCCATGCCAATCAAACTATGATAGCTATTCTTATAGGAAAACTCAACCAAGTGAAAATAATCTTCCCAACAAGATTGTTGGTCCATGACGTACATGCAGAGCATATCCTCAAGCACCTAATTGACTCTCTCAGTCTAACCATCTATCTCAAGATGGTAGGCAGAACTAAAATTCAACTTAGTCCCTAAGGACTTCTATAAAGATGTCCATATTACAAATGTGAATACCAGATCTTTGTCAAAAATAATTCTACATAGTATCCCATGCAATCGAACAATGTTCTCCATGAACACCCTAGCCACCACAAAAACTGTATAGGAAGATCGAATAGGAGAGGAATGGGCTACCTTGGTCAACCTTTCAACAGTGACCATGATAGTGTCATGCAGCCTAGAAAACATGGGCAAGCTGACAATAAAATCCATAGAGATAATGTCCCACCTCCACTCTGGAACAAGATGAGGCTACAACAGACCTACCAAATGATGATGCTCAACCTAAACTCTCTAACATTCTAAACACCTATCCACAAAATCAGCAATGTCACGATTCAATCCTACCCAAAAATATAGTGAGTGAAGATCAGCATACATTTTCTTAACTCCAAGATGTGCTGAAAAAAGAGCCTGATGAGCTTCAGTCAAAATTAGGGTGTGAAGACCCTCTGCAAGAGGTACATACATTTGGCCTGCATAATTTAAAACACCATTCGAGTCCAATGAGTATCCAAAAAATTTACCTTCTAATGCGCTGCCTGACTCAATCTCTGATTTCACCGCTTGACATCAATTATTTGAAGGTAGAGCTGCGAGGATCTAACTCCTCAAATCAACCTCAAGAGCTACAACAAACATCTCATGTTTGTGTTGCCTCAATGCATCTGCCACCACATTCTCTTTGCCCTGAATATACTTTACTTCAAAATCATATTTGCACAAGAATTCCATCCATCTTCTCTATCTTGCATTTAGGTTCGACTGCGTGAAGATGTATTGCAGACTACGGTGATCTATATGCAACTCAAACTGATGCCCTAGAAGGAAATGTTGCCACCTTACCAAGGCATGTACAACTGCAGCCAACTCCAAATCATGTGTGGGGTAATTAAGTTCATGATCCTTAAGTTTTCATGACTCATAAGAAATCACTCGCCCTTCTTGCATCAACACGACCCCTAAGCCTTCCAAAGAAGCATTCGAACAAACAACAAAGTCACCTGTCAGATCCGGTATTGCTAGGATTGGAGCACTAGTCAAATTTTCCTTAAGAGTCTGGAAAGCTAACTGACATTGATCAGACCAAAGAAACTTCTTTCCCTTCCTCTGAAGAGAGGTGACAGGATGTGCTATCCTTGAAAAGCCTTGGATGAACCACCGATAATTGCCTACAAGTCCCATGAAACTATGAATTTCTGAGACATTTGTGGGTGTGAGCCAATCCACAATAGCCTGAATCTTTGTAGGATCAACTGAAATTCCCTCACCTAAAATCACATGGCCCAAATATTGAACTTTAGTCTTATAAAATTCACATTTTTCCAAGTTGGAAAATAACTGATTGTCCCTTAAGCATTGTAACACCTATTTTAGATGTTCCCCATGTTCCTCCATAGACCTAGAATAAATCAGTATTTCATCAAGAAACATAAGGATGAATCTATCCAAGTACGTTTAGAACACTCCGTTCATTAAGCTCATAAAGGTTGAAGGTGCATTTGTTAACCCAGATGGCATCACAGTGAACTCGTAATGTTTGTGTTGAGTAAAAAATGTTTTTTTATGAATATCTGCATCTGTAATCTGCAACTGATGATATCCTAATTTGAGATCAACCTTAGAGAACACCTTTGACCCTTTTATCTGATCTAAAAGATCATCAATTTGGGGCAAGGGATATCGGTTCTTCACTATTACCTTGTTCAACTATCTGTAATCAATACATAAGCGAAGAGAACCATCCTTCTTTGTGAATATCACAGGTACTCCCCAAGGGGAAACACTTGGGTGGATAAAGCCCTTAGCCCACAACTCTTCCAACTGCAGACAGAGTTCCTAAAGTTCTTGCGTTGTCATTCGATATGGAGCTCGAGATATCAGCTCAGCTCCAGGTACTAGATCAATCTTGAAATCTATATCTCACTTTGGTGGCATACCAAGTATCTCTTCAGAAAAAAACATTAGAAAAATCCCTAAGGAGAGGGTAATCATCCAATGACACCCCTCGACTATCCTCTAAATCCAGATCACTCATAGATACTGCAAAGAGCTGAAAACCCTTTCAGAAGTACCTTTTAAGCTGCATGGCAAAGATCATTTGCAATGAAATGGGTCTTTGGACACCCAGGATCTCCACCTCCTTTCCAGAATCATCAATGTACCAAATTGCTTTACGATGAAAATCAATCATAGCATGGTGTGCACTCAACCAAACCATGCCCAAGACGACATCATATTAGCTGAGTGGTAGGATTCTGAGGTCCACTTTAGTTGTCAAAGCCCCCATACTTAGACTACAACTCTCCATAAGCTTCTCTATGACAACCTTTGACCTTGAGGCTAATTTAACTTGAAATTTTATGCCTTGACTAGTTTCCACTAGTCCACATCGCTCAACTAGTGAAGGAGATATACAAGAATTAGATGCACCAGAATCAAAGAGTATAGAAATGCTAGTGTTATACAACACACCTGATGTCTCAATGACAGTGCTCTGGTGATCTTTCTGTCGATTATCCATTGTAGCTAAGACATAATGAGATCTCCCTACATCGCCTACTGTCGGCTCCAATCCAGCTGGCCTCTGATTAAATCCTGAGGTGTTCTTCTGAGGACATAATCTAGTGATATGCCCTTGCTGCCCACATGAAGAACATCTAGTACCTCTGCCAAATCCTCTACCTCCTAATGGAACATTTGACTGTTGAAAGCTTCCTTGACTTGGTACTGACTGAAAACTAAGTGCAGGTTTTACAAAATTCTCTTGACGAGCTTGTTTCCTATTCCGATCCCTACAAAACTAAGAATTGCCACCCTATCGAGATTGAGAGTTCTTCTGCCTCGACTATTGTTGTTGAGGCTGCTGCTACTGCTGCCCCACTTTAGAGGGTGGGTACCTATTCCTAGAATATCCTGCACCTTCTGACTAACCTCCATGAATGCTAAAATTAGGTGTAGGCGCATTGCCAATCTGTACTCCAATGTGACCACCCAAGGCCATGGCCAAATTTTCCTCTACCAAATGAGCCTTTTCAACTACCATTTCCATCATTTTTGGCTCGAAGACACACATGCCTCCATGATGCGGGAATTTAATCTCCAAAAAAAATGCTACACCAACATGCCTTCATCATGTTTGTTTCGTGCATATTGCTTCAACTCATAGAAGCGTCACTCATACTATTCTACTAACATAGACAACTACTTGAGATCATGAAACTCATCAGCTCTATGTTTCCTCCAATGATCTGAGAGGAAGCGAGCCCTCAACCTATCCAAAAATAACTCCCATGTGACCATACTGATATCAAGGTGTAACTTTTGTTCTTCATGGCACCACCAAGTAGATGCAAAACCTTGCAGATGCATAACTGCACATCGAGCTTTGGTATTGCTACCATAGGGGTGCATTGTAAAGCAACGACCCAAGTTAATTAACCATGTCTTAGCTTCCAAACCTCCTCCAGAACCATCAAAAGTGGGAGGGTGTGCTCTCATCAAATATTTCATATGGCTGGCTATCACTGCATCTTGATCCACAGTTATTTCCCTTCACCTCAGCGACCTTTCTCTTTCTCTCTCAACCTGCTACACCTCCTCTAGCCTGGGTCCCAACCAATCAAGAATCTTTCCCAAAATGTGCTACAACCAACCATCTAAACTAGGCTATCCCAGGTTCTAACCACATGATGGATTATTGTGAAGACTTTGTTGTTCCTCATGCTCAGAACCATGGGAACTAGGAACTGAAGGACTTTTCCAGTTTTCTCTATGACCAACACCATGGCCTCTTGCTCGGCCACATCCTCTACCTTGAGGCATATTTCTAGACAAAAAGATAAAGGTATGAGTGAGCTCAAGATTCAAACACAAAGGTTGCCTAATGTACTTAACTACCCAAAGACCCCTGCATTTGCAAACCTTGGCTTTGATACCAAGTTGTAACACCCGTTGTGCAAACCCCAAAGAACAAACAATGCATACATTTTTTTTTAAACAATACAAAGTAAACATGCAATTAAACATTAAAACATATTTACATTGCACATCAACATTATAACCTCAAGTCCTCTGGGGCATGCGAGGTCATAGCGCATAACAATCTCATAATGAAAAGATAAAAGATAAAACTAAATAGCTTATCAAAATTTACATCCATCATAACATTACAATAACCCTTTATAGAAGTACATCCATGAACCATAAATATTGTATACATCTGAAAATGGTCACAGTACAATAGTCTGGTAATTAATTAAATATTTTTAATATTTAATTAAATTTCTGAATTCAATTTGTGTATAAATAAATTTAAATAATTTATTTATATTGTTCATTCTATCATTTAGATTAAATAAATAAGTTTATTTAATCACTTTCTTAGTCATTTCTTAATTAATTAAATAAACATTACGATTTATCTATATTAATTATCATTTAATCTTGGCTTGAATATTTTATTCAAATAAAGGTTAAATATTAATTCCTCTAAATTCCATTCACAATTAAATATTCTAAATATTTAATTAAATTCTTCGAAAGTCCTATTTACAATTAAATATCTCAAATATTTAATTAAATCTTCTATAGTCCGAAAATCAAAATAATCAAACTTACACAAAATTAAATAAATTTATTTATTTAATATTGGATAATCTTCAACAACCATGAAACAAACTTCCAAAAAAAAAAATTAAATTTCTCTATTCCTGTGCAAGCTTGTTCCCATGGGTTGAAGACAATCCTCCATTCTTCTCTCCAACCTCCCAACATCCTCCATCTTCCTCTCAACCTCTTCATCTCTCACCATTCAAACTTACCAGACAACCTCACAGCTATAAAAGGGACTGCTGGGTCTATGAAAATATAGAAGCTTTCATATAGGAAAACTATAGTCAAATAGCTTGCAAGCATCCATAGCATAGTCTTTTAGCATTCATGGATTTTAGAATCACAGCATATCATGGCCAATCATCCTCATAGTTTAGTTTCAACAACATTCATAATCCACAACCCCTATACATAATCTATAGCCCTTGTGCATATCCGTATCAATATTTTGCTCCACAAAATATATGATAGACTCCCTTTCCATACTCGTTCTATAGGTTGCCATTCTAAGAAGCTTTTCTTACACAATCTGAGAGCAGCAGCTTCAAAAGAATCACTGGAGATAGAGAACAATGGAATGGTTCTGAAGAAGCTTTATTTGTTATCTTTGATTTCAAATTATCTTGTTTTCTTTAGTTTAATGTTTCATTGGTGTATTGCTTATTTTGTTTCATTTTGATACTAACAATTCTAACAACACATTTTTGGTGCCCATGTGGTTCTTTGAATATACACTATTTGTTTAGATTACAATTCTTAAAAACATCTATTTTCATTTGAATGTTGTGTATTCGAAAATCATTAATTTAGTAAAGATCATCCAAAATTCATGATTACATTGATTACTCTCATGTTAAGAGATTGGAAATTCACAACCTTTGTCAAGAAAACCATTCTCAAATAAGTCAAAAAGCTAAAGAAACCACTTAGTTACAAGAAACTATTGAAGAAAAGACGATTCTTGTACCAAAGCCAAAAAGTCTTGCTAAAATATAAAACCTTTCTCCATTGATATCATGATTGTGTTAGAGGTTTTTCTGATTATTATGTTGTAGAACCATTATACATGGGAGCTTTCTTTCACAGGAGAGCCTTTCTCAAAGGCACAACCATAGTCAATGTATTCATTCTTCTTATATATCCAAGATTACATGGTCAACCAACTCTCTCAAATCAAAAGGTCGCAAGAGCCTCTACGTCCCAAGCTTCTATGCCAATCACAAAGTTTGATGGACAATTCATTAAAGCTAACACTACTAATGAGGAAGCTAAAGATAGGGACATTTTAAGCTGGTTATACAAAGATGAAGATGAATCTCTTCTACACATCAAGTTACCTACTGAAAAATATGGTAAAGGGTATGCCATCATGCAAAGAATGGGCTATGAAGGAAATGGACCTATAGGAAAAAGAAAAGAAGCTATTATTGAGCCAATTCAACCTATTTCAATACATCCAAATGATAAAACAGGACTTGGATATGGTAAAAATACAGAAGAGTCAACTTCACAGCAAGTCCAACAAATTCATGAAGCAGAATCAAATTCAAATAAACACCATAAAGATGTCACTCTTTAGAAATTTTATGAGTCAGTTTTACAGCTGCAGAATAGTTCAGATACTGATTCTAATGAATATGAATGGGACACCATCCATAACAATGAATTTTGGAGAGACAAAGAAGTTGATGCTATACACAAATATGCACATATTCTTATACAAGGAGAAAGCTCAGGAACACAATCCCTTGAATTTGTACCACAATATGATAATGACTCAAGTGAGGATGATTCATATTTTAATGAGATTGATAATCGACAAGAGAATGCCATCGTAGACCTTGTCCATCAAGAAAATGACAACCATATCATGATGTTGATAGTTCAAGATCTTACCCAACCTAATGATCCCATACCATTAATTTATCAAGAACTTATTGACTGGGACAATGATGCATCTATCCATATTCCTACATTCCATGATGATGAGGACATTGCACATTTCCTTTGTTCATATAATCAAGAAAACAATTGTTTCATCAAAGAATTTCATATTCAAGATTTTGATAGGAAGGGTATTAAGTCTCTTAGCTGCAAAATAAATGAAATAAAATATGGATCTATTAGTGAAAACCAAAAAATGGCAGTGGTAGATGAAAACAAGAGAAAAATAAAGAGCGAATCCAACGGTGAAAACCTTTCTGAGGCACTAAAAGATGAGAAATTTGACACTCTTCTTGAGCACTATCAAGAAAGATCTACTATTTTGATTGAACCAATAGAATCAATCAATACAGGTACAACAAAAAAACCAAAAATTTTTGCAACTTGCAGCATCATTAACAAGGGAGGAAATATTGAAGTTCACAGAGTTCTTGAAGGAGAATCAAATCAACTTTACTTGGTCATATGCTGACATGCCAGGATTAGATCCTTATCTGATAATGCATCATCTATCTATAAACACAGGGGTAAAACCTATGAAGCAAAAACTTAGAAAGATGCATCCACATGTTGCATTATTAGTTAAGAGTTAAAGAAACTTTTAGATGTTGGATTCATTCGGTCTATTGATTATGTAGAATGGATCTCCAATATCATGCTTGTTTCCAAACCAGATGGAAGGATTAGAGTTTGTATGGATTTTAGGGATTTAAATAAAGCATGTCCCAAAGATGATTTTCCTTTGCCAAACATAGATATAATTGTTGATTTGACTGCTAGCCATGCAATGTATTCTTTAATGGATGGTTTTTCAAGATATAATCAGATAAAAATTGCACCAGAGGATCAGGATAAAACAACATTCTCATGTCCTTTGGGGACTTATTGCTGGAATGTCATGCCATTTGGGTTAAAGAATGCAGGAGCTACTTATCAAAGAGCAATGACCACCATATTCCATGACATGATGCACAACTTTATGGAAGAATATGTGGATGACTTATTGGCCAAATCTCACACAAGAGAAGGACATCTAGAAATATTGTCAAAGATATTCATTAGAATGGAGAAGTTCAATGTTCGACTCAATCCAAAGAAATGTGTCTTCGGCATTAAATCTGGAAAACTCCTAGGATACATTGTTTAAGAAAGAGGCATAGAGGTTGATCTAGGAAAAGTACAAGCTATAATGGACATGCCACCACCACGAAATATCAGTCAGCTCCCATCACTACAAGGATGATTACAGTCCATCAAAAGGTTCATAGCTCAATTGGCAGACAAAAGCTTACCATTTACATGTATCTATTGCATAAAAATGTCCCATTCAAATGGGAGGAAAAGTGTGAAGCAACCTTTAATCAGATCAAGCAATATCTTATGAATCCACCAGTTCTAATTCCACCAGTACCAGGAAATCTGCTCATACTCTATATTTCCACAACAGAAGAATCTTTGGGAGAGTTATTAGCACAAGAAGATTCTACAGGTAAAGAAAGAGCCATATATTATATCAGTAGAACTTTAACAAGTTACGAACTAAATTATACTTTCATTGAAAAAGCTTGCCTCACAGTAGTGTTTGCTTCTCAAAAATTGTGACACTATATGTTGGCTCATACAATTAAGCTGATAACCAAAATTGATCCACTAAAATACCTCTTGAGTAAAGCTAACTTAACAGGAAAAATTGCAAAATGGGTAATGATCTTAAGTGAGTTTGACATTCACTATGTAGATCGAAGAGCTATAAAAGGACAAGTCATTGCAGATCAATTGGCTGATGCACCATTACAAGAAGAAAATCCACTACACATTGAATTTCCTGATGCAAATGTCTTCATAGCAACAATTAAGAACTCAAGGACATTATATTTTGATGGATCTTATACACAACATGGCTCAGGGGCAGGGATTCTTTTTGTTACACCTGAAGGACATACAATACCTAAATCATACCGGTTGATGTTTTCCTGCACAAATAACATAACTGAATATGAAGCATTACTCACAGGTATGAAGATAGCATTGGAATGGCGAGTTACAGAGCTGGAAGTTTATGGTGATTCACAACTTGTCATTAATCAAATTAATGATGATTATCATACTAAAGATGACAAGATGCTACTTTACAAGAACATGGTGGATGATTTTAAAAAGTATTTTGTGACAATAAAATTTTCTCAAATGCCAAGAATTGATAATAAAGCTGCAAATGCAATGGCTACAATTGCTTCCTTATTACAATTATCAGAAAATCAAAGACAATATGAATTCTTGGTGGAACAATTGTTTTCTCTAGCCTATGATAATCCTAAGACCCAAGTCATATACCATTTAACTAGTTCTGATTCACCTTTATATGGCAAGATTTATACCTATTTGAAAGATAACATCTTACCCCCAGACTTATCCCGAAACCAAAAAAAGAATTTCATATGCCAATCATCCCGCTACACTTTGATTGCCGATATCCTTTACCAACGTGGTCTTGATGGTACACTCCTTAGATGTCTTGAACATGATGAATCTGAAAAAGCCTTACAAGAGGTACATAGTGGTATTTGTGGAACTCATTCAAGTGGTTTAACTTTAGCTAAGAAACTTGTTAGAATGGGATATTATTGGCCTACCATGGAAAAAGAATCCTTGTCAAGAAATGTTCTAAATGCCAAATCCATGGGAATCTTATTCATGCACCTGCACAGGAATTACAACCTTTCCTTCCAACATGGCCTTTTTCTCAGTGGGGATTAGATCTTGTTGGCAAAATACATCCTTCCTCATCAAATGGGTATAAATTCATCATCATGGCTACAAAATATTTCACAAAATGGATTGAAGCTGTTCCTTTGACGACCGTGACTAGTAAACAAATCTCTTCATTTATCCTGAATTACATCATATGTAGATATGGAATTCCTAATTCCATCATCACTAATAATGGAAGACCATTCAAGAATCAGGATGTTGATGAACTTTGTGAAAGATTTCACATCCAACATAGGTTATCCACACCTTACTATCCACAAGGAAATGGTCAAGCTGAAGCTTCTAACAAAAAAATTCTGAAGATCTTGAAAAAGAAAGTAAATGATGTTGGTCGTGATTGGCATGTACAATTAAATCCAACTTTGTGGGCATACAGAACTATCATTCGCACACCAATAGGAGCTACCCCATATGCCTTGGTATATGGAGCAAAAGCAATTTTACCATTAGAAGTAGAAATTCCTTTGCTTTGGGTATCACTCAAAGGATTGATAAATGATGAAGACTATCGAGTATCTCATCTTCAAGAGCTTGAATTGTTAGATGAAAGACGTCAACATGCAGCAGATCACTTAAAAGGTTATCAACAAGTCATGTCTCGTAGCTACAATCACAGAGTTAAACCATGGACATTTCAAGTAGGTGATTTAGTTCTGAGGGAAAATCCACACAACCAACAAGATAGGGAAAAGAAAGGTAAATTTGAACCAAATTGGCTTGGTCCATTTATTATCATTGTAGTATACGGTTTTGGAGCATATCAGTTATCTACGACAGAAGGGGACCTATTTGAAGAACCAATCAACATCATTCATCTAAAGAATTTCTATGTCTAAAATTCAGAAAAAGTCCTGAAAAAATTCATAAAAATCAGAAAAAGTCTTGAAAAAATCCATAAAAATTAGAAAAAGTCCTAAAAAAATCCATAAAAATCAGAAAAAGTCTTTAAAAAATCAATAAAAATCCAAAAAAGTCTTGAAAAATCCATAAAAAAAAAAAAGATCTTCAAAAAAGTGCAATAAAAACAAGTGGTGAAAACCTGGCAAATAGGGGCTATTTGTCCTCAAAATGGGCTCCTCCATCTATTAGCATATGTCTTGCATTTGCAGTTGCGATATCATCTATCCATATCTATCATCTATACAATCTATCATATCCATATCATGCAAACGGGAATCCTTGCGTTTCATCATGGCTTGATGAAATTTGTACATGTCCATAATAACCAGGTTGTGTTTACACTGGGGGCAAAACACAAACTCAACAAGAGAGAGGCAAAAGGCTTTCAGACATTCACAACATACATCTGACAGTTTAATGTATGCAACATATATTGACCCAACAAATCAACTACAACACCAACGTGATCACTCAATGACCAGCAAGCCACTTAACATGATCAAAACAAATACCAATTAAATCAACCAAAACGATCAAACACAGCTACAACAAAATCAAAACAGACATGGTTACATCACTATTGATAACAAAGGTTGGATGATCTTAATCTAAATAATGTTTGGAATACCTTAAGCAAAATTTGAATTGTTGGTTGATTTTTCTATCATATCTCTGGAGTAATTTGATGATGTACTGAACTAGAAAAGCAAGGAAGGAATATGATTTTCTTTGTTTACTGTTTGTGAGGAAATCATTAGTAGTATGCAAATTGGTCGCGAGACATGCTCTACTAAGTATCATTTATGACATTTTGGAATTTGCATAGGAAATGGGTTAACTCTTGTCTGTTTATGCAAGAAATACTCAGGTCATCTTGGTTCAATTATACCTAGATGCTTGTATTATCTTGCTATATCAAAATTCATGAAAGCAATACTCAGGTCATCACTGGTGCTAACATACCCTTTGATGCTTGTATTAAATTTCAACATTTCAATGCTCTATGATGACACAAAAAGCACAAATAAGCTCTTGGAATGGCAATGATTGTACAAATACCGTGCATGGTTAGTATAGATCACATTCATTCTAGGATTTTCATTTTGCATTCATAGATTTTTCCAAAAGCTGGCAAAGTATCAAATGTCTCATATCTTTTGAATAAAATGATGGAGTATATTTTGACAATCACAAAAAAAACATCATCATTTTTCATACATATTTGCATCAAAGTAATATAGAAGCATACATCATAATCCACACATCATTTTCATTTACATTCTCATAACATGTCATTTTGATAAATACAATCATAATCTACACATCATTTTCATTATATTTTCATTTTCATAGTATATCATTTTATTTGTCAACATCACATTCTATACCACATCATAAATCATGCATACATCACACCATGAAACCATCACATAAAACATTATGCATATACAAATAAAAGCATTCGTCATAACAAATCATCGCTGCATATCATATATATCAAAATTGAATGTCAAAATATACAAAGATGTGAACCATACATGACATAATATCAACAAAAATGGAACCATGTACAAATGTCTCAACAGCGTATCAATACAGATAACATATAAAACGCACTATGTAGTGCTATCCTCTGACGGTGCTAGTCTAGGGCCTATCTCACCTACACCAGATGTACCTACTCCACCTGTCCCTAATGGACCTCCTGGAGGTAATGGCTGTGATACTCCTCTGCTGGTGGTCCGAGAATGGCTACGGGTAGACCAAGACTCTGTAAAGCTTGCTCTCTACTCAGGAGGCACTACATCATGATATCTAATCTGATAGAACTCTGCCTCTCAGATGGTTCTAGTCAACTATCTCATCATGCCACCTCTTACTGCTCTTTGTAGACTGTCAGCTAGAGCCATGGCCTCCTAACCCTATTTTCTAGCTGTATCTCTCTCAACTGTCACCACTGTCAACTGTCCCTGCAACTGTGTAGCTAAGGCCTATGCCTGTGCTAACTGATCCTGTAAGCTCTGTACTCTACTCTGCAAGGTAGCTATCTAACTCGATGGAGCTGGATCTGCTGATGATGAAGGAGCTGATACTACAGGATGAATAGAAGACAATGGAGCTGTGTGTCTCATCCGTGGTCCACCTCTATCACCTCTACCACTACCTTTTCCACCTCTATCACCACCTCTACCACCTCTACTGCCACCTCTATCACCTCCTCTACCTCTATCACTCTCATCCCCACCGCTATTACCTCCATCACTATCAGACTCATCATCATCCTCCTCAGAGTCATCACTCTCTAAACCTACCTCCTACTATCGCCTGTGACTAGCTATGTGTGGTCTCTGCTCTACAATAGGAATAGGCTCATCAGGATCAAACAATTGTGGTGCAGGATGCTTTAGAACATACTGACCATACTCAGCCGTCATCCCTCCATCTAGAATATCAAGTCTATAATCCTACATTTGAGCTCCCAAACTAATAAACTCTGCCACTGCTGCGTCATATAAAATCCATGGACCCCACACTATAATCTCCTGCTATCAGCGCACATATATAACGGAACCTGTAAGCATGCCCTGAGGCTGACCATATTGTCGATATACTTGACCAACCAAAAACCTCTCAATAATCCAAGGGGTCTGACCAATCAAATATCTGGTGGTAAATACATAGGGCATCTCCCTACCATCCTCGGGCCATCCCTCGCAAGCTACATACAGTCACCAGCACACTAAATCCAGATCATTTAGAAGACACTACCAATGATCTAATTTACCCAGCCTTGGCTAAGTAATAATATCTGCATATCTGAATCTGTATGGCCAACCAACCGGTCGCTGTCCTCGAGTCAATGGTCGCATGGTAGAAAAATGCTCCCACGCCCATATCTATAATAGTGAACAACCAACTACAAAAATGTGACCTCCACCATATACAATATGATGTAGCTCATCATACAAATGTGCCAGCATACATGATCCCCAAGCATACCGTGTGCCTTGCATCACCATGCTCTCAAGCACATGACCCCACCCAACTGCAAAGCCCTTCGACCTATGGTCGGGGCATAAAACACCTCCAATGAAGCCTACAAGAACAGAGGGTAAAGGTACATATGAGTCTGCAATCTAACCCCATGGGATGTAATATCCTACAATATGATCATCTCTGAATACCCATCTTAAAGCCTCAGTGCCTCCTACCTCTCGGTCATCAAACCTCACAATCTCGCCCATCAGTGGTATCCCCAAGATACAATACACATCCTCGGGCGTCACAGTAATCTCTCTGGTCACCAAATGAAAGGTGTTCATATCACTATGCCACCTCTCTGCAAGTGTTGTCAACAAGCCTCTGTTGAGGCGCACCTCAGGCATGTCAAGTAATGAGGTCAATCCACATGCCTCAATAATATCTCTATCTACCTGCCCAAGCTACATAATCAAACTCCATGTCCACGGGAATGTCTCCCGTAGCTGTAAAACACCTAATCTCTCCTGTCAACACATCATCATGTCAAAACAAAATCAATATCAAATCATCACGACAAATCACTCAAATCTGAATATCAACCTATCAAAATCATATTTGTTTTTCATCATCATGGAAGCAAATCTATCAACATCATGTTTTTTTTTAACAATCTTAGAAGCAAACCTATCAAAATCCTATTTGTTTTTAACAACTTTAGAAACAAATTTATCAACTACTGTTTGTTTTCCAAACAACTTTGGGAACAAATTAATCATATCATCAAATCAGGACATCGTAATGCACAAACAATCAATCTACATTCATCTATTGTCAAAATTATCATGGGCGCAATGAAAATCTTCATGGGTGCTACAGAATCATGGGCTCTATAGAACTCCTCATGGGTGCTACATAAATATTCATGGGCGCTATAGTATCATAGGTGCTATGAAAATTATTAAGGGCGCTATAGAAATCTTCATAGGCGCTACGCTATTAGGGGCGCTACAAGAATCCTTAAGGGTGCTACAAAATGTTTCATGGGCACTAAAAGAATACTAAAAGATACATTAACGTTGATACACATGCCATAAACGAAAAATTTTCAAATTGCAAACGTTTAACGGGGTACATACCGTAGGTCCATAGTGCGCTGGTCGTTGATATCATCGGATGCGCTCGAAATGATGTTGGTGGATGGGAAGTGCCATATTTTTCACTCCAGAGCTTAAAATTTTCACTTTTTACTAGGTTAAAATGGAAAATGACATTTTTAACCTATTTAAAAGCAAACATTTTAACATAGCAGGGGCAATTTTAGTCATCAATTTTCATTCTATATCTTTTCACATCCATTTCTTCACATCATAAATTTTTGAATGATGAATCAACATCATTCAAAATCATAAAAATCAAAAATATCAAAATTTTAAAAAAAATAAAAATAAAAATAAAAAATCAAATTTTATTGATTCATCGTTTGAGGGGGCATATACCTAGCAAACATTCAACAGTCAGCATCTGGGGAAAAATTCCAAAATTCTTTGAAGCAATGCATAAAACACATCACTTCAAAGAGGGGAAAAATGTATACATTTGAAAATGGTCACATCACAATAGTCTAGTAATTAATTAAATATTTTTAATATTTAATTAAATTTCTGAATTCAATATGTGTATAAATAAATTTAAATAATTTATTTATATTGTTCATTCTACCATTTAGATTAAATAAATAAGTTTATTTAATCACTTTCTTAGTCATTTCTTAATTAATTAAATAAACATTACGATTTATTTATATTAATTATCATTTAATCTTGGCTTGAATATTTTATTCAAATAAAGGTTAAATATTAATTCCTCTAAATTCCATTCACAATTAAATATTCTAAATATTTAATTAAATTCTTCTAAAGTCCTATTTACAATTAAATATCTCAAATATTTAATTAAATCTTCTATAGTCCGAAAATAAAAAAAAATCAAACTCACACAAAATTAAATAATTTTTTTAATTTAATATTGGATAATCTTCAACAATCGTGAAACAAACTTCCAAAACAAAAATTAAATTTCTCTTTTCCTGTGCAAGCTTGTTCCTGTGGGTTGAAGACAATCCTCCATCTTCCTCTCAACCTCTTCATCTCTCACCATTCAAACTTACCAGACAACCTCACAGCCGTTGATCCTTGCCAGCCAGGCTCTTGCCTGCAAAAAGCTATAAAAGGGATTGTTGGGTCTCTGAAAATACAGAAGCTTTCATATAGGAAAACTATAGTCAAATAGCTTGCAAGCATCCATAGCATAGTATTTTAGAATTCATAGATTTTAGAATCATAGCATATCATGGCCAATCATCCTCATAGTTTAGTTTCAATAGAATTCATAATCCACAGCCCCTGTGCATAATCTATAGCCCTTGTGCATATCCGTATCAGTATTTAACTCCACAGCATATAGGATAGACTCCCTTTGCATACTCGTTTTGTAGGTTTCCATTCTAAGAAGCTTTGCTTACACAATCTGAGAGTAGCAGCTTCAAGAGAATCACTGGATATAGAGAACAATGGAACGGTTGTGAAGAAGCTTTATTTGTTATCTTTGATTTCAAATTATCTTGTTTTCTTTAGTTTAATGTTTCATTGGTGTATTGTTTATTTTGCTTCATTTTGATACTAACAATTCTAACAACACAAATATAATTATAATAACGTCATGTGATGCAACTATAATGAATCTCATAGAATAATGTTTACAAAGGTTCAAATACAATACATCATTGTTTAATACATTACATGATCCACAATGAATACAATGGAATCTCCCATACATGTGGGATACATACATAGTACAAATAATGTTAGAAATACAAAAATGAACTAGTACAAGCTCCAACTGAAGAATGCTAAGAAGAATGAATGCTGATGGGAAACCCAATGGGTGTGGAGCACATTCCACCCAACCACGTGGGTTATAAATAACCCACCCCCCGTGCTTAGAGGTGACAAGGAAGTAACCACGACCATGAACGCCACAAGACTAACTCTAGTAAAAAATAACATAGTAGAATAATTCCAAATTCAACATCAAGTATCATAAAGGACATGTACGACAACATCCATGAATCAACATAGTAAACACAAAGACATAAATCTCATCACAACAAGGAAGGAAGTAACCATTAACCAAATAACCAAAGAAACAATCACAAAACATTCCCTAATGAATCTAAAAACAACAATCAGAATACAATTCTAGAGGCAACCAAGAAAAAATGCATAAGGGCATCTAGTGGAGAGTGTCATCACATAGCCTACATGGGTTATCCTGGCCCTTCCTCCAACTTGAGGCATCGGCCCCCATCTATGGTTATCCTAACCATTCCTCCTACTTGAGGCGTCGACCCCATAGGGTAGCTCATGCAGAGCTGTCAACCTCTGATGAGGATGAGGTTACAACTTTTCTGACCATGACCTTCTCAGCCTACCATTAGTCTGCAATAGCCCTAATGCATAGACGAGGTATCTGATTATTATCTTATGAGTTCTTACTACCCATCCCCCTAAGTTCTATTATAAGGTTTTCACTTGTTAAACTACTCTTTCGTGGGTTATCTTGAGCTCTTCCTCCTTTTGAGGCACTGACCCCCACGAAGAACCACTCTCCCAGAGACCCCATACAAAACAAGATCAAGCAAGGGTTGTACCAAAGGAACAAAGCATTGCAAGTCAATCAATGACATGCGAGGCATTACCCATCCCATGAAAACACATAACCAAGGTCTCAGAAAGAATCATACATCCCTTCCACAAGGATGATACCAAACAACATGCTATAACAAACACACATAGAATGAGAATAAACATCAAAGATAAACTCATGCCTCTTGAAAAAGACAAGTTTAACAATCCCAAGCATGTTCCTAAAGAACTAGGGTTCCCAGATCAAAAATTCGAAATAAAAAATGTAACTATAAAAGAATGCCCAACAAATTCTCAAGATCTCAACTCAAATCAACATAATACATTTTCCTAATTAAAGAAAGCAATTCTTTTAATCCATTGCAAAAATCTCTACTTTCATAAAAATAAATAATTTCTTTTTATTTCCCATTAACCTTCATAGCTAAAATTCATTATTTTACCCTTACAAAAGAAAACAATATATTTTATAATCATATATTAAATTCCATACTTCACAGCACTAAATATATCTTTGCCTACAGATATAAAATTATATATAGCAAGAAATCTAATTTTATGTTTTAATTATTTATTCATCATCAGTCCCAAATTTCAGATTAACACTAGAACAATTACATAAAATTATATCTATATAAATCGCATAAGAAAAACAATAAATTTTCAAGATATCCATAAGCATCAATAGTGTGCACGTAGTCCCAAGGACTACGCACAACAGTCCTTTGGACTATTGTGGTAGTCCTTAGGACTGCGCTCAATAGTCCTTTGGACTATTGCAGTAGTCCTTAGGACTGCTACGACAATCCTAAGGGTTGCCGTGTGCACAAAATACTGGTTGGGGATGGGTACGACTCAGGCATACCCTCCTAACAAATTTTGACCATTCAATTTTTTTTTGATATATATATATATATTTCATTTTAAATATGCCAAATGCTATGGTGTGCACAGGTATGGCCACGAATTCGGCTAGAGCACAATTTCGATATAACCAACATAACAGGTAAACAAAAAAAAATGTTTATATATATGGTATATATATGTATATGTATATATATTATATATATATATGTATTTTGCATATATATATTAATATATATATATACTTCAATATTTCAAACAAAACATAATTTTCTCTGTGATAAATAAATAGAATATAATTTTCTCTATACTAAATTACTGTTCAACCTATGATATATTTATTTATGTAAAGAGATGTACATATATATATATTCAAAATAAATCTATTTATTTCAAAGGGGAACAATATTATTTATAACAAAATTATGAAAGAAAATACAAAATATTTTCATAGATCATAGTGATTTTCTCAAGTTGGTTTTCTATCTAATAACCATTAAATTTATAACAAAGATCTTCTTTTCTTCTATTGATCAAACATATTTATTCATTTATTTATTTTCCTTTTGAATCAGAAAAATAAAGAAGCAATTGAAACCTGGAGTCCTGCGCTGTTGAAAATCTGATGAAACTTTGCTTGGTCCAGATAGCATTTCGAAGAGCTCTCGTTCCTGCCTTCAACTTCTTCACTTGATTCCCTTGCTCAATATTCCAATCTAATATTCAAATGCAAAGAACCTCCCTAGTACAATGAAAGAAAATGAAATAATTTCCCAGAAAACCCTAGAAGTTCCAATATTTCAGAACTATTATTTTTGTGCAACTTCTATCCAAATTTTTCTTGTGAATCAAAACTCTCTCAAATTTGCAATTAAATAAAATATATCTCTTCTTTTTCAAAAAATCTAAAAAATCCAAATTAAAAGAATTTTTTTAATTTAATTCCATTTTTTCAACCAAACTCAACACTCATTCATCCTTTTTATCTTTTCTTTTCTTTTATTGATTTTTTTTTCCATTTATCATTACTTTTTGTTTTAATTATGATTTTGCAAGCTTTACTTGCAATACACACAATTTCATTTATTTAAATAATTTATTTTATAATTATCCTCAACAATCAAATTTAATTAAATTAACAAAATAGTAATTTAAATATTTAATTAATACTTAAATAAAATGCATGACTTTTAAAATAAAATTTTATATTTTACTTCAAATTTATTCCAACACTATAATAAACATTTATTACCACCATTATATTAAATAAATCACAACATACAAAATACCAACGTAAGATAAATACGAACAATACACTCACACAAACTACAATAATCAATTAAAAAAATGACAAAACAAGGATGCACAATACCACTCAATAGAACCTTTTGACAATCATGGGATAGGGTGACTTCCTTGCCATCTCTATTTCAACATCGTGCCCATTGGGTAATTTGATGCTCGCCCTGTCCTGTCGAAGCAGGTGGAATCAAGACTCTGTTCCTGCAATCCCTGCATACAAACAAGATCGTGTACATGTACACACACACACACACATATATAATCAAAACATCACATTGTGAGAAGAAATGGCATCATAGTAGGGCACTCGTAAATGAGTGGTGCTACACTATCCTCTCACCAAAACTATACTAACAATTATAATATCAATGATGAAATAACATTTCTAACTAACTGATCACATCATAAAATAAATTACTAAATCACTGCATCACAATGGATAACTAAAATCAAATTAACATCACCAACCATAATGTCATATCAAATAACCATGTCCTCAAATGAAGTAGCATAATCACCAAACAATTTGTCACAACCCTACTTTTGAATGTGTAAATTACTTGTCACTATTGTTGGAAAATGTATTAATTAGATCATTTATTAATCTTTAGTATTTGTGTAAATAAAGAAAAAAAAGGGGGGGGGGGGCGGGGGTTAAAGGAATTAATGGCATCAATTGAGGGTGAAGTTAGCAGTTATTTTTCTTTATTGCTTTTGAAGCGATCAACTAGAAATTATTGCTTTAATAGGCCAACTATGAATTATTATTTATGAAGGAATTAGGAATTAAATTATTTGATTTCCACCTTCTACTTATAAAATAACCATTTGAGATACCGAAGTATTAATGACAACAAGTTATTGTCATTATAACCCTTGTGTTCGAATTCGGTCATCTCTTTATTATATTATTAACATGAATTATTATTGTTACATTGTCATGATGTGATATGCCTTTATATTGAATAAATATAATACTACTCCTCATTTTTATTTTTTTGTAATAAGCTGGGAATTATTGCATTAACAATAAATCAATTAAATTGAAGGTGTTCAATATGCAAAGTTCCACTATTGGCAGGTGTTCAATATGCAACAAAAACCTTTGAAATACATTGCTGATATGGCTTGTGGTGGAGTTTGGTATTCCACAGTGTTCTTGCTTATTGCATAAAGGAGGCTCCTCTTTCCATAAGTGGTCAACTATTCGCTGTCGTTGTGGTGAGATTTCAAACTAGTTGTTTGAATAATAAATTAATGGCTATCCATGTCATCTCCAAGCAGACCATGCGCCACATTCAGCCGACTTTCACTGCCCCACCACATCCATGCTATTCACGTGATGTTCTATTTCACCTGTCCAAAATAAATGCTGCATCTAACACTATGCTACAACATACCTAGAATTTATTAAGATGTTGGCTATAAATGACAGAACATGAACATGGTTTTGGCAAGGGCTTAGTTTTTCTATGTTCTGCAGTGTCTTTTCATCTCTGGTTGCCTGTCCTTGCTCTTTACTGTGTTTAGTCTTTCAGGCTCAAGCAGTTAAAATTTTGTGCATCTCCTGAGTGATCTTGATTGTAAGGAGATAGGTAACTTGTTTTCTCTTTGATCTGCATTATTCCCTTACAGGTATGCTTAGTACATCCATTTCAACTTGGACAACATACATATTTGTTCTATGTTCTAGCTGAATATAATGGAAATTGCATATCATTTCGTTGTCTTTTATTTGTACATAACCGAATCATTTTGAAATCTATTATTTTAGAAATCACCCAGAACCTCTCAAAGAGATCCCTAATGGTTATCCTTAAGGCGTGTCATATCAATTCATAGTATTGTCATTCTCCCTGATTGACATTCTTCCTGGTTTGATTAATTAATTTTCACCTTGCATAGTATAATCTAGCTCAGTTCATATAGCTTCAGTTTTAAGGCCCTATAGTGTTGCAGTCTTAAGGATTTATATTTTCTTTCAATCTTTTAAATTGTGATGTAAGCTTCACCTTGTTACCAACTCAGAAACCTATCTTAAGATGGAGGCTATGGATCTGAGATCTACCTTTGGCATTGCGCTTATACTATTGATAGAGAGATAATAGTATATTTCGTTACAAATGACTGTCAGAAGATTCTCAAACTTAGAAAGTACAATCTGTTTTTATTTTCAGATTTGGTAAAGGAACTTTTCTCTTGTGCAGAATGTTAATGGTAATTTGATTTCTACTTACTCTCATCTTTGTATGCTGGTTATGCATTTTTAACTAACTAAATGTCTTGCATCGTACTCAGCTGGTACCATGTTGTGCATGGAAAAGAAAAGGGATGTGATTACTAATAATCATCTTCAAAACTTGAGTAGAAGCTTCCTTATGCACAGATAATGTTGCATTGAATTTTCCTCTGCAATAGCATAGCCATTATAAAATTAAATCATTTTAGTTAGACTTATTCACTTTCATGTAAATATAAGCGTATAATTCAATAAAGAAGAAAAGCCATGCATTTCAAGTTCTTTTCTTTAGTCTTATCTGAATTGCTTTTCTTTGGTTTTTTTTAGAAATAAGACAGAAAGTAGACAAGTTAAAAGATCTTTAAATTGTTTTTAGATAAAAAGATTGATAAGAAAATATGCCTTTTATTTTTAAAAAAGAAAGATTCTATAGATTTTATTTTAATATTTAGAAAGAAATAAGATTTAAATGATCTTCTTTTTCTAGAATATTTTGAGTATTCTAAATATTTAGAAAGAAATAAAAATCTAAATTACATGCAATCAACTTCAGTTATTTTATTTTATTTAAAAAAATAGTAATTACTAAAAGAATCAATAAAATAATTTTCAAAGTAGTTCAAATAAAGGAAAAAAAAAATTATAATTGAAAGTGAAGGTTAGGTGAATATATATATATATATATATGTATAATATTGGGGTCAATTCTTATGAAAATAAAATATTAAATTTTGAATTAAATTTTCAATAATTGCATTGGTCAAGTTTAATTGTGAGTGGGAACCTAATTTGGTTTGAATTAGGAAAGAAGATCTAATTTTCGTGGAATTATGATGTAGAGGATCATTAATACTAATATTATCAATTGATAATAATATTATTAAATATAGATGATTTTAATATTATATAGTATTTTGAAGGGATAATAATAAGGAGATTCACATTGAGTTAACCTTAAAATGTTATGATTGAAGCATTAAGACCTTGCTATCATAAGAAGGTTACTTAGTTTAGAAGTTTTACCTTGGATACTTATATCAATTAGTATTTAGTAGAATTGGCTCATCTTCTATTTGTATTTAATAAATTTCACAAGAGACTAAGAAGTAAGCAAGCAATGTGAAATCCCATTAATTCATGATTATATCAAAATAGATTAGATTTATAATATATGGTTACTTTTGAAGTAATTAAGGTGCACGTTCACAATCTTATAGCTTGATTATCTTAGATAGGAATTGAGATAAATCACTTCGAAAATATTTTATGATCATTATCTTCACAAAGTAGGTATTAAAGATTGAACAAGATAATAAATGCTTTAAATTCCACAATGTGTTGTATTCCATCATCTACAGTTATGTTCTACGTACATTATGATTATAATTTTCTATAAAATTTATGTCATGGTAACTCAACAGAGAAGTCATCATGGTTCGATTAACTTGCAAAAAGGGTAATTAGAGATTCACTATTCAATTCATAAGACAATCAAGAATTATGTTGTAATATTTCTTTTCAAAAACTTGAACTAATTGTGACTTGGTCTAGATGCAAAAGGGAAAGATAGTAACATATCATTAACCTTTATTAGTCAATACCGGTGATACCTAATGGCCATTGCATGGAGAATCAAAAGAGGTATGAGTTATACTTAAATTCTTCTTGGTAATGAATATTCTATTCTATGATCATTACATATGAACCTTTAGACTTTGGATTCCTAATATGGCTTAATAATCATTTGCAAAACTTAGATTTTTGTTAAAATTATTAATCAGTGGTAAGTTGGTGACATGGTAGAAATAAATTTCGCAAAGAATATAATTATTTCAATAGGTACTTATTTTACCATATTATTTCTTTTTATCTTACCATTAAATTATCAAGTATTTTATTAGTAAACAATAGTCAAAATTTTGGGTAAAAGAAACATTCACTAAAATAGTTTCCATTCCTTTTCAAATCAATATGTTACTCTTATCATCACATACCTAGTAGCAGTTAATTGTATTTGTGTATGAAGCCTTGTATCAAGTAGATCAAGTGAAATTGTTTATTGAGTTAGTGAGTAATCTTGAGTTTCTTAAGAATCGTGAAATATTAATGGTGAGTTGAGGAATTTCAAGGAACTCAAGTGACAAGGCATGGAATATCTTCTAGAAAATTGACATCCAACTAGGACATATTGGAAGGAAGGTAAATACGTAAGATTATATTATCTTAATCAATTATCTTTAGAGAAGGAAAATAAAATCTTATTAATTAATATTGCAATTGTAAACCTCTCGCTGTCATTTATTTTTATGCCTATCAAGTTAACATGTATAACTAGTTAAGAATAGTCATGGATATTGAATATCACACATTATCTATTGTTATGATCAAGTAGCTTAAAATGGGGTTACAAACCTTAGGGGAATCCTATACTTTTACATTACCTTTGCTAAATCTACATATTCGGATGAGAATATTGGGAATTACTTATGGTTGATAGAATTTTTCCTCATTCGAGGTTAATTTAGACTCTTGATCTAATGTGATTAAGTAGTGAACCATGTTATTATAAACTTATAGATTAATTACACTTTTGGAGTATATGGTCTAAGGAATCCCTTTCGGTTTCACCAAAGTGGGTGGCAACCGACGAAGTACTGTCTAGGAAAGATTGAGTCCTAGAAAGGGTTGCATACTCGCTATTACAGTACTTATATTTCTTTTTTTTACTATCTATAATTAACTAAGTCCATCTATAGTTTATTTCTTTCTCGGGGGTTTGGCTAGAGCCTACGCGGCTTCATGATGCCAATACGGTCGGGTGGTGAGCAAGTTTTACTCATTGTACGCATCATTGTAAACATTTGGACCTTGACGTTGTTATTCATCTTGCAGTCAGGGTGTTATGTATTTATGGTTCTTAAAAAAAAAAAAATCATAGGATTTTTCAAGCTATATGACTAGGTTATTACACAATCTAACTATCCCATCCACCAAACCAAACAATAAATAGTACTATCACAGTCTCAACGTATCACAAAAAAAATAGAAAAATAATAAGTCCCAACAACAAACATAAGGGGTATTACACCATACATTGAACTTATCAAGAAATAGTCTACTTGGAGAGATTCCTATTAGTTTTTGAATGTTAGAGAGTTTAGAGTCACTAGACCTTTCAAAAAATAAATTGCATGGCAAGATTCTAGTTGAGCTACAAAATCTCTCATTTATAAGTGCTTTCATTGTACCTAACAACATGTTTTTTGGAAGAAACCAAATAGGGTGTTAATTTGAGACATTCTACCCTACTTATTTCTCTAGAAACCATGATCTATGCAGATTTCCAATTAATAATATACCATGAAAATGTGGAAAGAGGGGAAATATTGATATGAAACCTACTCAAGAAGAAGATGATGAGGATGGAGGAAAAATTCCATGGCATTGGTATGTTGAATGGGTGGCAAATTTTTCTAGTGTATTTTGGTGAGTCTTTGGAATCTTGATTTTCAAAAGGCATTGGAGAACAAGATACATTCAATCCTTAGATGAAGTTTCCATTACCCTTTTATCTAGATTAAGAGGTATTAGGTAGGCCAATATAGTTTGACAAATATATATATATATATATATATATATATATATATATATATATATATATATATATATATATATATATCCAAAGTGATGTATGTTTCTTCAATTCACACCTTTGCAAAGAATGCATATCATAGTTGATAGAGCATATGCAATTTGATTAATTAGTAACAACATTTATTAGTGCACAAAAATTCAATAAAAATTATGCAATTCCTTTGTGTTAAATGTATTTTGAACATGCATTTAATTTTGAAAAATATTAGTATTTAGTAACTTTACTAAAATCATTTTGCTATATTTATTTTCAAAAAAATTATATGATGGAAATTATATCAACTTACAATCCATTTTCACTCCTACATATTATTATAAACATAAATAAATACATGTATCTTGACCATATTTATCAATAAAAACTAAAACAATCTATATTTTAGATTAGATAAATGTAAAACTTCCCAATTGTTATAATCACATAACAATAATATTGTACTCTTTGTAGTCAAAGTGTCCCTATCCCTATCTTCTATTTTTTGAAAGATATAGTTTTTTTATTAATCTTCAAAGTGACAAACATTTTTTTAATTATGTAATTCATATTTGTCTTCCAAACATGAAGAATTTAGTATCTTGTATGAGTGTTATTATTATGTGTCGAGGGAACAAATATAGAATTATAATCAAAAATAAAATTATGCTAGAAGGGAAATGACAATTGTCTTTGTTTTTAATTTCATTTAATTTGTCTTCTAAAGGGTATGATTTTAATGTGTTGGAAAAAATGGTGTTTGGTGTAATACCCCCATGTTTCTGACACTTTTTGCTACTATTTGTTACTCTTGTGTGTGAGCTTGATACTAGTTGTAATGGGGATTAGTTCATCGTCTTGGGGTGTGAGGATGCTCCCTGTATTAGGGAATCTTATTTTCTTTTGTTTACTGGCTTCCAGGAGTAAGCCGATTTTATGGGAGGGAGGATGTAATACCCCTCCTCTTACTGTTTGGATTTATTAATTTCTATGCTTTAACTTGATACGTTAATTCTATGATGATACTATTATGGTTTGATTTGGTTGGTTTGAAGTTTGATGAAGTTATTCCTTTAGTGGACATGATCGTTTGATATGACATTATTAGTATGACTTATGATACTCTGTATGTAGGGTTTGGATTATTTTATTATGTAATGCTTTCTCTCTAATGTTTTATATGTCGATGTGATAATCATGTTATTTGAATTCAGTATTATTTTGTAATGCAATGGTTTAATAATTAGTTATGATGCAGTAGTTAAGTATCACGTTATCTTATGATCAATTTGGTTAGAAATGTTAGTTTGTTATTGATATTGTAATTGTTAGAATAGATTAGGTGAGAGGACACTGTAGCATCACTTGTTCACGAGTGCCCTGCTACACTGTAATTCCTTCTCACGATAGGATGTTTAATTATATATATACATGTGCTACTTGACATTTATTTGGATGTAGGATTAAGTCTCGATTCCACCTGCTTCGGCAGGACAGGATGAGCAATAAATTAACCCAACAGGTAAAAATGTTGAAAAAGGGAGTAGGTTTGGAAGTGTCCCCATCCCAAGTCCGTCGTCTGTTGTGAGTCGTTGTGTTATGACTAAAGTTTTCATTCTCGTTGATTGTGTAGTTTGATTGTTGAGGTATTCATTTGATTTATGGTTCATGTTTATTTAATTAACCTTATTTTATAAGATAATTGATTAAAGTTGTCTAGTTGTTTTGATTTAATTGTGTGTTAGTTGAATGTTAAATTTAAATATTTAGTAAATTAAAAAGTGATTTAATTTATTAAAAGAGTAAATAATTATTTTAAATTAATATTGTTGATTATAATTAAATTAAATGAATATTGATGAGGATAATTAAATATTATATTTTTATTAATATTAAATTAGCAAATCTTGCATAGATAATATCTTGATTAAATAAATTATTTTAATTAAAAACTGTAGATAAATTGTGCTTTTAAAAGCTGGAAAAAGGACCAATAGGAGGGAGGCTTTTTGAGAAAAGAAAGCAGAAGGGCTTTATTGCTCTTTATTTTTTTGATTTATTACTTTTATGAGGAGATTTTTGACATACAGAAGTTTTGCTCTGTTGTTCTGGATCTGGAAAAGAAAGATAGATTTGGATTTTGGTGTTTTCTGGTAAAAATTATTGTGATTCTAAAGAAAAGTTGGATTGGAGAAGAGAGCGGTAGGAGGAGATCGAGAGGAGGTTACAGAAGGGATTCTTCTTCAGACAAAGGACTTCAGGTATTCTCCTTTTAAGTTATTAATATTTCATTGTTCTGAAATAAATCTAGTTGCTAGGTTTTTGAAGATTGATTGAATGAAGTTTTGTGATTTTGAAAATTTGTGCGTATGAAACCCTTGTATGTTCTGTTGAAAACATTAGTAAACCTCTGTGAAACCTTATAATTTCGTAGTGAAATATTTTGTTTTGAAATAAAATTCATCTTTAATTGAAGGTCAAATTTTTAAAGTCAGATTTGTTTTAGAGTTTATTGAAAAATCTTTTGAAAGCCCTCATAAAATTTAATAATGGAAAACAATTGTTTTAAAGTGAAAATTATTATTTTATTTATTAGTTGGGATTCTTATGTATAGAGTATTTTAGGTCTATTGAGAAAACAATTTAGTTATATAAATTTATTTTTTGAATCTCTGAATATATATATATATAAAACTTTCTGGCTTTTAAAATTGTATGTATAGATATATTTATATTATATATATTTCAAATTTAAGATAGTATTAAAAAAAAATAATAAAAAAAAAAAAAAAATTGATTTAAGCATATATTTTTATTGGAAATCGTATTCAGAAGAAACGAAATTTATTATTTTACGTTTTTCTTATTTTATACACATTGTTTATTATTTGTTTAAATAAAATTTCCGTGCCTGTGTGTTGGACGAAATTGTGTACTTAAAAATAAATATAAAAAGAAAATATGAATAAATATTATTTTATTTATTTTATTGGGGAAGGTGGGAGGTCGGCCCAGGCCGCACCCCCACAGACCCCGAGGGCCTGCTATATGCAGCCATCACCGGCTGCGCACAACAGTCGAGACTGCTGGGCGCAGTCTGATGGGGACTGCGTACAGCAGTCCCCTCACTGCCTTCTACGGATTCTGTGTGTCCTTTCAAGCACGGGTATTTTTAAATTCTGTTGATTCTTTTTTTTGTTAGTTCAAAATTTTGTTGGCATGCGTTGTTATTGTATGTTAAAGTTTATTTAAAATTATATATCTATATTTATTAGTTGTTTATATTAAAATTTACATAATAACTTACTTAAGTATTCCAATATGACAATGTATTAAGTTACACGACTAGTTCCATTGGGGTACACGAGGTGACATTACTATATTAACCCATAACAATGATAATAAGGTAACAATAATTAATCAGTTACATAAATCTATTCATTCCCATTTCATCATTTAAAATATCTATTATACAATAGCCATATTAATACCATATGCACATATGACAATATATGGAATTATAAAGATATAAAGTGCTACATATTTCGATAGGTACAACTCAACATAACCAACTATAACAAATGATCCTGAATAAATACAAGGCTTGAATATACATTACATCCAAATGATAGTGAAATACAACTGTCTGAACATACATCCCAATAACCACATATACAATTTACAACATGGTCATCCCAACACACGTGGGAGACAATACATCAATGAATACATTACATCTGAAGTATAACATACATATGGTACAAAGTATTACTGGATCATCAAAATTCGCTAAAAGCCCTGCAATATAAGATACATCTGCAACAGAAAGGGAAAACCCAATGGGGTGCGAAGCACGTTCCACCCAACCACCCCCGTGCTGGGAGTAGAAAAGGAAGGGTCCCCGACCAAGCACATCTAACAATAACACATAACTAACTCCAGACATACAACTTAACATCAAAGACCAACTTGGAAACTCAACAACGACAAATCCAAAGGGCACAACAACAAACCACTGATGAACATACAATAAAACACCTTTCCAAATTACAACTAGTCACACTCACAACATCAATGAAACTCAAGGCATAATATCAAAGGCTACTTCCAACAATGACCAATAAACCACTTCCAGAGGACCTCAGTAAATCAACACAAACAGAATGTTAGAGTAGAGTGTCATCGCATGGTTTCACATGGATTATCCTGACAACCTAACACAAGGTGCCGCCTCCATCTCTACATGGATTCTCCAGAAAACCAAGTTAAGGTGCCGCCTCCATCTATGGTTCTCCTGACAACCTATCCCAAGGCGCCGCTCCATAGGGTTACTCATGCGGAGTCATTAACTTTTCAGGAAGACAAGGCAATGACCTTGCCAACCACGGCCTTCTCAGTCCCCTTTAGTCTATGATAGCACTAACAGGTGGACGAGGCTTCACAATTATCTTATTAGTGTTTAATTCCCACCCGTGGTTTATTACTTAAGTTATCACTGATTAATCTAACTCTATGTGGGTTACCCTGACAGCCCCTTTGTGCGCCGGCCCCCACTAGAGCCACTCTCTCTTAGACACTCAATCCCAAAATAACCAAACACAAAAAGGACTGCATCAACAAGACATAATTGAACCAACACATGGATCCTCTGCGAGGCATAACCATCTCGCCATAACACATGAAACATAACCACAACTGGCACAATCCAACAACTAAATCATAACCATGGTCAACACATAGACCCAACATCAAAATACGAGATCACAATTCATCTTAGATTCCCCACCTCTAGAAGCCCTAAACAACAACTTAGCCTCCTACAAAATGTACAATAAAACTAGGGTTCTCCCATACGACACAATGAAACAATGAAGAGTATCACAATGGACTTAACAATTGATCTTAAGGATAACAATTACGTTTAATCAATACTAGACTTAAATACTTCCAATGCATAACAATTCCAACAAATAAATAAGTCAATAACCCAAGAAACTCCATTCTATTCAAAATACATAATTTATTTCTAATTACCACAAACACACTATAACACTACAAAGAAATATATAATCTTCCCATAAACACAACTTACAAACAAATCCCACTTTTATCTGCATATAAATATATACAATAAAACATACATATCCAAACATATATTTATATCGTTTATTTAATACTACACTATCAAAATTGGTCTAATAATCCATTGCAATCATGTATACTCATATATTTAAATTAAATATTATTAAAGAAAATAATACTTAAAATAACATTGATATATACAATAATATATATATATATATAATTATTAAAATTTAATATAAACCTAATAATATATATATATATATATATATATATATATTAGGGTTATATTAAATATATATATATATTAACCCTAATATAACCCTAATATTAAATATATATATAATATATATTAAATATATATATATATATATATAATATATTAAATATAAATATATAATATATTAAATATATATATATATATTAAATATATATATATTTATATATATATATATATATATATATATATATATATTTAATATATATATATATATAATTTATATATATATATAATTTATATATAAACAACTAATAAATATAGATATATAATTTTAAATAAACTTTAACATACAATAACAATGCATGCCAACAAAATTTCGAACTAACAAAAAAAAAATCAACAGATTTAAAAAAATACCCGTGCTTGATGCACAAGAATTAAGAAGAAAGTTGTTGTGTACGTCCAACCGGACTGCGCCCAGCTTCTTGTGCGCAGCCGGTGATGGCTGCGTACAGCAGGCCCTCGGGGTCTGTGGGGGTGCGGCCTGGACCGACCTCCCACCTTCCCCAATAAAACAAATAAAATAATATTTATTCATATTTTCTTTTTATATTTATTTTTAAGTACACAATTCCGTCCAACACAGGCACAAAAATTTTATTTAAACAAATAATAAACAATGTGTATAAAATAAGAAAAACATAAAATAATAAATTTCATTTCTTCTGAATACGATTTCCAATAAAAATATATGCTTAAATCATTTTTTTTTTTAATACTATCTTAAATTCGAAATATATATAATATAAATATATCTATACATACAATTTTAAAAGCCAGAAAGTTTTATATATATATATATTCAGAGATTCAAAAAATAAATTTATATAAATAAATTGTTTTCTCAACAGACCTAAAATACTCTGTACATAAGAATCCCAACTAATAAATAAAATAATAATTTTCACTTTAAAACAATTGTTTTCCATTATTAAATTTTATGAGGGCTTTCAGAAGATTTTTCAATAAACTCTAAAACAAATCTGACTTTAAAAATTTGACCTTCAATTAAAGATGAATTTTATTTCAAAACAAAAGATTTCACTACGAAATTATAAGGTTTCACAGAGGTTTACTAATGTTTTCAACAGAACATACAAGGGTTTCATACGCACAAATTTTCAAAATCACAAAACTTCATTCAATCAATCTTCAAAAACCTAGCAACTAGATTTATTTCAGAACAATGAAATATTAATAACTTAAAAGGAGAATACCTGAAGTCCTTTGTCTGAAGAAGAATCCCTTCTGTAGCCTCCTCTCGATCTCCTCCTGCCGCTCTCTTCTCCAATCCAACTTTTCTTCAGAATCACAATAATTTTTACCAGAAAACACCAAAATCCAAAACTATCTTTCTTTTCCAGATCCAGAACAACAGAGCAAAACTTCTGTATGTCAAAAATCTCCTCATAAAAATAATAAATCAAAAAAATAAAGAGCAATAAAGCCCTTCTGCTTTCTTTTCTCAAAAAGCTTCCCTCCTATTGGTCCTTTTTCCAGCTTTTAAAAGCACAATTTATCTACAGTTTTTAATTAAAATAATTTATTTAATCAAGATATTATCTATGCAAGATTTGCTAATTTAATATGAATAAAAATATAATATTTAATTATCCTCATCAATATTCATTTAATTTAATTATAATCAACAATATTAATTTAAAATAATTATTTACTTTTAATAAATAATATCACTTTTAATAAATTTCACTACTAAATATTTAAATTTAACATTCAACTAACACACAATTAAATCAAAACAACTAGACAACTTTAATCAATTATCTTATAAAATAAGGTTAATTAAATAAACATGAACCATAAATAAAATGAATACCTCAACAATCAAACTACACAATCAACGAGAATGAAAACTTCAGTCATAACACAACGACTCACAACAGACGACGGACTTGGGACGGGGACACTTCCAAACCTACTCCCTTTTTCAACATTTTTACCCGTTGGGTTAATTTATTGCTCATCCTGTCCTGCCGAAGCAGGTGGAATTGAGACTTAATCCTGCATCCAAATAAATGTCAAGTAGCACATGTATATATATAATTAAACATCCTATCGTGAGAAGGAATTGCAGTGTAGCAGGGCACTCGTGAACGAGTGATGCTACACTGTCCTCTCACCTAATCTATTCTAACAATTACAATATCAATAACAAACTAACATTTCTAACCAAATTGATCATAAGATAACATGATACTTAACTACTGCATCATAACTAATTATTAAACCATTGCATTACAAAATAATACTGAATTCAAATAACATGATTATCACATCGACATATAAAACATTAGAGAGAAAGCATTACATAATAAAATAATCCAAACCCTACATACAGAGTATCATAAGTCATACTAATAATGTCATATCAAACAATCATGTCCACTAAAGGAATAACTTCATCAAACTTCAAACCAACCAAATCAAACCATAATAGTATCATCATAGAATTAATGTATCAAGTTAAAGCATAGAAATTAATAAATCCAAACAGTAAGAGGAGGGGTATTGATTCTTTATTATTTTTTACCAAAATAAGTTAGTTATACATCTATTATATGTAATTATTTATGACGGCTAACTAATTAAATAATATCGATCATATTTGCTAAAAAATATAATTGTCTATTTTTTGCACTTATAATTAATCCCTTAATCTTTACTGTAATTGGATTATTTCATGAATATCCAAAATTTGATCATTTTTTTTTTCAAATTATACAATATATATATTGTTAAGATTTAAGTGAATTTCCAATTATTTTATTTGTAAGGAAAATTCCAATTATATAATATAATGTCCAGATTAAATTGAATTACCAATTTTCATATGGAGAATCTATAAAACTCCATGCTATTTTGACATATTAAGTTGATTTTGTGATACACATTATTTAAAAGTTTCTTATAAAACTAAGGTCATAGTTTAAAGCACAAATAAGAAAAAATACATACATCTAATTTCATCTATAAAGGAAATTTCATTAATTTTTTTTTTGTTTTATCCTTACCTTGGCATTTCTTTCATGATAACTCCCTTCAATATCCTCCCTAGTATAGAAGATACATTATTTAAGGGCTGGGTTTTAATTAATACACTTCAAAAGTTTAGATTCACCAAAAATAGATTGTATGGTTATGAGATATGATGAGTTGGACTTTATAATAAAAATTGGACTCAATCTATTACTTTTTTTGGCATGTTTTTTTTGTGGGAAAATGGTAAGATTTCAAATGGAACGATTTTCAAGGAATTTATAATTCATTCTCTTCATACTTCAACTATTTTTCATGTAGTTATGTTGCTTCATAAATTAAGAAACATGTTAGATACACATTGGGTACAATAGATATCCATTCAAGGCTCTTCAATAATCTTTGATGTTATGTGAAAAAGGAATCATGGACACTTGTTATTCCCTGTAATACCCCACCATGCAACCCTAGAGGAAGTTGCAATTAACTACTCAAACATACTTTTTTGTTTTCTAAGAACAATAAACATGCAAGTTCACTACCCATTGCCAACAACCTCTAAGGTTACGAGACTGAGATTACTTTAAAAACCATACAAGAAACATGAATTGAAACCATAACATTTAATTACTTTAAGAATTAATAACTGATACATTCCATACATGATAAATTACATCAAAAGATAAGAGATACCACATGATTACAAATAACAATCATTTAACAATAAGATTACAACTCTCATTCCCCGAATGAGGTAAATCCAATAAGCATGGTTAAATAATACATCTTCCACCTCAATAACAAATGAGGGGTAACAAATTACAAGATTCAACTGAAAAGAATAAAGTATGAAATGAAAGTGGATCTCATGAGCTCTCCAATTGGAAACAGCATCCACACGAACAAGAACTGGGAACCCAATGATGTAAGGTGCACATTCTAGCCAACCATATGGTACCCAAAGTACCAACCCCTATGCTAGGAGATAGTAAAAAGCTTCCATGGAAAAACCTACAAACTCTAGACATAGGCAAGACAATACTAAACCAAAAAAGTACAATACTAACAACATGATTAGAATGCTTCTAGATATCAATGATCGACTACACAGTACAACAAAACTAACTTATGGTTGTCATAGAGAGAGTGCCACACATCATTTTCTATGATTTACCCTTGCTCAACCTTCCTAGGCTACCGGACCCCCATTCTGGGTTACCCTAGGTTGCCTCTACCAACAAATTGTTCTTTTCATCTCATCTCAAGCCTTAATAAGCATATGAGTCATGAGAGAGGCATTCCTTATCTTAATTAGTCTAAAAGTTTTTCATTAATTCTTTTTAATTTATCACTTACTTAAACCCTAAGTGAGTTACCCTAGCACCCCTTTGTGTGCCGGACCCCCATACAAACTGTTCTTTTCATCTCATCTCAAGCCTTAATAAGCATATGAGTCATGAGAGAGGCATTCCTTATCTTAATTAGTCTAATTTTTTTTCATTAATTCTTTTTGATTTATCACTTACTTAAACCCTAAGTGAGTTACCCTGGCACCCCTTTGTGTGTCAGACCCCCACAAAGAGTCAATCTCATATCGACAACACACCAAACAAAACTAATCACCAAGGGTGCCAAAGTGAATACAATCTAGATAAACAATCACTCCAACTCTAGGAGGTGACATATAATGAAACTCACTCCAAAAAATTGGTGGCAACAAAACACATAATCCACTCCTTCCAAAGGAGGCACATACCACATAAACCACTTCTAATCCAAAGGAGGCACAAATCACATAATCCACTCCTAATCCAAGGAGGCACAAATCACTGACAATGCACCATGCACTACCCAAGGGATTCAAAATAGGCTAACATAGTCAAATTGACAACCCAATCCTATAAGGAACCTCTGGAAGACTTACTAACTCAATTAGCCCATTTTTCCCAACATACATAATAGGATAAACATAAGTTAAAAGAAACTCAGGCAAATAAAACTTCTAATATTCAGATTTCAAATCCAAATTAACAATGAAACTTTGTTTAATTATTTCTAATTCGAGATAATTTAATTCATATGATAAGAAAAAATCATAACTAATTGTTTATCTCTATGATTTCCCCAATTACACATTACATGAAAATAACTAGTATTATCATAAATTTGTTTGCAACCAAATAATATTTAAACTATCATAAAATCATTTTCTTAAAGAATCTCCATTTCATTTAAAACAGATAATCATTTCTATTAAATAACTACTTGGGCATAAACATACATCTCCATTAATTAAATATTTATTTAAATAAGACAACGATTCGATATAAATTTAATATCCATTTCTCACGTTTAAATAGTCATCTATTTAACTATATGCACATTATCCAATTCCCTTAATTACACATATTGATCAAAACCAATTTTTTTATAAAACAAATTCATTTTAATTACAAAATCAATATGTGCATCATAATAATAAAATAATCTTAAAATAATTATATTTAAATACAAATATATGTTTAAACATATAAATATTATTTAAATATATCATTATATTTTCAATTTAAATTCCAAAATCCTTTAATTGAATCCAATTATCCACTGATTAAATATGCAAATAAAAATATACATATATATGTTATTTATAAGAAAATAAAAATTGAAACATAAAAATATAAATATATTAATATTAATATGTATATATATTCATATAATATATATTATACATATATTATTATTAATATATATATATAATATTATGTATATATATAATATATATATATGATTTATATTATAGAAACAAAAATAAAATAAAAAAATAGCAAACCCCACAATAGGGGACGCCGCCCACCTATGGGAGGCTGCTATGCAACCTTCCCCATAGGGGGGTGTGCTATGAAGGCAACACAACTACCTGTGAAGGCAACGGTGTTGCCTCCATAGTCACCTCCCTATGGAGCGGCTGTGAGGCAGACCCCCCAACCAACAAAAAATAAATAAAATTTTTCTTTTAATTTAAAAAAAAAAACCCTTGTATCACAATTTCGCCGGCGAATTCTACAGGCATTTTCTCAAATAAAATTTCTTTTTTCTTACATAAAATTTTCCAACATAAATAAGATATATATATATATACATATATACATATATAAATATAAATACATATACATATATAAAACTTCCATTTTACAGTCAAATTGGGCAAGTTTTCAACAGGAAATTTACAATAAAATTAATTTTCAACATGATTTCCTGATTTCAATTTTTGGGAAACTCCAAATCCAAAAGAGAGGTTTTCCTAATTACTTTTTGTTTCCTTTCCATTTTCTATTATTAAACGTGAGAATTTCAATTGAAAGAGTTTTTTTTTTCCAAGAATCTAAATTCTTTCATGATTTCAACAGGGTTTCAAATTTTTTTCAAGAAAGTTTTCAAAATTGTAAATCCTAAATTTCAATTCAATAAAACAAGAAAGAACCTATTTTGAAGCTTGAAGAAGAAATCTAGTGTTTGAGCTAAAATTTTCAATTTTCCAAAATTCCTCCAAAGACTCACTCCAAATCCCCAAATGCATATCCCAAACAAGAAAGCCTTTTATTTCTTTTTCATAGCAATATTTTTCTCCAAAATGAAAATATCTCCACTCTCAACAGTTTTTCCCAAATTTAGTCAACATTCAAAATATCTTCTTTTCAACCATTATAGATATTTTATTTTCATGCATTTACAAGATATTTTGCATTTAAATGATTTAAAACAAAATTTAATTTCAAATAGATTTAAATAATTTAATCTATGCATTTTTCAAAAAAACTTTAACTATTTATTTTATTTAATCCATAATCATAATTTATTTAATCAACAACATAAGTTTAATTAATCAATTTATTTACTCCACAAAATAAATCTAATTAATTAGATGATTGACTTAATCAAATAAATTTATCCACTAAGATTAACTTGCTTTACCACATAAATGAAATTTACTTAATTATTTTATCCATTTAATAAGATAAATTTACTCAATAGATTAAATTACCTTACCATTTAAATAAAATTAAAATAATTAAATTAAATAACAATTTAATCTAAAATACACAAATTAACATTTTCAATCACTTTAAATATTAATTTTCACATATACTTCCCGTCGACAACAAATTATCAAAACACCAAGGATGACATGACTCAACAACATACTAGGCACAAACTAACGACACACTATGACAAGGTTGAGGTTTGACAAGGAAACCCCGTTACTATCTCCTGATCAACAATACCATTGGGATATGGACATGCTCAAACCTGTGAAACCAGGTGGAGTCAATGTCCTATACCTGTCAACCTGTGAACAAAGAGTATATCAAACATGCATATATATAACATAATAAACACACTGTGAAGAGGAAATTGCAAAATCATAGCCCAACACTCGCAAGTGAGTGATACAATCTCGTCCCCTTCACCAATACATTAATCATAGATTGGCAGTTTCATCATAAACAAATATCTCATGCGATAACATGTTACAATAACTAATCATCATTACACCAATTAAAACACATCAAATAAAGCATCAAATAAGATACATCACATCACACAAATAGACTATCGCTCTATAAATAGCAATAAAATAATACACACATGATAAAGTATCTCAATAACCAAAAACCACATCAAAGAAAACAAGGACACACTATCTAGCCAGAAAGCAAAATAGAGGGGTATTACATTCCCAATTTCATGGATTTTTATTTTTATCAATCATTTTCCTCCTACTACCTTCTTGATAAATGGTCAACAAAAAACTACATATCCATTTAGGAATTATATAAATCTAACTTAGATAGAACTAGTAGAAGTATTGGGTAATATCCCCAGCTAAACTAATATTAAAATATTCTTGGATCTAAAATATATTAAAATAACCTCCATTGGACATTTTCTTATTAAATATTGTAACACAAAATTTTATTTTCATAAATTTGTGGCATAGAAGCACTCAATGTTTTCACATAGAAAATAAACTTCACTAAAATACTAAATCTAGTTTATATTTCTCACATGTGCATAATATATATATAAGAAATTATAAAAAATAAATAAATTAGAATATAAAAATATATTGTGAATGTTATAGCTCCAAACTTCAAAATCTTGCAATAAAAAATATTGAAATTATCTTAAAATACAACTAATCTACACAGGATCTAAAGTGAACATACAATACTTTTATGAGATTTAACTCAATTAAAAAGGGGTTTCATCCTCTAATATCTAATAATCCAATGATTTTTATCCTTAAATCCTATAGTTAAACACACGTGCTCAAGCAATAAAGAAAATTGGTAAATTGACAAAAGATACAAACTGGTGAGACTATGAATTTTATCGAAGTCATGGAAAAAAATCCTAATAAAATATTAGGAAAAATAAATAGTTATTAAAAATATTTTCAAATATCCCACATTAAAATATGCCTCATAAATATTTTTTGTAACCTCCTCTTACACCCAATTATATTTGGCTAGTCAAATATCCTCTTCTTACACCCATTTATAGTTGTCATAATCGAGATTGTATTTCCAAATTAACTTTTTATAACTCCCCATTGATTTTCAACTAATTAATTCTTCTTGTTTTTCAAAATTACCATTTTTAACTTCTCATTTATGAGCTATCATAAAAAATTCACAACTCTATAATAAGATTTTTCACAAATAGAGACATGAAATAATTTTGAAGTTATATTATCCCAAATCCATGAATCTATATGCCCCTCTTATTGCATAGATGGTTGTCCTTGCACCAAAATATTGACTTGTTAATGCTCGATACAATCATTAGAGTTAATGAATCCATGAGAGGTGGTTAGGCCATGCCATGAACCCAAAGCACTACGTTGTACAACACAATGAGACCAAGGGCATACACCTTGCAACAATGTCTCCCCAGTGTAAGTGAGGGGTTCAAACCTGTGACCCAGGATCTTATACCAATTGTTGCATAGACTATTTTCATTACACCTGTTAATGAAAAATACAACTACCAAAGTTAATGAATCCATGATAGGTAGTTAAACCATGTCATGAACCCAAGTGTTGTGTTGCACAACACAAGGAGACCAAGGGTTTACACCTTGCAACACCTCTTGGTAAAATGCTAAAAAACTATAATATTTTATTAATATCCTAGTCTTATTTAATAAAAATGAGAAACAATAATTAATTTGAGACCAAGAATTAATAAATATTTCCCTAGAAATTCCCCTTTAACCCATAGGAAACATAAAAATGGACTTAACGTACAAAAAAAATTGATCAAAGAGGGGGTGATTAAAAATGCACCAGGTTCCTAAAATTAGTTGTCATTAAGTAATGTGAATTTTGATTGTCCAATAATTTTGGTGCTTCACATGTAACATCTTCAACTAGTAGGTTCTTACAATAAAATAAATACTCCATAATGCTTCTATTTATCAAAATTTTCATCATATTATCAATAAGAACATCATGTTCCAATATGAGTTTTTCCTTGTCATCTAAGGGTGGCAAATATATTGAATGTGTGATATATTGTGCAAGTCCCCTTTTGAGACAAGACACATGGAAAATATTATGAATCCTACTATTGTTTGATAACCCCAACTCATGAGAAACTTTACCAACTCTTCTCACAAACCTATATGGTCTTTAGAAATGAGGCTTGATATTTTCAACTACACATTTTGATGAAATATTTCTTGTATGGTTGCAATCTCAAAGAAACCATGTCTCCAATCTCAAATGGTCTCTCTGTGTATTTTTGATCTACACAATTTTTTATTTATTTTGAACTTGTTAGAGGTGATATTTTATTTATCTCAATATTTCTTGACTATGCTTGACTACTAGAATTTTGAGAAGAAATAATTCCACCTAAGACCAAATATCTAATAGCTAATCACAAAATGGTAATTTCAGTATTCAATAAATGACACTAATATCATAATTTATTATTTAGTTAAAGGAAATAGATAAAATATACAGCCTTGATATTCCAAATAAAATGAGAAATAGGGATAAAACCAAAAAATAATGGATTTGTGTAACTATATTTTTAAATTTGAGAGGATAATGAAAAAATCATAATCACATGAAAGAAGAAAAATATGGGAAACTCATTATCCTATCCTACCAAATTAATAAAAACAAATTATTAGATTAAACGTAATATAATAAGGTATAATTAAATAATTACACCAACACCCCCCTTAAGTGCAACTTAGGAGAAATATGAAATATGAAATGGGTCTTGAAAACAAGGCTTGATTAGGTGCCCATGTACAATGATAATAACTCCCAAAATATGAAAAGATAAAAAATATAGGATAAAATTCACCCTGAGAGAAGATGAAGAGATAGGAAGAAGATAAACCATGTAAGCCCTTCAATTATCCTCTTGCACAAATGGTAGATACTTGAAACTAGATATAAAAGATGGTCTATGATCATTGATATATGGTGTCTCAAAAATATTCTTAGGTCACACCATGCTAGTGCCAAAAGGTGACAATCAAATTGGGATTCTCAATTGTAAATATAAAAAAAAAATAGAAACTTGTGAAAATATATGTAGAACAAGATCCAAAGATAAAGATAAATCTTGAACATCTATTTGGTCTAGGATCTCCAAACAAATTCTAAACTAATTTTTTTTTATAATATGAACCACATACCATTAAATATTCAAGTATAGTAACCATGTGTGTATGATTCTTACTATACATAAAAAACTAGATCAATGAGAATATATTAATCTTGTAGAAGATTTGAATATGAATGATGATTAAGTGAACTAATGAAAATCTATAAAATTTATCACTATAGAAATGGATGTAGACAAAGAAAGGCGAAGGTCTAAATTTTCCCTCATGAAATTTGAAGAAGATGATGATACAAATATATAAAAGATATAATAAAAAAAGGATATGAGTGTCCTCAATGGTTTCATTCAAGTCTACAAGATGGAACTCACAAAAAAAAAAAAAATCTCTATCAAGCACTCATCCTAGGTAGTTAGGTTTGGAAGATAATGAAAATGAGTTTGCTATGTGAAATCATTATAAGCAGGGATGTGCAAGATCATGATGGAAAAAACAGGCCCTTAAGTGGTAAAAAATTCAAAAAACCCAGAGTTAGGCAATTTGATGTAAAAATTTGAATAAGTTATCTATATTATTTCAAAAATATGTGAGAATAGAATCTGTAGAAAATTGAATTTAGTTTCTAAACTACTAGGTTTATTTTATTTTTTAAAAATTTGTGAAAATTTAAAATTTCAATGCAATAGTACTTAAATTTCAAGGCAAAAATAAGAAGTAGGTATCTGTCTAACCACCCTAACAATATAAAATGATAATTATCTTTTATAATATTTTAGATATAAGTAGAGGACTCATGTCCGATGTGATACATATCTTTTGTAATTTTTTTCCAATTAAATAATTAATTATGAATTTGTTATTACAACTTTTAAAAATATAAAAACTCATATGTTTGACCACCTTAACTTGGTGAAAACTTCATGAAATTCAATTTTTTTAATCCTATAGTATGCAAAGAATAGAATGTGACACATGTTTTAGATTCAAAAAATGTGATATTGTTTGAAAGCTATAGATGTTTTTCAATCAGCCTATCAATCAGGACTTTAGTCATAATTCAAATAGAAAATGAATAATAATAATTTATTAAATTCAATGTAAAGCATAATTTATATTGGTTGAAATCTCAAAATCTCTTTTAAAAACCCTTTTTGTTTCATCAATTTTGGGTAAAAAAAGTCGTCAACCACATGTACCCTACACATACCCATCATATCTCCACTTTTTGGCCCATCATGATCTTGCACATACCCGAGCCCCATATCAAGAAACATTTAACTTTAAAGAAGATATGGATATGGAAATGAGGTATCAATGCATGCCATTCAACTACAAAGAATCCCATGAATGTGTGTCCACACAATATTCCTATATGTGTAAATATCAAATGAATCCACCAATACTAAAAAACAAGAGTCCTTGGATTGTAGATTCTAGTTCGAAAATAAAAAATATGAACCCTTTGAATATCTTAGGAGTCATAAAACCCATAGTACTAATGGAATTCTTTATAAAAGGAGAAAGAGTATCAACAAAATTTTCTGTCATCTCAACTTTCAATATCTTCCCAATTATTAAGCACCATAACTATTTTATGATCATATCCAGTTAAAAATTGCTAGAGAAATAGAGTTAACAATACAACAAAACTCACCCACTACAAAAACATTACACGAGATATAAAACCAAAATTTATAGCAACATAAGGAGGAACACCCTTTACTTATACCTAGATAGTAGTAAATGTGTTGCAAAAGTGTAATGTGCCAATCCTTTAGTATAGTAAAAAATTCTAAATTTACATCATACGAGTAAGTAAACATGCTAACAAGTCATTGCAATAAATTTTTTCTTTCTTTTATTCAAAATATACAAAAAAGATGTCATATCATATTACAATAAAGATTTTTTTTCATTACAAGAAATTTCACAAGTACATGTAACAAGAATACATACCTTTACAAAACTAGCTCCAATGATCTTTAGAAAAAATCTAGTTGTAAGACAGTAAAAAAAATTGTTCCTTCAAATCTTGGTTCATCGGTCACCTACTATGGAGGAGAAGCATCACTCAGGCACTTTTCTGCGAACCACAGAATCATAATGTGGTCCCAGGAGCACATCTATCATTTGATAGATGTCCCTTCCCTTCGATGAAGAGATTGGTAGAGTAACTGATAAGGACAACCAACTGAGCATAGTGTTGTGTCCTACATAACTAGAACCTGTGCAATCTAGCAACTCTTGAACTAGCATGTAATACGATATCACGGTCAACTGATAGTGTAGTCTCAAGCATCACACAGTCTAATTGGATGCCATACATTGCACTACTTTGATCAAAGTGTTTCATTTAGTTGTTCTACTAAGGGTCATTTGTCACATACACTATTCAGGGCCAATTTGACTTAAGGCTATCTTAAACTACAAATAGGTATTGTCCTTCAATGGGTAAATCTGTCAACCTAGACTAACCTAAAAATACTAATATGCTTCATAATAACCTAATCAACTAGAAGTACACAAGCTAGGTATATCCTTCAATGAATAGTCTATCATCCTAGATAACCTATCTTCAAAACAATCTACTAGTAATGAATCTATTTAAGCAAGTAAGTACACAAGCCTTCTCCCATGCTTATCCTAGGAGTAACACAAGCTTTCCAAGTTAAAATAATAACTTATATGGGTGTACCTCAAGTGACTCTTGAATTCAAATGAATCCTAGTATCTAATAGCTAAGATACAAACCCAACTCCTACTATGGAGTAAATATAAAAACATTGCATCTCATTTTCAAACATATCTAGTATAATTAAATACCTATGTCAAGAAATCTCTTTGACATATATAGTATAATTAATGGCTTGTGTCAAGCAATCTCTCCTATCATGGAGTACTTAAAAACACATTATAAAACCAACCTAAAGGCTTCAATTTCCTTTTTCCAAAAGCAATATTAAATACTTCTATAGCTCAAAGAGGGAAGACATTCCATGCAACATATAAAATATAGTAAATCCCTTTTAAAATGACAAGAAGAAGAAACCCAATAGATGTTATTGTTTTTTCCCAGATATTGATGACAAGGCAACCTTCTCCTTTGGTTGCTCAGCTTAACCCAACTTCCCAAATCAATTCTTACTCCCAACACTTCAGAAATTGTCAACCCTTCCTCATAAATTCCACTCTTCTCACTCAAAAATAAGATATATTAAACTCGTAAAACTCATAAGTAATAACCAACAAAGCATATTATTTTGGTATGATATAGCTCCCTCAATGATCACATAGAAATGAGTGATGGTGGAAAATAATAATCACACTCAAAATGGTAAGAGTGATCCACAAAAAATGCTCAAGGTAAATCGAATATGAGGAATGAGATAGCTCCAAAGACAAGATAATGATATGAGAATGGCAATGAGAATGGTATGATACAAGAGAGTTGGGTGACTATTTATAGAGAACCAAACTCTCCAAACTCCCTACAACCATGGAATGTGAATTGACACACTGCTATTTGAATTGTCCAACCTGGAGGTGGCACTAAATTAAGTCAATACTCAACAATGAGCATGGTGAATTGACTTCTAATTTTTCCAGCATTAAGAAGATTATTTCCAAAAACACATGGAGAAATTCATAAATCAATACCTATAGAAAATTGGTTTTAGAGGTGGCACCAAACCTATGAGATGGCTGGATTTCATAATCTGAGAAGAAGTCAATCATAATTCCTTAACACATACCCATTATTGACCATTTTCTGGGTTGAGTCAATGAATATCATTTACTATATTGAATTAATTCAAGCTTCATATTTTGACTTGGTCAAAAGCCATAATGATTTAGATGCATTCATTGATTATCCCCATGTTTCCCTTTACTAGGTGATGTGTGATTTCCCATAGACCTGTGTTGATTCAAAACCTTAATTTCCTCTCATTAACTATATCGACATAAATTAAGCCTAAGTCCAACTACGTGAATTCAAGTGTTAATCAAATCGATCCATTTATTAAATCAAAAGAATTCATTTTCCAAAGCTTAAAACTATATCAACATATTTAAGCCAAAGTCAATGTGGGTTGAGATGACAATATAAAATTGACTCTTTATGCATTTCAAAAATAATTTGATTTCCAAAGTTGAGAGTAATATGTAATTTATATACATATATTTTTATTAAATATATTTACTTATATAAAGCGTTGCTATATTTTATTGGATAAATACATTCGATACCTCGAACACTAATCCTCCTATCAATTTGTGTCAAGAATATGCATGTTTCCATATATTATATTCTCACTATATATATGTATGCATATATTATCCTCCTATATCACAAATAACATATTTACGTGTATATTTTTATACACATATACTTGTATTATATATACATATGTACACTTCTCCAATAAGCATTAATGCTTGCAAGTGTATCTGTGTATATATATATATATATACATATATATACAACCATATTCATTATATGGTAATACAATAATCGAGTATTCCATTTGGTATTGAATGATCATGACCTAGTGTCTATAACCACACATATGTATATACAAGCATAGTTGTTTGCTCATGTATGTACCTCAATGAGTATTTATACTAAAATATGTGTACATTTTCTAATGCTCTCATGCATAGGTCCATGTATATGTATTTATATATATATATATATATATATATATATATATATATATATATATATATATATTCCCATAGACATGCTATGTTTTATGTTCATATGAAATGATGTAAAGGTAGCCATTCATAAAACCTGAAGACTCAACCCAAGCACATTCAACACATTGTCATAAGGAAGAACACATTTAAGCTCAAACAGATAAACATCACCCAAACATGCATTCAAAGTAAACAAGACCTTTACTAATGCAGACATATCGGCTAAGGATGACTTACCTATTTCTCACAAAATGACTCAGTTCACTAAATCCAAGGTGATGTCTGTTTATGCTCAGATAGTTACATTTACTGGTTACCTGACCATGATCTTCTCCTGACTGATAATTCCACTCCCCCTGGAGAAATGGACATTTAATTGCAACCACTAGCACATGCCTTGGTATTCAATTGTTCACAACAATAAGTAGCACATATAAACATCTTCAAACTTAGAATAACAATAATTCAATAACCATCTATTCTCACTTATGTAGTATTTCACCATGAATAACATCATATGAGATACATCAAATGAAACAAAATCAAATGAGATAACATTCATATTGATAACAAGGTACAATCATCTCCAAATTTCACATTACATTCACATTTACCCTATGTTGTATTAGTAAATGGTAACTTCACAATTTGGGGTGTAACATACTCCCCCCTTGTGAATCATCATCTCCAATGATCTATAGCCTTTTAACATAAAGTTAAAGCCAAGTAAGGTTTTACTTGCAATTCTCAAAATAAATAATATTACTAAAACATTCATCCTATGTAGGAATCTTTTCCTCCAAGACCTTGCTTCAAGTGTCCTTACTATCGCATAGGGAAATCTCATATTCCTTACACATACATACTCTCCCAAAGAGCTTTATTACATATACACATCCAAGATATAATAGTATCTATATATAACACCTAAAACATAGTGATAGGAAATCATTGGACCATGAATTTATCCTTAGCATAATCCAAATTTTTAAGGAATATTGGTGCATTGTATACTACATTGTGGGTCCTATCCTTCCACTTTGGTATTTACATTTTTAGACAACTTCTAAACTAAGTCTGTTTGTCACTTACACATCCATTTCCCTTACCATAAAGTACTTGTTCTCTTGATTACTTTTCCATCTCAAGCAAAACATTGCTCATGGATAGTTATCAAATCCTGATATTGCTTCATACTAAAATTTTGTATCAACAAAGTTTCATTGATCACTTCGATCCATTACTCTTTTTTGACATTCTATCAAGTCTATTGTTTACCCTATTTCTAAGCCTATTTCATCTTAATAGAGTTTCCAACCTTCTTTTCTAAATAATGGTCCAAACTTCAATGTTTAGAAGTTTATAAATCATTCAAGATTTAGTCTATCATTTTCACTTATTTGACTATAATAATATTTTGCACATTCCCTCAACTGAATGTTTCATAGTATGATCATGGTTTACACAACCCTATCATTATTTTCTAACACTAAAATAATCTCTTTGGATTAATAAGAAACTACTTTCCCACAATATATTATTTAGGTCTAAAATCTTATAAGTCAAGTTTCCAAAAAGCGTTGGTTACTTTGTTGAGTTTCTCCATTAGAACATTATGTCAGTTCTACTAACATAGAAAGATTGATCTATTTTGTGTTCTATCATTTTCCTTCTGGAATCTCAAGAGAGTATACATTTCCTACCGATGATGACATTTTTTCCTCATTTCCTAGTATACTAGACATTATCTTGCCACATTTTGTGCAACCTCTTCATATTTTCTCATATTTTAGTGGTTTCTCATCCGAAAATTCCATTTTTCATCCAATGTTCCAACTCTAACATAAATTTCCTCATTCCATTCCCAAATCTTCCAAAATTTTGGATACATAGGTTCTTTTATATCTAATAATAGTCTATTCATGACTAAGAGAAAACCTATTTTATGATCTCACTCCACCTTTAATTCCCATGCAATAATGGTTATAAGTTTTACAGAGATAAATCCCATTTATCTTAGGACATCCATACCATAGATTTATTTTGTCCCTAGATTATTTTCAAATATGTAATCCATATTTCAACTCAATCAAATTTTCCCAATAAATTTGGTAGTAATTTCAAATATTAATCCTTGTTCAATCTTGTTGATCCATAGAAGATGTCAAATTTAATTGCATACTTTATTATCAGGCATCAATTTTCCTCGTTAGCTCCATGGATTCTCTTAATCATATAGGAGATTCCAACTTCAGTGTATCCTTTTGAGCACAAGTAACAAATTTGGTGTTCTACTTAGTAAAATTCCTAACATTTCAAGCTAAATGAAAATGTTATGATGGTTCAACATAAAAATAAATGCTTCCTTTTGAGAGTGTATTCCCTTTTAATATAAGAGTCAATCAAAGTAGAGTCTTGTCAATATTATGACTTCCTTTCTATAGTGTAAAGTAGCTACTTTGACTCACTAGGTATCCCACCTATGTTTCCACTCACATAGAATTTTCATAAGCTCAAGTGATTTTCACATTCTTATGGGCGAACCTCAATATCAATATTCCCTTCCAATTCATAAGAAAGAGTTATCAATCATTGACTAGTATGATGTTATAGGTTTCTCTACCCCTATATGTCCCAATCAAGACCAAATGTACAACTCAACCTAGTAAGTTATTCCCAATTTAAAAGTGTTAATGAGTAGTCTAGTACATAACCCAACTCAATAGGTTAAATCTTATCCTAAGATCTCTCTCTTCATATGAATGAACTTCTTGCCCCAACTAGGTTATTCCAACCTAGGGTTTCATTCAAGAGTAAGGTAGTGATTAAATAATCATTCTCATAAAGAGGTTTTGATGTGGTTAACTTATCGCCACATTCTACCTTATCTTCCATTCCATCTCTATGGCTTATGGCTAAACCTTTTCATTGTCAGTTCTCTTAGCACAGTAAGCTACAATGTTAAGTCACTTTATGACATGGATATATTTCATAATATTTAGTATTACTAATTATGTATAGAAATAACATCATCATCTAATTCCCCCATACAAGGTATATAGGAGTGTAGAGAAACTTTCTTCCAATCATGAGAATATTAGATCTTCCCTTGCCAATCCATAGGCAATGATCTTTCCTATCATGATCAAATTTTCTGCCTATCCTTTTCTAAGGTAAGGGATGGTAGTAGGTCATAACTCCTTGACCTTTCCATTTATCTTTCACAAAAATCCCAATACTTTTTTTTTTCCTTGTGGTCATAAGATGTATGACTTAATTTTCATTATGAATTATGAAGAAGTCATTAGTTTTTTCCAAATTGAAAACATACCCATGTTTTTTGTTGGGTGGGCTACTTAACTCGAGTCATTCCACTCTCTTCCTTCCCCCCTTAGTGTTTCCACAACTAAGTTTGATCTACTCATGTTGAACTCCTGGAAAACACTTGCTTCCTTGGAATGATTAATCATTTTTCGTCATTGGCTTCCTATTTCCTTTTACCTTGCCTCAATGGTATACTTTAACTATACTTTTCCCAAAGTTAGTTTCTTCATTGTTTTCTATCTCATAGATTCAACATTTTGGATCATCCAGTAGGAGATCTAATGAATAATCAAAAAATTAAGAGACACACTATTATTCCCATTTTCTTTCCAATATAATATTTGATGGAGGAATATCCATGTTCACAAGCCTCTTTTGTTGATGTACTTTTCCACCTAGAACATTGTTGTCCTTACAACTTCTATTGATCTAATACTTAGTGCCTTATTGTATTCCATTTTTTATGGGAACCTCCAAACGAATGTTTATTTTTTGAAGACATATTGGTAAGTTCATTCTATACTCCAACCTAATTTATGTACTATCAAAAATTTTGTCAGGCTAAACTAATTTACCACTTTAGGTTTCTTCCTCATAATCACTTTTTCCAGTGACTTTATTCCTATGCTTGGAATCTTATTCTCTTTCAACCTCTACAAATACCAAAGTTTTTTAGTCTCTTTTTCTCATCTTAATCAAACCTCCAATAATATTATTGATTTTGGCTGGTAGAATCATGCCCACGTCATTGATTACTTTCTTTCTACCCATTCTGATCCTTTATCTTTTCCTTTATACTAACTCTTTTCTTGCAAGATCCTATCTTTACACAAGAATTAGGTTTATGCCAAGAGTTAGAACCAACCTTTATGGAAACTTCCTTTGTTGACTTCCTACTTCAATCTAATTTAAGCCAACTCTCCATACACATAGATTCGTAGTGTTTTCACCAAATCCAAAAGTTCTTGACTCTTTACAACTATAGTTTACAACTATAAAAGGGTTATCTCATTCCCTTAAAGTCATATAACTATATTGTAGGATAAGGTATATATAGGCTATTTTTCCTAACCTTCCTACACAACCTAATTTCATTATCTTCCGGAATCCAAGTAATATCATAAGTTGTTGGTTTAGGAGTTCCTACTCTAGGGATAACTCTCAACTAATCCCAATTTACATAAGTTACTAGAGACCTAATTTTCCTTTTTACTTCCCTAAGTTCTTATCATTGTGGCACAAGAACTTTTCAACCATTATCTTCTAATAAGGTTTACACATTGTTGCATAATGAGCTCATAGGTTTTAGTGTAGAACCTGGTAGTTTTGATACCATATGCAATGTGCCAATCCTTTAGTACAATAAAAATTTCTAAATTTACATCATATGAGTAAATAAATGCGCTAACAGATCATTGCAATAAAATTTTTCTTTCTTTTATTGAAATATACAAACAAGATGCCATGTCATATTACAATAAAGATTATGTTTCATTACAATAACTTTCACAAGTACACATAACAAGAATACATACCTTTACAAACATAGCTCCAATTAGATTTAGAAAAAATAGTTGTAAATTTATTTAGGGTTTTGAAAGCAGTGAATTGTTAGAATTTGAAAAAGAAATATTGTTTGAAGTTTTGAAATTATAAAACCCTAGTTTACATATCTGAGTACCCTATTGCATTAGCCATGGTTGGAACCTATAGAGTAAAAAGGGGTCTAGATGATGAGATTATGGCTCAATGACTAGGGTTTGTAAAGATACCTAGGCCTGGTCAAGGATCTATAATTTTATCAAACAAAATTATGGAAAATAATGATTGTTGTAGGGATGAAATAATCCCTATTCATGGCTCTACACTATTAAAATATTGTTATAAGAAATTATTTGTAGACATTCCAATTTCTAACATTTAGAAGATGGGATTGGGGAAATTTTTATTCCATAATATCTTCATAAATGTTGATCTAATCAAATCACATAGCTAGGGAATACTATCGCAACACTAGGGGTGTTAGCAGAAGCGGTGTCACTTTGCTAACATTGGAAAAAGATTATATATTTGAATTTTTTAATTTGGACTTGAATGCTTAGTTGACCATCGATTTTTGGGCATTGCAAAGAGAATATCAAAGGCTAAGAGATAGCTAAAAGGTGAAATGGTTACTGAGTTTCAATCTAGAGGGTTGAATAGGGTAATTCAAATGTTTTCTAGTGGTGATTTTGGATTATTTAATTATGATATTTTTGAAGATTATGTTCAAAAAACCTATTTTTCCTAATGTCAAGTATTGGGTTTAGATTTTAGAACCCAAATACAAGTAAATTTAATGGCATTGGAAGCTGACATCCAGAGTAGGGATGTTAACATGCCATATGACTATGCAAGGTATGTTGTAGAAAAAATTCACAAAGTGTTCAGTTATCTTGGCAAGGTTTTCAAAAAAATTCATTTTAAATGGTATTCCTTGTTGTGCCATGTTTTAATTTATGTTGGAATAAAAATATGGGGACCTCAAATGAAAATAAAGGCTTTCAATGACAAAGGATTCATGCTCTCTATTCAAGAATGGATGTATCTTTGGGACAACAACTATGAATCTGCCAATTATTGTATCTTTGAGTAGTATTTTATCAAAGGTTTCCTTAGAAATTTGGGAAAGACTATTGATTAGGGATTAACAAATGAAGTAGGAATATTCTTGAGGCCTAAAGATCTTCAACCAAATCTAGGGTTTGATCATAATCATGGAGACTAGTTTTTCCACTTGGTTTCTATAGTCATAAGGGTTTATGGCTCCCTTATGGTTCCTTACTTATTTCCTAAATTAGTTCTAGATAGAACTGTATATCTAGAAATAATGTGGCAACTAAATGAGGTAGATAAAACTCACTTCACAAACTATAAGAAACATAATGTGGAAACTAAATGAGGCAGATAAAACTCACTTCACAAACTATAAGAAACATGCAATTCTACCCTCCACCCTTATAATTTTAGATTTCATGGTGACATCTAGAGAAGGGTTGGAATTTCTTTCGAATAAGTTGCTACCCTATAGGATGAGGGTGTTATAAATATGAGCTAGTTTTGTGGTGTTGTCATTAATGTTGTCATTGATGCCAACACAATTCAGTATGTTGATGTTTGTACATGTATGGCTGAGATGCTATTGAGATGTTGTGAGAACATGGAGCTACCTTTATGGTGTTACAGATATGTTGGTGTGATGAGTTTCCAAGTGATTTTGATAAAATTAATTAAGAAGAGAAGTAAAAGTGTTGAGTGTTTTTCGTATGTTCTATGGTACATGCTCCACATTTCTCTTGAGTTGATCCTATGCCTGTGTAGATTTGAAGGAGTGTTCATGATTATCTAATGCATCTGATATAGTCTATGTCTCAGTTTCTAGTGAGATGGTAAGTGAAAGTTGTGTCCACTAGTTTATGTGTTCAACCACAAGAGTCGGTGTTCTAGGGACTAGGAGAAATATGTTTTCTCTGCAGTACTCCATTACTTTGTTTAAAATCCTGCAGATCTGGGAGATGTCTCTTGAAGGTCTTTCCTATGCTCTAGAAAAGAGGTTTGGAGTTTGGTGATCTAGAAATAATGTTTTATCATTTTTGTGTGTGTCTACACAACCTGTATTGACTAGTGAAAGGAGTTTAGTGTTTGAAGTCTATTATTTTTGTTGTGTATGCATCTGGAAGATTTTGAGATGTATTCTCATGCATAATGAAGCATGTTGGGTCATCCACATGTCATATTCTTGTTGGAAGCATGTGCATCATTGATAATTTTTGTTTTCATTAGGTTTGGCTGACCTACTATTTACACTTCATTCATAGAATAAAATTAAATTAAGGAAGCATGTAGATGGTTCAAGAAAATAATTTTATTGGTCCACTCTTATTCCTTTCCACCATGGGAATTTAGAGTTTCCAACCTAATTTGAATTTATGAAATGACGTATTTTGGTCGACCTTGGTAAATGTTTCTAAGGTTGAGAATGGTATAAAAGAAATGTGAGTTGTGAGGAATTGTATGAAATTTGATGCAAATTGACGAAAGTGTGACACAAATCATAAGAGAAGAAGTGTGTGTGAGTGATTTGTGATAGTATATTTTTAGTGTGTTGAAGGTAGTAAATTGAAGGTTTTTGTAATCCTACGAATGTGCTTTAATTGTTGTGGTGGATATTTTGTTCTCTTTTGTATCTATAGGTAGTGAGCCTCCCCATTGGATTGTGAGTCCTTTGTAGGTAGCGAGCCTTTGTATTTGGGAAGTGAGTCCTGTTTTGGGAAATTAGCCTTTGTATTTAGCTTATAATCGTTATATTGTGAGTTAACCCTCACTGTAGCTTTTCCACATAAAAATATGTTGTTCATTGTGTTGATTTAATTTTTGTTATATGTGTTTCATGCTCATATTTAATAATAGAGTTATGTGGTTGAATATTTGATAAGCGATAAAGTTTTAAGTTTAAATTTGTGTGAAAATTGATTCACCCCCCTCTCAATTGTCTTGCGCTTAATTAACAATTGGTATAAGAGCTCTAGTGCCTTGTTGTAGAGCTTAACCACTTAAGGAAGATTTGATGGCACAAAAGTTGTTGATCCCAATGTTTGATGGAACTAACTACAAATATTGGAAGGGAAAGATGAGAGGATATATTATCTCTCTTGGTTTCAAGTGTAACACCCGTCGTACAAACCCTAGAGAACACACACAATGAAAATAATTTTATTTTTAAAACAATACAATTAAACATGCAATAAGCATTAACCATAATCACGTAACACATTACATCACATTATCACACTAAGTTCTCTGGGGCACGCGAGGTTACATTGCAAACATCTAAACGGAAGTAAAAGATAACAACACATCCATTTATATTATAATAACTATGAATAAGAATACATCCATGAACCAAGAGTGAGATTGTTACTATGTTACATATTACAATCATAAGAATCTCTTAACAAAGCTACAAATGATCCTAATTATTACATCATCATTTTAATATTACATTACAAGCTCTTGATATATGAATTACATCAAATTTACCAAACATGTGGGATAATACAAATTACATTAACCTTTGAATTACAAGGGAACACTGGTACAACTCCAACTGCGGAAATGCTGAGAAGATAGGACGCTGATGGGGAACCCAACGGGTGCGGAGCACGTTCCACCCAACCATGTGAATTATAAATAACTCACCCCCTATGCTCAGAGGTGACAAGGAAGTTAACTCGACCATGAGTGCCAAACTGATTCGAGAACAACATAGTAAAAAAATAAACTCAAGGTATACAATGAAATAACCATCAACATTCACGAATCAATCATAACAATATAAAGCTATGTAACTCATCACACTTAAAAAAATAATTATCAATTAAACAAGTAACTAAATAACAACCATAAATCAAATTCACAAGAATTAGAAACAACATTAAGAATACAATATCCAAAGGTAACCACAAACAAAGCATAAGGGTGTCTAGTGGAGAGTGTCATCGCATAGCTCTCATGGGATCTCTTGGCCCTTCCTCCAACTGAGGTGTCGACACTCATCTATGGATCTCCTGGCCCTTCCTCCTAACTGAGGCACCGACACCATAGGGTAGCTAATGCGAAGCTGATAATCTCTCATGAAGACGAGACTATGACTTTGCCGACCACGGCCTTCTCAGTCTATCATTAGTCTATGATAGCCCTAATGCATAGATGAGGAATCAAGTATTAATTATCTTGTGTGTTTTACTACCCATCCCCCTAAGTTCTATTTTTAGGTTATCACTTGTTTAACTACTCTTACGTGGGTTATCCTGAGCCCTTCCTCATTCTGAGGCACCGACGCCACGAAGAGCCACTCTCCCTAAGACCCCTAACATAACCAAAACCAGGCAAGGGTAGAACTATACAAAATAAAGCATAATAAAAAAATAAGAACATGCGAGGCATTAACCCTCTCGCAACAACTCATAACCAAAAGTCTAAACAAAATTGTTCAACCCTTCCAAGCATAAAACCAATTAGTTTCAACTCCAAAAGTATAACCAAGACAAGGATAACATTGAAAATTACACATGCCTCTAGAACAAGGGTTCCAAGACAATAGGGTTCCCACATGGACATCACTAAACGACAACCATAACGGAAATGAAAACTCAAATACAATTTTGCAAGACTGCACCAAATTAATGTAATTCACTCCCAATCGTTCAATTAAATTAATTTCACCCATTTGCAAATCATTACAAAAATAAAAATAAATAAGATTCTCATTTTCAAATAAAATAAAATACAACTAACTCAATTTAGTCCATATACAATACAAAATAGGGCTAATTTTCTGTTTAAATTATTTGTTCAACATAACAATTGATAAAATAATGCCCTCTAAATATATAAATATCTATACATAAGCATTATTTAACATTTTGTATAAAATAAAAAAATTACATTTTTAAAATATAATAAAATAATATTAAATAAAATAATTATAATTACATTTTAAATAAAATAAATTATAATTATTATATTTAATAAATAAAATAAAATAATTATAATTATATTTTAAATAAAATAAATTATAATTATTATATTTAATAAATTAAATATACACCATAAATATATATATATATATATATAAACAAAATTAAATTAAATCCCACATAAAGAAAAGGCCGTCGGCCTTTCTGACTGCTGCACGCAGTTTGAGCGCGGCAGGGGAGGTACAGGGAGGGGTACGGCTTCGACCGTCCTTCCCCACTCCCAAATAAAAATTTCCCCTTTAAAATTATATATATATATATATATTATATTCCATAATGCGAAATTCAACTTCACAATTTTTACAAATATTTAAAATACTTAATCTATTTTTATCTAATTTTAATTTATAACCTCAAATTCTGTGCCATGCATAGGTTCAGCCATAGATTCGGCCTGAGAAAATTTTTGACCCTACCACATAACAGGTATATAAATTAAAAATAAATTAATATGTTTATATATATGGTATATATTAATATATACATATAATAATTTGTATGAACATATGTAATAACTCCATCGAGACAAAGATTTATATGTACCCAATTTAATATTCAATGAATGATATATTTAAATAGGAACACACACACACACACACACACACACACACACACACACACACACACACACATATATATATATATATAATTTTCTATACATATATATATTCAAATTAAATCTATTTATCAAAACAAACAATATTATTCATGATAAAATTATAAAAGAAACTACAGATTGGTTTCTCAATTGACAATAATTTTCTCCTATTGGTTTGCTAACTAGTAATCTTTAAATTTGTAATAAAGGTTTTCTTTTCAAATAATCAACCATATTTATTCATTTATTTAACTAATTTCTTTTTGAAACAAAAACTGAAGAGAAGTAAGAGGAACCTGGATTCCTATGCTGCTGATTGTTGATGAAGCTTGCTTGATCCCAATGGCCTCTACGAAAAGCTCTCGTTCCTGCTTCAAAATCTCCTCTCCTAAATTTCGTGCTCGAACTCGAATCCGATGCTTTATTCAGAAGACTCTCCAGAATAACACCAACAAAAGATTGAAAATCCCTTTCTAAAACTCTCCTCAAATCATAGCAAGAGATTGAAATATCTTTCCCTAAAAGCTTCCCAAGATTCAAAAATACATCACCAATAACTTATACAACTTCTATCTCAACAATCCTCTCTGTGTGAAAACTCACAAAAATTCCAATTAAATAAATGATATCACCACTTTCTTCCAAAAGCTCTCAAAATCTAGAATAAAAGAAATTAATTCTTTAAAAGCAAGCTTTTCAGTCATATCTCAATTCTCATTCATTCACACAACTTTTTCCATTCTTTTATTTATTTATTTTTCTATTTTCAATACTTTTTGTTTTAATTTCCATTTTTACATCTTTATTTACAAATCACATTATCTAATTAATTTAAATAATTTATTCTAATAATTATCCTCAACAAGATAATTAATTAAAATAATAAAACACAATTTAATATTTTAATTATCATTTAATAAACACATGAATTTTAAAAATAAATAAAACATTTAATATTTAAATACAATTAATTCTAACATTAAAATAAACAATCATTTCCATCATTTAAATCGAATACATCACAACTAATAAAATACCAACATTAATTAAATACAACAAAATGCAAACACAAACCACAAATAATGACAACTACAAAAATGTACAATACCAATCAAACAAGACGGTCTAACATCATGGGACAGGATAACTTCATTATCACCTCTGTTTCAACATTTAACTGTTGGGCTATTGGTGCTTGCCTGTCCTGCCAAAGCAAGTGGAATCAAGACTCTATACCTGCAAATCCTACATACAAATGAGGTTGTGTACATGTGCATACATAAATATATAATCAAAGCATTGCATTGTGAGAAGGAATCACAACATACCAGGGCACTCGCGAACGAGTGATGCTACATTGTCCTTCATCACATCTATTCTAACATTATATAACTGATAAAATAACATTTCTAAACTAACAAATCATCTCATAACATAATTAATTAAATCACTGCATCATAACATAATTATGAAAATCAACTAACATAACCAACCATAATGTAATATGAAATAATCATGTCCGCTAATGAAATAACATCATCCTCAAACGTCTAACTAACCAAATCAAACAATAATAGTATCATCATAGTATCAATGTATCAAATCAAAGCATAAAACTACTAAGTCCAACTAGCAAACAGGAGGGTTACTACATCAAGACCTAGAAGGTTGTTGAGACTAAGTATACATTTCTTCTGGTGGTGTTAATACTATAGATTAAATCTCTACTTATGAAGAAAATGAGAGGGAAAAGTGTGCGATTTACAGTGGTTTATCTAAAAATGAGAAAATTAAGGTTAATTCTTTGGGTACTACATATGATGTTTGGAAGAAGCTAGAAGATATGTATGAAGGGAATGAAAAAGTGAAATTGACAAGAGACTGGTGGAAAAGTGTAGATTTGTGAACCTGAAAATGGAAGATGGTGAAGAATTTAGGGTATGTGCAGGATCATGATGGGGCAAAAAGTGGTGATATGATGGGTATGTGTAGGGTATGTGGCTGACAACTTTCTTTTACCCAAAATTGATGAAATGAAAAGGGTTTTTAAAGGAGATTCTCAGCTTTCCACCAATATAAATTATGCTTTACTTTGAATTTAATAAATAATTATTATTCATTTTCTATTTGAATTATGACTAAAGTCTTGATTGATAGGCTGATTGAAAAACATCTATAGCTTTGGCTATCACATTTTTGAATCTAAAACATGTCACATTCTATGCTTCATACTATAGGATTAAAAAAAATAGATTTTCATGAAGTTTTGACCAAGTTAAGGTGGTCGGACATACAATTTTTATATTTTAAAAATTTGTAAGAAAAAATTCATAATTAATTATTTACTTGGAAAAATTACAAAAATATGCATCACATCGGGACATGAGTCCTCTACTTATATATAAAATCTTATAAAAAATATTATCATTTTATTGTGGTTAGGGTGGTGGACACCTACTTCTTATTTTTTCCCAAATTTAAGTACTCTGCATTGAAATTTCAAATTTTCATCAAAAATATTTTTTCTTTTTAAATAAACCTATTAGTTTAGAAACTACATTCAATTTGCTATAGATTCTATTCTTACATACTTTTTAAATAATATAGATAACTTATTCAAATTTTTACGTCAAGTTGCCTAAATCTGATTTTTTAAATTTTTTTGCCACTTAAAGGCCTATTTTTTCCATGATGATCTTGTACATACCCTTTACAAGTTTCTTTCACAGGGTTGAATAGACTACAAGTGAGGCTAGAAATCAAGGAGGAAAGCTAGCAGATGAAGACATAATAGAGAAGATCCTGATCACCCTATTGGGCTACTACAATGAAAAGATCTGGGTGATTGAAGAAATGTATGGCACTAAAAAGTACACCTTGGAACACTTGTTCAACACCTTGCAAGTATTTGATTTGAGAAAGTTCTAGAAAGATGACAAGATAGAAGAAAATAAAAAAATGACAAATAAGGTAATGAAGATTGTGGAGGAACTAGATAGTGATGATGTTGATGAGTTGGAAGCTAACTTTACTAGGAAGTTGAAGGAATGTACTAAAAAGTATAAAGGTATGTTACCCTTTAAATGCTTTAGTTGTGGTAATATTGGTTATTATGCTTCAAGATGTTTGAATAGAGCTGCACATAAAAAGAACAAGGATTATAAGGATAAGGATAAGAAGGATAAGAAGTATATGAAGTTTTACTATGTTAAGGAAGAGGTAGGTATTTTTTATGATGAATTTGAAAATGAGGATGATGATAGTGAATGCTTATTCTTAGTTTTGGAAAATAAATCTATATCCACTAACCCTGGAAAGTGTGTAAGTAAAAGGGCTCTAGAAGTTAAGAAGAATAGGATGGAAGGTACTCTGGTTACTGCATTTCATGCAAGATAGGATGAAGACTACTAGGTAATTGATAGTAGATGTTCAAATCACATGACCAGAGATAAGAGTAAGTTGACTAAACTTGAAAAATATGATGGTGGTTTAGTCATGTTCGGTGATGATTCAAGAGCTAAGATCTATGGTAAAGGTTCAATCAATTTTGATGGAGTGCATAGCACTGATGATGTATATTATGTGAAGGGTTTGAGGAATAATCTTTTGAGTGTTGGTCAGATGTGTAGCAATGGATTTAAGCTTGTGTTTTAGAACAATACATGTGAAATCAAAAAAGGATCAAGAAATGGAGATATGATTGTTTTTGGAAGAAGAACTCATGGAAACATCTATTAGCTGAAAGGAGTTGATGGTCATTGTCTTGTAGCTTAGATTAGTGAAAGTTGGTTATGACACCAAAGAATGGGACATGCGAACTTTTATAACTTGGTCAAGATCAATAAAATGAAATAGTTTGAGGACTACCTAGAATCACAAGACCTGCTAATGCTATCTACAAATGTTGTCAACTAGGAAAGCAAACAAGATATAGCTTTAAAAGAAAAGAATATTCTACTACTGCCATGCTAGAGTTGGTACATACTGATCTTTGTGGTCCGACTAAGACTGGAAGCATGAATGGTGATAGATATTTCATGTTGCTTATTGATGATTACACTCGGATGACATGGGTTGCTTTCCTTAGAGAAAAGAATTAGGCCTTGGATAGGTTTAAGGCATTCAAAGCAAGAGTGGAGAATGACTAAAAAATTAAATGTTTAAGATTAGATAGAGGTGGTGAATTCACTTCTGGTGAATTTAATGAATTATGTGAGAAGCATGGAATAAAAAGACTATTCTTCTCTGAGAACCCCTCAGCAGAATGGAGTAGTTGAAAGGAAAAACAAGATAGTATAGGAAGCTATTAGAACTATGATAAAAGAATCTAATGTACTAGATGTGTATTGGAGAGAAGCAATATATACTGCTATTCATGTTCTTAATAGAGTTTAGATCAGACACAACAACAAAAAGACACCTTTTAAGTTATGGACTAGTAAGATTCCTACTGTGAAATATTTTAAGGTATTTGGAAGTAGACGCTATATGAAAAGAGATGATGAAAATATTTGAAAGTTTGATGCTAGACATGATGAAGGAATATTTCTTGGTTACCCTACCACTAGCAAGGCATATAGATGCTTTAACAAAAGATTAAGGAATATTATTGAGAGTGCTAATGTGAAAGTTAATGAAGACATACACAAACCTATTGAGATAAGTGAAGTTGAACCTAATGATCCTATTTGTGGAAATATACATGAAGAAAATAAAGAGAAGGAAGAATAAGAAGAACAAGTGGAAGAAGAAGAGAATGAAGCGAAAGCTATTATTAGGACTCCTAAATATGTACAAAAGAATCATCCAAAAGATTAGATAATTGGCAGCAAGAGTGAAGGTGTAAAGACAAGAAGCAACGTTGCCATTGAGGTAAATTTCAGTTTACTCTCTAAAATAGAACTGAAATAGTTAAAGGAAGCATGTGAAGATGAAAGTTGGATGAGAGATATGAAAGAGAAATTGCAGAAAATAAAGAAGAATCATACATGGGAAATAGTCCCTAGACATGTGAACAAGAATATGATTGGTTCGAAATGGGTGTTTAGAAACAAACAAAATGAAAATGGAGAAGTAGGAAGGAATAAGGAAATATTAGTATGCAAAGGATATTCACAAGTTGAAGGAATATATTTTGAGGAAACATTTTCCCTTGTGGCCCAAATGGAAGCTATCAAAATGTTTTTGGCATTTTTTGCACGCAAGGACTTCAAGGTATATCAAATGGATGTTTAAGTCATATTTTCTGAATGGTAGAGGTTGAGGAAGAAGTGTACATGGAGAAACCTAAAGGGTTTTAGTTGTCTGATAAACTGGATATGGTTTGTAAATTCAAGAAAGCATTGTATGGATTGAAGCAAGTTCCCAGAGCTTGGTATGCAAGACTAGACAAATATTTGACAAAGCAAGGATTCAATAAAGGTTCTGCTAACATCAGCCTCTACTTCAAAGTGCAAGGTAATATAATGTTGATTGTAGTTGTTTATGTTGATGACATTATTTTTGGAGGAAATGAAGGCATTTGTAAAAAAATTGCTAGAGAAATGTAGAAAGAATTTGAGATGTCTATGATTGGTGAATTGAATTTCTTCCTTGGTCTAAAAGTGAATCAAACTAACAAAGGGATATTCATTTTACAATCCAAGTATGTAAAAGAGTTGTTGAAAAGGTTTGGGATGGAGGATTCTAAACCGGTTTGTACTCCTATGGTAACTGGATGTAATTGAGCAAGGATGACTAACCTGCTAAGACTTATTAGAGCAAATATAGATCCATGATTGGCAGATTGTTGTACCTTACTACTACTAGACTAGATATTATGCATGCAATATGTTTAGTTGCTAGATTTTAAGTAGATACTAGATAAGCACATCTTATGGTTGTAAAAAGAATATTTAGATATCTTAAAGGCACATCAGATTATGGACTATGTTACCCTAAGAGTAACGATTTCACCCTAAGTGCTTATACAGATGTTGATTGGGCTAGAAGTGTAGATGATCGGAAGAGTACCAGTGGTGTTGCTTTCTTTCTTAGAGGAAGAATAGTTTCATGGTTGAGTAAAAATCAAGACTTGGTTTCTTTATCCACTGCAGAGGTTGAATATATTGTTGTAGCATCCTACTATGGAAAAGTTTTGTGGATGAAGAAAAATATGAAAGACATTGTTGGGGTATGTGATGAACCTATTTATATTTTCTATGATAATACAAGTGCAATAAACATTTCAAAGAACCTATTTATGCATTCAAGAATGAAGCACATATATATCAAGTATCATTTTTTGAGAGAAAAAGTGTTGGAGAACTAGGTCAGACTGGAATATGTGACAACAAAGGAACAAATTGAAGACATATTTACTAAGGATATTTTGAAGGATAATTTTGAGCACCTTAGGGATAGGTTGGGGGTCATTGGCCCTCCTAACTAGGTGCACTTGAAGGTCCATCAGTCTAGTTAATTCATAGATTCTTCATTTTTCTGGACTAATTGTTGGGTCTACTCCGTAGGGGGGGTAGAAGTGGTTTCATTATTGTAATATGGGTGTACTCCTAAGAGGGATTAATCAAAATTGTTTTTATTTTCCATTGATTTCAAAGGGGGAGAAAAGGCTATGTATTTCCATCAATGACAAAGGGGGAGATTGTTACAAATATGAGCTAGTTTGGTGGTGTTGTCATTAATATTGTCATTGATGTCAACATAGTTCAGTATGTTGAAATTTGTGCATGTATGGTTGAGATGCTATTCATATGTTGTGTGTACATAGAGCTACCTTTATGGTGTTGCATATATGTTGGTGTGATTATTTTCCAAGTGCTTTTGAGAAAATTAATTAAGTAGAGAAGTCAGAGTGTTGATTGTGTTCAGTATGTAGTTTGGTATGTGCTCCACATCTATCTTGTGTTGATCCTATGACTATGTGGATTTGAAGGTGTGTTGATGATGATATAGTCTGATTTTCAGTTTCTAGTGAGATGGTACATGAAAGTTGTGTCCACTAGTATATGTTTTCAATTGAAAGAGTCAGTGTCCTATGGACTGGGGGAAATATGTTTTCTATGTAGTCCTCCACTACTTTGTATCAAATCCTGTGGATCTGGGAGATATCTTGTGAAGTTCTTCCCTATGCTCTAGTGAAGAGGTTTGGAGTTTGGTGATCCAGAAATCATGTTTCAGTATTTTTGTGTGTGTCTACATAACCCAGATTGACTGGTGAAAGGAGTTTAGTGTTTGAAGTTTGTTATTTTTGTTGCGGATGTATCTGGAAGATTCTGAGATGTATTCTCATGCATAATGAAGCATGTTGGTTCATCCACATGTCATCTTCTTGTTGTAAGTGTGTGCATCATTGATAATTTTTGTTTTCATTAGGTTTGGCCAACTTGGTGTTTACACTTCATTTGTAGAATAAAATTAAATTAAGGAAGCATGTAGATGGTTGAAGAAAATAATTTTATTGGTCCACTCTTGTTCCTTTCCACCATGGGAATTTAGAGTTTCTAACCTAATTTGAATCTATGAAATGATGTATTATGGTTGACCTTGGTAAATGTTTCTAAGGTTGAGAACGGTATAAAAGCAAGGCGAGTTGTGAAGAATTGTATGAAAGTGTAATGCAAAGTGATGAAAGTTTTCCACAAATGATAAGAGTAGAAGTGTGTGTGAGTGAGTTGTGATAGCATATTCTTAGTGTGCTGAGGGTAGTGAATTGAAGGTTTCTGTAATCCTACGAATGTGCTTTAATTATTGTGGTGGATATTTTGTTCTCTTTTGTATCTGTAGGTAGTGAGCCTCCTTGTTGGACACTAAGTCCTTTGTAGGAAGTGAGCCTTTGTATTTGGACAGTGAGTCATCTTTTGGGTAGTGAGCCTTTGTATTCAGTTTATAATCTTTATATTGTGAGTTAACAACCCTCACCGTGGTTTTTCCCTTATTGGGTTTTCCACATAAAAATATGGTGTTCATTGTGTTGATTTAATTTTTGTTATATGTGTTTCATGCTCATATTTAATAACAAATTTGTGTGGTTGAAGATTTGATAAGTGATAAAGTTTTAAGATTGAATTTGTGTGACAACTGATTCACCCCCCTCTTAGTTGTCTCGTGCTTGTTTAATAGAGGGTTGATAAGATCAAAAAGAATGATCTTGAACACTTAATTCATAATGTCAAGAAAATATATAAGCTTGTTTCATTTAAACATGAGTTTGATCCTATTGAGGATCTAATCAGAAATTACCCTGCAGCTTCAAAAGCTACAAAAATCATGCATAAATGGCTCAAAATCCAAATGACTAAAGAAATAAGGAAAGGAGAAAATCCTTCTTATAGAGGAGAATACACAAATATCTAGGATCTAGTCCTAAGGATAATGATAATGATGATAGTATAGATAGACTATTAGAAAACATACCAATAAATATTCCATAGAGAGATGAAACCGGTCCATCATGTCCTAGGTAATAGAGAAACAAGTTCTACGGAATATCACAACTTTACAATAGGTGGCTCCACTTGTTAGGATATCTAGTGGATTATCTTATTTCTCTTGATGAGATTATAATTTGGTCTAGGTAATGTGGCCCCCTCCAAGGATTATTGTTGAGAGGTCATCCACTTAAATGATTTTGATTAGTTTTCAAACTAGGGGCCAAGTTGTTGATGATGTGAGAGCACTTGCTTGCTTTGAATTTATGGAAGATTACCAATTCATTGCCACAAGGGAATTTATGGATTGTATCGTTAAAATAAAATGTAAACTGTTTTAGTAAATATTGGAAGGCCAAGATCTCACTAGGGAAAATAGAAAAGAAGTTATTATTGAGTTCTAGGAAAAAGTGAATACAAATATGACAAGCATGACACTTGAAAAGGGTGGGGAAATTGTAAAGAGTGGTGGATTCTTATTCCTACCAGGTTAGGATATATCATCTGCAATTGTATTTGATATAATTTAGAGGTAGGAGGGAAATAATCCAATGTTAGAATAAGAAGAGCATACATATTCCCTCTAATTTGGATCATGGTTCAACCCTAAGCATAAAACCCTAGCCATCTAGTCAATATTTCATCAAACAAATAAATCCAAAGTTATTGAAGATGCTAGTGAACTTTGATTGAAAACTTAATTATCAGAAAAACCATTGAAACAAGTGCCTTGGAAGATACTACATTTACTATGAACACAATCATGTTCATGGAAGCCAGAGTCAAGAAACTAGAAGTAGACATGGACAAGGTAAATTATCAAAATTCAAAGTCGCAAGAATATTTAAATATTATTTTTGGATTGCTACCACCTTGCCAATCAATAATAAATTAGAACTATGACCATGAAATGTTATACTTGAATGTAAAAGTAAGTTAGTTTAAAAGAGAATTGAGTGATAAGAGAGAAACAAAACAAAAGAAAACGAAGGATAGAAGGAAAAAGCTCTCAGAGGTGGTTGAATTTTTTTTTCATAGGTTATCATGTGTTTCAAGAGTCATCTAGAGGAGACATGGAATGAGTACAATGAGGTCAAGTCTTCCCATATTATTCATATTGTCTTAAGAAATAAACGTCAAGGTATGATTGATACTTGGAGTTGAAGAAGGCAAGTAGTGAAAAGATGGTGATACTGGAAAATTGTGACTTTTATGTTCCAATAGAATTGGAGATTATTTCTGATGTTTGAGAAGCTATTGAGGATAACATGGTTGGAAATAAATTTTTTTAGCTAGGTATAGACAAATTTTTATAGGATTTTGATGATCTAAAATATGGTCTCATTCCTAACATTATAAATGAGGAGTGTGAAACAAAGGAATATAAAGTATGGATAGCTGAGTTCATCAATATGTTACCCCCCATATTAAGATTTATTCTTGTAGATGATACTTTAGATGTGGAAAAGATTTATTATTCTTTAGAAAAGTTGTTAAAATTGGAGATGAGTTTAGAAAATTTTGTTAAGGATGTAAAGAAGTGAATTGATGGGGGATATTTTAATCTTTTGATTCACATTGAATCAATTTTGGCACATCCTTGGCCACATGGGGGTAATTAAAGACCAAAGGCAAATAAGATCAATATTAGAGGTAAAATCTACCTATTAATACCAGAGATTCTTGAAAGAGTGAGGAAAAATCCAACAAAGATTCTATCAAGACAAAATACCATCCCAAACATTCTTAAAAAAATTGCAGCCAAGAAGGAGATGGAGACAAGACTCTGAATCTATTTCATAGAGAGCACATCTATTTGGAAGGGAAAATCCTCTCTTATAGAAGTTTTCCAATGTGAGAACCTTGTTGTGCACCAACAACAAAAAAAGATGTTAACTTTTAGAATCAGTCAAGGGTTCCACAAGGAAGACCAACATAGAGGCAGAGGGACATGAACCTACGAAAAACTAAAAGCAGAAGAAATAGAGAACTTACCATTATCATTGAAATTCCAAACTAATCTATCAAGGCTAGGGGATCTTATAATGTGAACCAACAACAACACTTCTACAATAAGAGATGGATCTAGGGAAACTAAATCCCTCCATTGGCCATTATGAAAGAAGTTAGCCAAGTTGACTCCAACAAGCCTAGAGAATAAATCTCTGAGAGGTTTAGCCCATGGTTCATTCATGAGAGTCCCATAACCAAACCACCTAACCTCCCAAAAATTGATAAGCCTTCCATCCCAATCACCCATCAAAGAGTGAGACCCTTACAAGTTAAGAAATTGGCATTAATAATATTGTTCCAGATAGAAAAATCAAAAGGAATATCTTGAGAGGAGAAAAGGTCCTTGATATTAACCCTATTACCCAAGTACTTGTTAGTAACAATTCTGGTCCACTTATTCTTTTTTGAAGTAAGCCTCCAAATTTGTTTAGCCAAAAGAGCATAAGTAAAATCTTTAATTCTTCTAAAATCTGAACCACCCCATTTTTTCTATTTACATGCCTAATTCTAGGGGATAAGATGAATGTACATTTGCATTCTTCCATACCTATCTAAATATTATGTTTGAATATATCAAAATGATCCCAAAAATTTCTCAGAACTCTAAAGAGGAACATGGAATAAACCAATAGATTTTAAGGAGTTGAATTAATTACCTGAACCTTACCAACTTGACTTAGAACCACACCTTTTCACCCTACAAGTTTGGTATAAAATCTATACATAATATTGGATCAAAAGGAATCGGGGACCAAATTGGAGTATAAGGGAAGGCTAAGATAAGAATCAAGAAAAGAAGCAATTTTACATCCAAGAATATGAGCTATAGAGATCTAACATGCCTAGGGAGTATTAAAGAAAAAAAAGATATTTAAGAAGATTAATTCTTTGACCTGAATCCACTTCATAATTAAGTAAAATGGATTTAACATATTTGGCTTCATTGATAGAAGTTTCACCCATTATAATAGTGTCATCAACAAATTGTTGATGAGAACACACCTAGTTAAGAGAAGAGGGAGAGAGACCCTTCACAAGCCCATCATTAGCCACCTTTTGTAGATATCTCCCCAAACATTTCCCCATCAACAAAAAAAGAAAAGGAAAGATGGAATCTCCTTGTCTAATCCCTTTCAAACTTTTGGAAAGCTAGTAGGAGAGCCATTTCAACAATCATAGAAAACTTAGAAGTAGCAATTAGCTGCCAAATTAGCTCAATAACTTTTTTTCCAAAACCAAAAGAGTTGAGGACTTTAACAAGAAAATACCAATTAACACAATCATAAGCCTTCATAATATCCAAATTTAGAAAAACCAGCCTTCTTGTTGATAGACAAAGAGTGAATATTCTTGTGAACCATGATGATAGAGTCCAAGATTTTCCTTCCTAGGAAAAAGCCACTCTTTTGAATAGAAACTAAATTGGAAAGAAATTTTTGAATCCTTAAGGCCAAGACTTTAGAAAATATTTTGTATATGGAGTTGTACAGACTAATAAGTTTGAAATCACCAAAAGAATTCTCACTAGGAATCTTCAGGTTCAAAACAATAAAAGTGGAGAACTTAAGCTCTTTAAACAAGTTTTGGCTACCAAAAAACTCCTTATTATCAATAGTAAAATCCTTTTCCACACACTCCCAAAAGGATTGGAAGAAAAAAATGGGAAAACCATCTAGATCTAAGGCTTTATTTCCTTAAAAAACATTGCCTTCTTAACTTCCTCATCAAGGGGAATACTCTCTAAAAGCTTGTTATATTCTTCAAAGAGAATAAAAAGAATGAAATTGAGGAAAATATGTCCATTCTTCAGATCATGACAACATCTTGCAACAAAATATTGGAGAAAAAATTAGAGGCCTCTTGCATAATGTCTTGCTCCTAATCAATAATACCACCATAACACTAGATAGATTTAGAGTGATTTCTTGCACGGTGCTTAAGAGTAGACAAATGAAATAAGTTTTTGTTTCAATCCTCACTTTGCAACCAACTAGACTTGGACCTTTATTTCCATAAGTCTTCTTCTTTAGCAATAATATAATGAAGATGAGAAAAAAAACCATTCTACTTAGCTTGAGAAGTAGGGGTAAACCCATTAACTTGAATATCTTTTTGAAAATAATCTAGATCAACTTTTAAGGAAGCTTTATTATTAAAGATATGGCCAAAGGAAAATTTATTCCATTTTTGAATATTAATCTTAACAAAGGAAAGTTTATTAGCAACTTTGTACATAGTTGAGCCATCAAATTGCACACTCCACCATTCCTTAATCTTGCTAATCAAATCTAGATGTCTTAACCACATTTGTTTAAATCTAAATGGAAATCACTTCCTTCTTCCCAAAATATTAGTATAAAAAATAATGGGAAAATGATCAAACCCTAACCTAGAAAAGGATGAGAGAGAACAAGTGTAAGATACAAGCCAATCTACAGAGATTAGATCTCAATATAACTTTACCTAAATAAGGGAATTACCCACATGTGATTATTGGTCCATGTAAAATTGATTCCATGAAGATCCTCATCTAACAAGACATTAACATTAATGAAATCCATAAGATCATATCTATTTTCAAGGGAAACTTGGGATCCTCCTTTTTATCATCCTCTCAATGAAGTATTGAAATCAACTATAACACTTAGCCAACTAACATCCCTATAATTAGCTTTGATATTATTCAAATTCAACCAAAGATTCTTCCTACTATTCTTATTATTAGGAGCATAAATGTTAGATAGGATCGAAGATTTTTCATCTTTGAGATGATGAAACTAGGTAGCAACATGATTGGAATCAACATATAAAGCAATTCCATTAAGAATTGTAATACCCCTCATGTTGTTGATACTCTTTGATACTCTTATGTGTTGGTTTGATACTTGGTTGGTGATGGTGATTAGTTCACTGATTTGGTTGGTTTACTACACTTGACATTTCTTATGATGTTTGATGATACATTATGTGGTGGTTATGTTATCTAGTTATGCTATGGTTTTATTTAATATAAGATGTGGTGATGTGTGATTCTATGTTGCTATGGTTTCTTATGTATTTCCTAGTGAGTCTTGGTGAAAGGGCGGAGTAGCATCACTCGCTTGTGAGTGCCCTACTACCCTGCGATTACCTTTCACGGTGTGTTTGCAATGGAGATTTACATATTACTTGGCGTTTGTTTGTATGTAGGAATAAAGTCTCAATTCCACCTGCTTCGACAAGGCAGGGCGAGCATTAAATTAACCCAATGGGTACAATTTTGAAAAAGGGAGTTGATAAGGAAGTGTCCCCGTCCCAAGTTCGTCACCTTGTTGTGATTCTTGTTGTGTCATGATTTTGACTTTGTCCTTGTCTTTGTATTGGTTGTTGTTTATTTATTTTAATTATGGTTAGTTGTTATTTAATTTAACTTTACTTTATATGGAATAAATTAATGATATTTTGTGGTTATGATTAATTGTGAGTAATTGTAATTTTGGAGTTAAATATTGTAAATTAAAAGTATTTAATTAAATAGTGTAAGTAATTAATTTGAGTAAATAATGTTGGTGATAATTATAAATTATCATTTTCAAAATATTAAAATTTGAAAATCAGTAGAGAATATCTTGTGAGGATAATATCATGTGAAAATAATGAATTTTTAATTAATCTGTGAGATAAGTGTGAGCTTTTAAAGCAAGAAAAAGAACCAATGGATGGGTTGGATTTTTTTTTTTAAAAGGAAAAAAAAAGATGAGCTTTATTTATTTTTCTTTATTTTATTGAGAGAGAAAGAAAGTTTTTACACAAACACAGAGGATGGTTATTGGTTTTGTCTGGAAAAGAAAAAAAAAAGAAGATAAGTATTTTTGCATTTCTCTGGAGAAAATTGTTCTGTAAGAAAAGAATAGCAAATTGATTTAGAAGTTAGTTGAAAGGAGTTTGAGAAGGATCTACAGAGGGAGTTCGGTTTTGAAAGAGGAAAAAGGGTTACCGTGTTTGGATTCGTCATCAAAAAAAGGACTCTAGGTTCTTTTTGATTAATTTAATTCTTTTGTTTTGATAGTTTTGTAAGGGAAATGAAAATCATGTCTGCAACATTTGAAATTTATGTCTATGTTTGAAAATAAATTCTGTTGTTGAAAATTTGTGTCAAACCTTTAAATCTTATGTAGAAAATTAGTGAGAAACCTTCCGATTTCCTTCAATAAATCTAGTTATGCATTTTTTTTTATTTGAAAAGAAAATTGATTTGTTGTGGAAATTAAAATTGTATACCCTATTTATTTATATTGTGTTGGAGAAAAAATGGACAGTGATTTATTGTATGTGTATAATTTATTGTATTTGTATATTTTTATATATATATACATGTATATTTATACATATATATATTTAAATGTTATACTTTGTCCTTTGAAAAGAAATATAAAATAATATATATAGACAGTTTTAGATTTTGTGTATGAATCTTTGAAAGAATAATATATATATATACATTAAATGTTTAATTACTTTTTAGTTTCCATGTTAAAAAAAATGAAATACAAAATAAAATTATATTCACATTTTCGGTTCTATGTCTATTTTTTTGTTAAAAGAAAATATAATAAAAAAATTTATATTTTAGAGGGTGGAGTGGTTGGCCAAAGCCATACCACCCACGGCCCCTATGGCAGGCTGTATGCAACCACCACAGGCTGCGCACAATAGCCAAGGCTATTGGGCACACTTCGGTGGGGATTGCGTACCTCCCCACAGTATTGTGGGGGGGGACTTTATTAATTTTTTATTTTTGTTTAAATTTGAATGTGTATTCAATTCATTTTTATTTCATTTGGATTTATATATATATATATATATATATATGTATATTAATACTAATATATATGTATATATATATATGCATATATATTTATATATATAATTACACTGTTATAAATTACTGAAAGTTTATATGGGAAATTTTATAAATTAAATTAAATGCATGTTTCTAATATATATATATATATAGATAGATAGATAGATAGATAGATAGATAGATATAAAGATGGTTATACTTGTCTGTGATTATGAATTTATTAGATAATTTTAAAAGTTGCAATGTTATGGTGTAATTGTGTAAATTAGAAAGAAACTTTGTGATTTAAATTAAATTGATTATTCTCGAGTAATTAATTCATTTATTTGGTGAAAGTGTTGTGTATTGAAATTTTTTCTATGGAATTGTTTTGCATAATTGTGCACTCTTGAGATTGCTTGTTGAATCTATTGTGGTTTTCTCTTTATTGGTTTTGTGTCATGTGGGAAAGCCCTTGAGTTGTTTATCCTTTTGTAGGAGCTTAAGTTGTTGGTTAGGAACTTCTAGAGGTGGGGAAATTGATGTTTATTTTTTATCTTGTAATTGGATATGTGTTCCTATGTTTTGGATATAGTTGTGATGTGAGTTTACACATGGGTTGTACCATTTTATGGATGTTGTTTCATGCGAATTTGGTGAGGTAGTTTTTCCTCACGGATGTTTTGTTTGTTGGTTCAGTGTTCTTGTGGTACAATCCCTTAGTGTTGGATTTTATGTTTGGGTTCTAGGGAGAGTGGCTCTACATGGGGGCCGACACACAAAGGGGTTGTTAGGGTAACCCACATTAGAGTTAGAGTACTCAAGTGATAACCTAAGTAATTAATTAGGGGGTAGGTAGTTAAACATAAATCAAGATAATTATGGATATCTGGTCTGCTTGTTAGTGCTATCATAGGCTAAAGGTGGGTGAGAAGGCCATGGTTGGCATGATCATTGCCTTGTCCTCATGAGAGGTTAACTATTCTACATGAGTAACCCTATGGAGCAGCATCTTGAGATAGGTTGTCAAGATAACCATAGATGGAGGCGACACCTTATGATAGGTTGTCTAGATAATCCATGTAAGGCCATGCAATGACACTCTCCTCTAGCATTCCCTTGAGTTGTTTTATTGAAATCCTTTGGAAGTGGTCTATTGTTATGTTTTAGAGATTTATTATTGTTATGAGATGTTTCTTTGTGTTCTTTTTTTTTTCGTGTCTATATTTTAGTCTTGCTTTACTGTTTGGATGTGCTTGGTCGAGGATCCTTCCTTGTTTATTCCCAGCACAAGGGTGGTTGGGTGGAACATGCTATGCACCCCATTGGGTCCTCTTAGATGCAACTATATGATTATGTGCAGAGTTTTGTTGAGGCAGGTTGATCCAAGATTCATTATTACCAGATGTATATTTGTAATCCTGATGTATTTTATATATTGATGTATCACTCCCACGTGTGTTGGGAAGACTTATGATGTAATTTTGTATATGTGTTCATTGAGATGTACTACCAGACTGATGTAATTTATTAACATACCATGTAATTCATTCTTGAACTACCATATGTAAGTACTGTTAATGTTATGTTATATCTGTGGAATTATGTATTTAATATCTTCATCAAAAGTTATTGTATTGCATGTATTGTTTTATATGGATTATTCTTATCATTTTGGTTATTGTGAATGAATGTTTAGATGATGATATGCGAATGAATGGATTTACATAATTGGATATTTAATGTTTAATCTACTATCTTTGTTATGGGATAGTTGTGTCATGTCACTTCGTGTACCCCAAGGGATTTAGCTGTGCAACTTGAAACATTAGCTATGTTGGAATACTTAATGTGCATTGCTTATATTTAAAAAAAAAATTGTTGCATTTTAGTTGTTCCTTTGGGGTTTGTGCGATGGGGTGTTACAAAATCCTAAGACTAGAGCTAAAAAGTAACAATTCCCCCTAAAGCCCCAATGTCACTATTGCAATGAAAGTCACACTATTTGAAGGAAAGGTTTCTTGGTTTCTCAATTTTTTTAGATTGCGTTTTAGTCTCTTGAATGATAGAAATGTCAAGTTTATGATCTCAAATCATATTGGATAGGAGATTATTATGAGGCTATTCAATCCTCTGATGTTCCAAGAAATTATCTTCATAATTTATTTTGAGGTGTGCCCATTGAGCACATCTCAAACAAAGTCCTTTGATTGCCATCAACAACATAAAATTTACTCTCCTTATCCCTACAATTTTAAAGAGAAGTCTTGCCTTGACCTCTTTGGATTGAACCATGTCCAACCTTCAGTTTTTTTCTCTTTGGATTGTGAGTAGGAGGTGACATAGGAAAGGATCCATCATCAGAAAAAGCTACAATAAGATCCTCCTTAACCTGATAACTAGCCTTCAAGGAGGTGTTGACCTTGTTCTCCTCTACCCTAAGCACTTTTGAACTAGTTTTTTTTAGAAAATCATCATCCATTGGGGGAGCCTAAAAAAAAAATTGTCACTTGACACATCATCTACTAGAGTAGATACAAAGGGGAATTATCCTTAGCACCAAGAGTCACCAACTTAGCAGAAAAAGGATACCTCACACAACCCTTAGGAGCAGGGGAGAACCACCATCTACAACAAAGGAATCCACCACAAAGAGAGAAATACCCCGCTCCAAAGCAGATTTTTCACATGAGGGAACCTCAATAGAAGCTAATAGGTGCCCCATTCCCTAAAAAATTTTCAACCCATTTTTTTAAGTAGCCTTTTGCTTCTTAAGTAGATAGCTCTTCACCCAATGACCATCATTGCAACATCAAACTAGCCTTTATTGTGTTATTTCATAAAAAAATAAAGTTTTGAGCAACAAAATACTAGGCCTAGGACCTATAAATTCTCCTACCAAAAACATATCCATGAGGGACATGATTTTTATCAATAAGAGATCCAGGAACAAAAATGGGAAACTCACTTGGAACTGGGTTTGAAATAGCATAAACAAGGGGGAGAGAACTTTAATCCTTCATTTTACCACCAAATAGAGTTGACCATTTGCATGAATCAAAAGGACCCATGAAGAGTATTGAAAAGACTAGTTGTCATCAACAACAACAAAAATAAATAGAGTAGTAAATCCTGATAAAAGACGAGCCTTTGTGGCCCCCTCGCTAGAATCAAGAAGGCCAAAATGTGAAGAAACCAAAATTCTAGACAGATGGGAGTTACAAACTGCCTTATCTAACCCACCAAAAAGAACATTAGGAACATCATTGCCACTTGAGGGCCTAACACCAACAAACTCACCACCAAAATCAAGGACCTGGAGCAACTGAACCTTTCTAGCCTATAAGAAATTCAGTCCAACCATCTCTTTCTCCATTTTCTGATCCTTGCCCCACCTCTCCCCCCAACTCTTCTTAAGGCCATTTCTAAAATCTATTTCATTAATTTCCTCTTCCTTATGGTGAATCAATGAGATAGTTGAATCCAATTTATTTTATATTTATATGTTAATTTAATTTGTATTATATAAGTATATTAATTAATAATTATAATAATTTTTTATTTATATTTAAAAATTGCTACTAGGATATAATATATAATATTATATATAATATAATTTATATTATATATATTTTGGTCGGTAAATACATATAATATTAATTATAACATTAGCAAAGAGAAGTAGGAGGCCTCGACTGAAGGTATGATTTTCCTCAATAAGAAGGTGAAGGAATTGACTAGGAAGGGACTATTTGATTACCATGGGGCTATGGAATATGGGGAGGATGATGGGATGTATGTGCATACTATTTATTTGGAGGTTGGTCTAAGTGTGCGTACACAGAGCAAAACAAAGAAAGGTAAAAAGGACCCTGCTTGGGATGTTAAGGAAATCATGGAGATGAATGAAAGGCTGGTGTCTAAGGATTTAGATGCAACAAAAATGCTTAAGGAACTACTCTAATGGCCATGGGGTGTGTCTCTCTATTTTTTGTGTTGGATTTTTTTCTACGGATGATCTTTTGATTGTCTATTAATCTTTTTTTTTTTGTTGTTGGGTGGGCAATTTTATTGTTTTATCTTTACTGCCACTTTCTTTTTTGTTCAGGGTTTCAGGTACCCTTCAAAACCTGTTTATCGTTAATCAAAAACATAAATTATAGAATATTTATATATATTATATGTAATTATATATTATAGTATATTTCTATGTTAATTGTACTTGTATTATATTAAAATATATTAATTTTATAATTGTATAATAATTTTATAATTGTATTTGATAATTTTTTTATAGAATATAAATTATATATAATATGTTGTGCACCAATGATATTAGTATGAGCCAATTAATCTTGATCCATGAAGAACCAGAGCATATTCATGCCACTAATACTCAATCTCAAACAAGATCATTCAAATGAAAATTAAACTAAACATGGTAAACTAGAAAAAGTGTTTAAATGTCTACTATAATCCATCTAAAACTTATCCTATTTTGGGAGTGGTGTCATGTTGATGTGGAACAACAACCCTTTCCCAATCTTGTGATTAGTGAGCTTGTTTCAATCGATTCCATTGAAGACAATCAATGAAACTATGATGATATGTGAATGAAAGCATGATTTATTCTAAAATGAGCATGATGCAAGAGTTAATCTACCATGATTTTATGCTAAAAGATGTAGATATGCAAATGCTAAGCTAATATAAATGAAATTAAACTAAAAGATTCAAAACCTAATTATTTACTTAGCTAAATGGATACATGGAAGCCATTAATGGAAGCTAAGCTATTATGCAACTAAAAATCAACTAAAATATGCTAAATGTGAGTAAAAGATGAGTGCATAAGTGTGAGTGATTTCAACAACATAAGTTTGAAAATTGAAAGATGGATCCATTTGTCTCCAAATAGTAACCTATTTATATTAAAGCAAATGAGAAATGGGGGGATGAGATTGAAAAATCTAATCAATGGTCAATGATAGAGGAATTTGGAGGAATGGATCATGGATTCTCATCAATGAATGAAAATGCAAGATGAGATATAATCAAGGGTTCTCATTCCTTCCAAAAAAACACACTTCTAACCTATTTAAGAGGTCAAAATTTAACTTGGTCAAGAGGTTTCAAGTTTATATTGTTCAAGAAGCCAAGTGAGAATATTCCCTTTCTTAAATGATTGGAGGAGAGAGAATATTCTTTGGAATATTCTCATGCCAGAGGAGAAATGATATTTAGTTAATTAAAACTAAATTTAATTGTGTAAAGGATAATTATTCTTTTGGAATATTCCTTTGCAAGTGGGGGGAATTGGATTAATTAGATAATTGGTAATTAAACAAGGTTTAATCATGCAATTAGGGAAATTAGAAGAATTAAAGTGATATTCATTAAATTAAATGATTTAATGAATAGGGAAAGGTGAAAAGACACTTAATTAAATAACTTAGGGTTATTTAATTATATATTATAAAAAATATAATTAATAATTGTTATAATAATAAGTATATTAAATGTAATGTAACTATATATATAGCAAATAGTGGGGAATGGAGTGGAGGTTGCTGGGTGGGAGAAGGAGCCGGGCTCCTAATTTTAAATTTGTAGGTGATGTAGGCGATGGTGATGTTGACTCAGAGGAAGATGATGATTTTCTTTGGCTCGGCATGGGTTCTATTTGTTGTTTCTTGGTGTTGGGCATTGGCAGGAGGCTACGATGGTCTTGATGGTTTGTTGTTATTTGTGCATTGGTTTGTCTATTCAATGCCCTTATGGTGGGTGGATTCTTGCTCCTCCCTGGTTTGGTTTTGTTGACTTCCAATGGTGTGGTGCAGTATTCTTTGACTCCTCTTTTAGGGTTTTTTTTTTGTTTGTTTCCTGTTCTCTTGGTCTTTGTGGACTGAGGACAGGTTCAAGCTTTTGGTGTGGGGCTTTGGTTGTCTGTTTGGGATTGATCCTTGGCTATTTCTTGTAGATCTTCTAGATCTATCTAGGAAGCTCCTAGTTTGGGTTGGAGGTGGGGTCTATCCTTCACTCTCAAGTGTTCCTCCTCTGCAACACTCTTGGATTTTTTTCATGAGCTTGGTGTTCCTTGAGAGGGTTGTGCTTCAAGTTTCATTTACTTGGGAGGTTTTTGGGGATGTGGTGGATGTCCTCCTTGATGTTGCTTTGGTGGTTCTTTGGGTTTTTGTTGGGTGTTCCCCTACCTTGGTGTGGCCTTTTTTGGGTTTCTTCCTATTGGAGGTTTTATCCTCCTTGTTCTCTTTGGCTTGTGGGGAGGCTCTATTGCCTCTATCTTTGTGGCTCTTCTTATGGCTAAGAATTTTTTTCTTAAGTTCTCTTTTTGTGTCATGTTTGTGGTTTGGAGTGTAACCATTGTTGGCTGAGTCCATTCCATTGCTTATGCTTAAGGCTCAGATCTTTTCTCTCTCTAGAATGTTGGTTAAGGAGTGTTTTTTAGGGGATTCTCTATCTATTTTTTGTTTAGGCTCTCTGTTAGGCTTTTGGATTTTGGGTTCTCTTAAGTCTCCTTTGAATGGGCTACTCCTATTGTGGATCAGTGTGTTTTTTCCTTTCCCTTTTCCTCTTTTGTTGGCCCGTCCTCTCGAGTTACCGATGGTTGTCATGCTTTTCCTTGCTGAAGGTTGGGTGGTTGCTTTCCCATTTCCCTAGTCTATGTCATCTATTTTTAAGGAAAGCTAAGGTGTGGAAACAACTCTCCTAATGTCAAAACCTTAGGGAAGAATGTAGAGACTCTTTTAAATTTTACAATTACAGTCCAATTAAGATGCACTTGAAGGAGATAATAGAAGTAGAGAATTAGATATACACATATGAACACCAGATTTACGTGGGAAAACCCTTACGAGACAAAAACCCACCACACAAAGAGAAGTCACTTTGTATTACAATAATGAATATTACATACAGAGATCACACTTATCTTTTTGATGTCTGTTTATAGTAGCATTCACTATGATCAACCTTGTATAGGAAAAATTCAAGTTATAGTCTTCTCAGAATAGAATTCACACTAATACACTTTGAACAATTCATCTACAGTTCATAGAACATCCATCAAACAATCCAACCAAACATCATCTCTAATTCTTGAGTATATCCATGATTCCCATGGTCTGTCGATCTTCCTCTCAGTAATGACCGCAATAGTCCAACTGCTAGCGGTTCCCATTTGGCTTCTCTAATTGGTCGAACACAAGCCACCTAGGACAGTCTTCACTCAGTCAAAGGTGTTCAACCTGTGTTGGCATGTCAGTGAGACACTAACCATGTCTCCCCGATGCCACAAGACCTGACTATCGATATTGCCAAGAGTCCATACTATTAGCAAGATATTACATCGAGTTTAGAAAGCTATCGCTAAGACTTCGCCTTATCGCCAAGACCTCATACCAATGATCATCACTTGTATCACTATCACCAAGACTTATCACTATCCGTGAGACATCATACGGAAGCTCCAAAGTCACATAGACAATAGAATTCCCATCAGTGAGACTATCATCTTTTTCTAAGAGTTCATACCGAGGTTCAAAAGTTACTCCGAAATGTTCAACAGTCGGCAAGAATTATCGCTTTCATTGAAACGTTACTCCGAAGTCTTCAGGTCACACCACAATGTTCCATTGTTGGCGAGACTTCATTCATCGCTAATACTTCACACTGAGACCTCCATGTTACCTCGATACCACCATTCACCAGGAGTCATATCAAACACATCCCACAACACTGGTGAGACAAACGTATGTTGGCAAGAGTTCATAGTGACCCCTTTCATTACCCCGATGACTCCAAAAGATAACTATCAGCGAGACATTCATATCGATAAGACTTCATACTGAAATGTAAACCTTTCGGCCAAGTCTCCCTGATATCCAATAAACACCAACAGTCGGTAAGAGATATCCACGGGCGGTGAGAGATAGAAAAGTCACATTGAATGATATGTCATAGTGATAGGCACCTTCGATAAGACATCAACAAGGTCTCGGCGACTTGAATGTTTCAACAAGGTTTCAACTGCTAGTCAGCTAGACACAATGGATGTTATGCTGACTTGGCTCAAATAGAGCTTTCAGCCTATGGGATTGAGGCACATATTTCTAAAAATCTCCCACTTGACGAAGATCACATAGGAACCTCCAAAGCACAAAAAAATTATTGAAAATCATGGGCACTAAGGCCCATCGAATTGGCACACCACTTGATCTCGTCTGTGCTCACTGGCTTCATTAATGCATTTGCAACATTCTCTAGAGTATGAACTTTTTCCAAAATGACCTTTCCATCCTCCACCATATTTCATAGAAATGGTACTGTACATCTCTATGTTTTATCCTGGCATGGAAAGTAGGATTCTTTGCTAGTGCACTCTGACTATCACAAAAAATAGTTATTTGTCCTACATCAAAACCAATTTTAGAATACAAAAGTTTTAACCAAACCACTTCTTTACAAGCATGTGTAGCTGCCATGTATTCAACCTCTGTAGTGGACAAAGTGACTACAACCTACCACTTACTCATCCAACTCACTGCACTACCATTCATAATGAAAATTTATCCACTGGTGGACCTCCTGCTATCAATGTTCTCTGCCCAATCAAAATCTACATAACCTTGAATGTTGAGAGTCCTCTGTGATTCAATCAAGTTCCCATGGTAACACAAAGCATATTCTGAAGTGCCCTTCAAATATTTGAACACTCTCTTCACAACATCCCAATGCATCCTTACAGGATTAGCCATAAACTTTCCAACTGCTTAGGCAATGTCTGGCCTTGTACAAACCATTGCATACATAAGACTGCCAACTACACTAACATAGGGTACACTGGTCATGTCCTCCATCTCAGTAGGAGATTTTGGATAGTCTTCAATAGATAGCTTCATTCCCTGCAAGACTCGAACTAGCTGCTTGCACTCATTCATGCAAAATCTCTCTAGAACAATCCTGATATACTTACTCTGACTGAGCCAAAGTTTTCTATTATTCCTATCCCTAGTTATCTCCATTCCCAGAATATAGCTTGCTACACCAAGATCTTTCATTTATAACTTCGCAGATGATTGAGACTTAAGATCAGAAATCATTAGCTTACTATTGCCTATGAACAACATATCATCAACATAGAGAGAAATAATAAGCACTCAATCACTTTCAGCTTTATAATAGACACAATGATCAAATTTTGATCTCACAAATCCCAAAGACAATACAAAAGTATCAAACTTCTAGTACCACATTCTAGGAGACTGCTTTAACCCATACAGAGACTTTTTTAACTTGGAAACCAATTTTTCTTTACCTTTCTCCACAAAGTGCTCAAGCTGGGACATATAGATTTCTTCTTCAAGATCACCATGAAGAAATGTTGTCTTCACATCAATCTATTCGATCTCTAAGTCATACACTGTTGCAAGTGACAAAATAAATCTAATGGACATCAACTTAGCTACAAGAGAAAAAATATCCCCATAATCAATTCCCTCTACCTGGGAATAACCTTTCGCAACCAACCTCACCTTGTACTTTTCCACACTACCATCCAAACCTATTTTCTTCTTAAATACCCATTTGCAGCCTATAGCTTTTCTGCCTTCAGGAAAAGGCACCAAAATCTAGGTATCATTCTTTTCTAATGATGTCATTTCTTCATTCATGGCTTCAAACCAAGAGTCTGAATCAGACATTCTAAATGCCTATTTTATAGTCCTAGGCTCATCAGTGCTAGAAATCAAAGCATAGGCACAAGTAGAATCTATCAAAGAGAACCCATACCTATTAGGTTGTTTTCTTTCATGAGTTGAACTCCTCACTTGCTGAGGTTGAGGTTGTTCTTCTTCTCTAGAACTTTCAGAACTGCTTGAGCTCTCCCCAATTTCAGGTACATTTTGAATTTTGAATTCCTCTTTCTCTAGTGTCGAAGGAATTACAACTACATCCTTCTTGTTTTAAAAATTTTCCTTTGACTGTAGATCCAAGGTAGAAGGCTTCAGCTCATGAAAGATTACACTTCTACTATACAAAACCTTCTTTGAATAAGGATTCCAAAGCTTGTATCCTTTTATGCCAACACTATATCAAATAAAAATACATTTGATAGCCTTGTTCTCCAACTTAGATCTTTTCTCATTCGACGCATATGCATATGCCTCACATCCAAAAACATGAATGTGTCTTAGAGAGGGATTTTTACCAGACCATGCTTCCAAAGGTATTTTCTCAACAGGAGCAAAATTTGGAGAATAATTTATCAAGTAACATGTAGTAGCTATAGCCTCAGCCCAAAACTTTTCCTCCAAGCTAGCACTACTCAACATACTTCATGCTCTCTCCATCACTATCCTATTGAACCTTTTTGCAACTCCATTTTGCTGTGGAGTATAAGGTGTAGTATTATGTCTTTTAATCCCATGGTCTTTGCAGTACCTCTCAAATTCATCAGAAAAAAATTCACCACCATTATCAGTCCTTAAACATTTTATTTTTCTTCCAGTCTGATTTTCTACAAGGTTCTTAAATTCCTTAAACCGACTGAACACTTCTGATTTACTTTTCAAAAAATAGACAAATGCTCTTCTTGAATAATCATCAATAAACGATACACAACACCTTGACTTAGACAAAGAAGGAACATTCACTGGACCAAATACATCAGAATGAATATAATCTAGCAAGCCAGAAGATTAATGAGGACTAGAATAAAAAGAAACACGGTGCTATTTTCCATACATACAATGCTCACAAAATTCAAATTCAAGGTTGCAATCATCAAGCCCCTCAACAAGGTTTTTATTCTTCAAGGTTTTTAAACCTTTCTCTCCAATGTGGCCTAGCCTATGATGTAAGAGCATAGTATTTTCTGCTTGAAGTTTAACTTCTGTATAGTTTACATAATTAGGAACATTTCCCTCTTTTCCTCCATGAGTAGCTTTTTGTGACTTTACAAAGACACTGTTACATTGAACATGTGCATCTAGCTTTTACAAGGAACCAATACGGGCACCCCTTGCTAGCACCATTGAGCCTCTAGTCATCTTGCAACCATTTCTAGAGAATGTGACTTGGACTTCGATATCATTTAGCTTACTGAAAGACAACAAATTTTGAGCTAGACCTGGTATATGCATCACATCCTTGATTCCCTTCACTCTTCCATCAAGGAATTGGATTCTCACTCTTCCACGGCCAACAATCTCCAAAGATGAATCACTTGCCAAGTACACCTTTACACCATCATATTCTTCATACTTCATAAACCATTCTCTATGAGATGTCATGTGGAAAGATGCTCCTGAATCAATCAACCAGACATCATCTAATGCCTGTGTAGCCAAGGCTACAATGAAGGTATTTGCATCACTCTGAGAAGAATCATTATCAGAAGAGCTCTTCTTCTTCTTCTTTTTCTCCTCTTTACAATCCTTTTGGACATGACTAGGTTGCCCACAATTCCAGCACTTCACCTTGGACCTCTTTCTAGGAGACTTTGATCTCCCCTCTAATTTTGATTTAGATTTCTTGTCCTTCTTCTTTCCTTTTTATTTTGATCTTCCTCTAATAGCAAGAGCCTCCTTCGCCATCTCAGAAGATCTCCTTCTCATCTCTTCTAATAACAAAGAAGCAACAACATCTTCCATCTTGAAATTGGATGTTGTACTCCCAATAGCCATCACTAGGTGATCCCAACAGTATGGCAAAGAACACAATAAAATCATACATCGATCCTCTTCATCAATCTTCACACCAACAGATGTTAACTATGTAATCAACATGTTGAATGTGTTCAAATGATCAACTACAGACCCTCCTTCCTACATTCTCAAAGTGTACAACTTCCTTAGGAATAGTTTATTCACCAAGGACTTCCCCTGATAAATAGATGTCAGTCTCTTCCACAAGGAAGATGTAGTCTTCTCCTTATGCACATTCAGAAGAATGGAGTCTTCCAAACAGAGCCTTATCAACCCCTTATAATTTCTATCTACAAGGTCCCAATCTTCTTGCTTCATGCCTGTAGGTTTCGTTCTAGACACAACAAGCCACATATCATGATCCACTAAGAGATCCTCCATTTTGAGTTTCCACAACTCAAAATTGCTGCCATTAAATTTCTCTATTTCAATATTTCCTAATGTGCTAGCCATCTCAACCTGTAATTTGAATTAACAAACTTCTATAGGACTCCCACTGAATAGAATTGACTCAAAAAACCCAACGTTCCCACAAGGATAACACAACTAGCCAAGCTTTGATACCACTTGTAAGGAAAGCTAAGGTGTGGAAACAACTCTCCTAATGTCAAAACCTTAGGGAAGAATGCAGAGACTCTTTTAAATTTTACAATTACAATCCAATTAAGATGCACTTGAAGGAGATAACAGAAGTAGAGAATTATACATACACATATGAACACCAAATTTATGATGGAAAACCCTTACGGAAGAAAAACCCACCACACCAAGAGAAGTCACTTGTATTACAGTAATGAAGATTACATACATAGATCAGACTTATCTTTCTGATGTCTGTTTACAACAACATTCACTATGATCAACCTTGTATAGGAAACATTCAAGTTACAATCTTCTAATAATAGAATTCACACTAATACACTTCAAACAATTCATCTACAGTTCATCAAACATCCATTAAACAATCCAACTAGACATCATCTGCAATTCCTGAGTATATCCATGACACCCATGGTCTATCAATCTTCCTCTTAGTAATGGTTGCAACAGTCTAATTGCTAGCAGTTCCCATTCGGCTTCTTTGATTGGTCGAACACAAGCCACATAGGATAGTCTTCACTCAGTCAAAGGCGTTCAACATGTGTTGGCATGTCAGTGAGACACTAATCGTGTCTCCCCGATGCCACAAGATCTGACTATCGATATCTCTGAGAGTCCATACTATAAGTAAGATATTACAATGAGTTCAGAAAGCTATCACTAAGACTTTGCCTTGTCACCAAGACCTCATACCAATGATCATCACTTGTAACGCTATCGCCAAGACTTATCGCTATTAGTGAGACATCATACCAAAGCTCTAAAGCCACATAGACAATAGAATTCCCATTGGCGAGACTATCGTCTTTCGCTAAGAGTTCATACCGAGGTTCAAAAGTTACTCTGAAATGTTCAACAGTTGGCAAGACTTATCAGTTTCGCTGAGATGTTACTCTAAAGTCTTCAAGTCACACCACACTGTTCCACCATCGGCAAGACTTTGTTTGTCGCTAAGACTTCACATCGAGACCTCCATGTTACTCTGAGACCACCATTCACCAGGAGTCATATTGAAAACATCCCACAACATCGGTGAGACAAACATATGTCTCCAAGAGTTCATAGAGACCCCTTTCATTACCCGATGACTCCAAAAGATAACTATCAGCGAGACATTCATATTGGTAAGACTTCATACCAAAACATAAACCTTTCGGCCAAGTCTCCTCGATATCCGATAAACACCAATAGTCGGTTAGAGATATCCATGGGTGGTGAGAAATAGAAAACTCACACCGAACGAAATGTCACAGTGATAGTCCCCTTCGGAAAGACATCAATAAGGTCTCGGTGACCTGAACATTTCAACAAGGTTTCAACTGCTAGTTGTCCAGACACAATGGATGTCACACCGACTTGGCTCTAATAGAGGTTTCAGCCTATGGGATTGAGGCACATATTTCTAACACTATTGAGGTGATGACTACTTTTTCCATGGTGGAGTCCTCTCTTTTAGAGGTAGAGAGGGGGTCTATGGATTTGTGGAGGTGCTTTCAGGCTGTTGGTTTTTGTTGTTATAGTACTTGTTGAGGTGGTACACATTCCTATGGAGGTGGAGTTGTTTGTTGTTATAGTGTGGCGAAAGTGGTGACAAGGGCGTTCATGGCATCTGCTTCTATAGAAAGGAGCCTACTCCTTTTGAGGTGTAACTTTTGATCTGGCTATTCATGTTTGGTGGTGCTACAAGAGGTATTATTTTGCTCCTTGCATAGAGGAGCTAGGCTGTGACTATGCGAACAATGGGTTTAAGGTCCCCATTAAAACCTAGTATGTTTTTGGATGTAAGTGGGTTTTAGGTTCCCTTTTAAACCTAGTTGGGTTCAAGTTCCCTTGTAAAACTTGGCTTTGTTGGGTTTAAGGTTCCTATCAAAATCTTTGAGGAGATTTAAATAATCATGTTGTTATTCTTTTGATCTGTTGTCGGTTCGCTGCTAGTCATCTATGTTGATTCCTTCTACACTTTTTTCTTCTTTGTGTGGTTTCAGGTCCCAATAAAAACCTGTTTGTAAATGGTTTTGGGTCCATTCGAAACCTGCTTTTCCCCCTAATTCAAAACTATATATAACAACAATTATGTTATATTGTATAACTACAATTTTTTTTAATTATTTATATACAATAATTATAGTATTTTTAAATGTATGTTTAATAATTTTTATTATACCTCATATAATATAGTTATATATTATATATAATATAATTTACAATACATATTATATATTTTTTGGTAGGTAAATATGTATAATATATTAATTATAACACAAAATATAGAATATTTATATATAGTACATATTAATTATATATTATAATATAGTTATAAGATAATTCTATGTGTATTTTATTACAATATGTTAATTAATGATTAAATTAATTTTATAGTTGTATTTAATAATTTTTATTATAAAATATATATTATATAGTATATCATATATTATATATATCTAATAATTTTTGTTGTAAAATATAATAATAAATATAACTATAATAGTAATTTAAAAATGGATTTTATAATTTATAAAATATGATATATATCATAATGATATAATTATAATAAATATAATTTCATTATATATAACTTAATTTGTACTATGTAAAAAATTATTATATCCTAATTATACATTTAAATTTAATAATTACTATTATAAAATATAATATTATGTTAAAAATGAATTTATATTTAAAAATATATATTAATTATTATTACTTAAAACACCTAATGTAAAAAAAATTGTCAAAATTATCTAGTTATTTGTTGATTTTTTTTTTAAATTTTAAGTAGGTTATCCTAGTTGATTTAGGGTGGTTGTGGATTTTGGACATTTCAAAATCCACAGTGGGATAAATATACAATGTAATTATTATCTTAGAAAATTTGAAGTTTGCAAGCACATAATTACATCATTCAATTTTATTAAATGTAATTTTATAAAGACAAAATCATTTTTTTAATTTTTACTTTCGTAGACCTTTTGTATATAACTTTTACTCTTAACATTTTAGAATAAATATTAACCACTACATTGTATTTGTTTAAATTGTCTTTAACTCTACACTCACTTCATTTTCGAACAGTAAGAAAGGCAAATATTTTTAATTTCTCTTGGAAAATATTGATTTTTTTCACGTTAAAAGATTGAGTCTTATAAGATAACAATTTACCACTTTTTAGTGAAAATGAAGATCTAAAAAATTATTAAATTAATTTCACTATTTTGTTCTCTAAAACTAAATTTAAAATTTAATTAGTTTTGAGTATTGTGCATTAAATAATTGAAAGATAATTATTTTAAATTTTGTTTTTTATATCATTTATCAAGTCAATAAATAAATCAATTGATATTGTAATAAATAACATAAATGAAAAAACAAAAAACAAAAAATAAATGATATATTGATGTAAAACGATCATCATCATGATGAAAAAAACTAAAAATAATAAATGATGATATTGATGTAAAAAGATAAAATAAATATTAATAAATGATGATATTGATATAACACAATCATCACATGATCTTGGGAGAAAGAAGAGATGAAAAATAAAATGTAATAAATGATGATATTGATGTAAAAAATGATCACATGATGTGAGAGAGAAAGATGAGATGGAAAAAAAAGAAGTAATAAATAATGATATTGATGTAAACATATCATCACATGACGTAAGTGAGATGAAAAATAAAAAAATAAAAATTATTAAATGAGAATATTGATGTAAAAAACTCATCACATGATTTAAAAGAGAATAGATGAAAAATTAATAAATGATGGTATTAATGTAAATCAATCATGAAATGATATGAGAGAAAAAAAAATAAAAATTGAAATATTAAAAATTAATAAATGATGATATTGATATCAAATGATTTATCACATCTGAGAGAGAAAATAATAATAAATGATAATATTGGTGTAAAACAATCTATCACATGAAAGAGATTAGATTATAAAGCTTGTATAGAAAGTAAAGAATGAATCATTCAAATTGACATTTCTCACCTCATAAAATCACAACAAAATAAAATCATTTCATTTGGGAGATTGAATTTGTCAATCTACATGTCACAAGGAGTCAAACTCACATTTCTCACCTCATAAAATCACAAGAAAATTGATGAGGGCACGGCTCGAGACACATAAAATAACCCACAAACAAGAGAATAATTTTATTATTCAGAAAATGGAGATTCTTACATGCAGAGGATCTCAATCCCCAAGTTCTACAACACATGCAAGTTACAGAAAGCTACAGAATAACCCTTTCGCAATATGCGAGCTTGTCCCCAAAAAGTTACCCAAAAATACTAGAAACCTACCCATAAATAGAGCTCCTCTTTAGTTTGGAGCCAAAAAAACATTAAAATTTGAGTTTAGGTGGTTTGGCGCCGAAAATTACAACTTGAAGTTCAAATTTCAAAAGAACATTTGCAATTGTATCTTCTAGAAAGTGTGCCAACTTCCCGGGGCCATAACTTTTGATCGGGGCTCCGATTCGAACCGTTTGAAAAAGGTTCAAAGGTCAATGCTTAAAATCCGCTATGCTGATTTCAACAAGTTTCAGCTAGCCATTCCTTTAATGCCCTGTCGTTAACCCCAAAGGACAAATAAACAATAATCACTACACAATTTTTTTAAAGTTAACATATCATACAACATTAACAATAAATGAGGAATACCAAGTATCAAACCGGCTCAAGATAGATGCAACTCTGGAATTTTGCAACAACACCAATCATACCTCTTGATCCTGTTGGGGACCCAATGGGGTGCTTAGCGTTCCACTGACCATGTGAGTGAAGACCCACCCCCGTGCTAGGAGCTAACAAAGAAGAGACCTCAACCAAGAACATCCAAGCAGGGAACCACAAGACTCAACATCATACAAAAAAGTATCACTTAAAACTCAAAGACATAATCAACACATCCAAGAGTCAACACATAATAACTCAAAGTCATAAAATCTCATCTCATAAATCAAAGCAATGACCAGTAAACAAGTAACCAAAGGATGATCATGATACACTTCCAAATCAAACTGAATTAATAAACGAAATACAATTCCAGATTGCAATTAACAATACAATAACATCACATCACAGTACCATAAGGGTACAAGGTCATAAGTCAAATATCAATGAGATCATACAGGACCACAAAGTACACCAAAGATAAAAGTAGGGTAAAACCATAAATCATTTCAAACAACTATGTTTCATCAATTCAAGACAAAGATCCACTTCGGAGAGGATTTCCAAAGAAGCAACATAATAAGGAGTGTTAGAGGAGAGTGTCATCGCATGGCTTAACATGGATTCTCTAGACTACCTATTGCAAGGTGCCGCCTCCATCTACTAACGGATTATCCAACAACCAAGCGCTAGGAGCCGCCTCCATCTATGGTTATCCAGGCTACCTATCTCAAGGAACCGCCCCATAGGGTTGCTCATGCGGAACCATTACCTTTTGCGAAGACAAGGCAATGATCATGCCAACCATGGCCTTCTCAATCCCCTTTAGTCTGTGGTAGCACTAAAAGGCGGATGAGGCATCAATTATCTTTTAATGTGATTCTACCCACCCCCTAATTAATTACTTAGGTTTTCACTTATTAATCACACTCTAACAAGGGCTATCCTGGCGCCCCTTTGTGCACCGACCACCCACTTAGAGCCACTCTCTCTCTAGACACTCAAAACATAAAAACCAAATCCAAGGGTTGTACAACATAACAAGAACATTATATCACAATAGAGAAGCATGCGAGGCATTACCCATCTTGCTATAAATACATAATCAAAATCTTACAATCCTCGTACAACCCTTTCAAATTCCAAATATCAAAGCACTTGCCACATCAAAGGCACATAGAGAGAGAACATTGACCAACCATAAAAACAAGCCTCTGGAAGACTCTCAAAAGTTTACACTAGGGTTTCCCATGAAAATATGACAACAATAAATGTACAAAGACTTGAAGAACTATTTTCAATTCAAATATAATGAGTGAATACATTAAAATAAGATCAGCAACTCCATCCAGACTACACAACCAACTTTGATATGAAATAAAATAGAAATTCAAGAAAATCAACTATCCACAATTCATAACCAAAACACGAGTTCCCAATTACACTGCAAAACAAATTAAATGACAAAGATTCCATGAATCAAAATTAGTCTCCAAAAGCATTTACACCTACATGGAACCATCTAGAAACAATCCTTCAACAACAAAGGTAAAAGCATGCAACCAGGCATCCAAGGGAGGCCTCAATTTCCTCCTCACAAGATACCCATCTAGCTGGTAAACAAATGACCTTTGACAAAATCAACAAATATAACAACTATATAATTTAATGTTTCACCAAACTAATACAAGTTGAAAGATTGCATACAACAAGAAGCATAAACTTATCACAACCAAGCATCACATTAGTATCCAAAATACTCCACCCCAAAATCAATTAATAAGGCCCCCACAACTCAAAGCAAACCTAGAATTCACCAGGTAAGGTTAAGCGAATATCAACACAAATTTAACTTAAAGAAGATCCCCAACTCATGTCAACTCAAGAAAAGTCATAATGAAAGGATATATGTCAAATTTATCATAAAAGGATATGAACCCAATGGAATGAAATTACATCTAAAGCTATGCGATTCCAATGAGGACACCACAATTGGGATACATCAAATTACTCTTAAATGAACAATGACCATTCAAATAAAATTGATACATTCGTTTAATAAGAATTAATTTAAAATAAATAAAGGAACTCTATAATCACCATATCGTAATTGTCTTAAGGCATATTTTATCACACTCATAATACTAACCCAAACTAATCAAAAGCAATAAACTTCAAAGAACAATAGAACTATCGTCTATGATTTAACTCTACACCTGATAAGGAATCATTTTAACTCATTAAAGGCTATATTCACAACCTTACTAACATCTCACTACGCTCAACATAAAGTTGCATTAAATAAAAGAAGTTACAAAAGCATTCCAACCAATTTATTTTATTCCAATTTAGGATTAATGATCATTCCTATAACTATATACATTATATAATTATAATGAGCCAATTTACACTCTAATTGTATTTAAAAGGATAACTAATCTCATGAACACTACATTACAATGCCAATTATCTTCCTAACTAAAACTATATGACCATCTAATTACACTATGAAGTAAGAAATTATTCAATTATAGAAAGGCATAACTCTTCTCTCTAATGTTCTAATGTTTACCAATTCACATTATTTAATATAATCATTTAGTTTTAAAATCAAATAAATTGTTCTTTTCTAACGTTTGAAATATGCAAGTAACTATCCTCTATTCGATTTTAAGCTAGGAGGTGAACCATTCTTAGATTTCCTCTATACATAACCTTTAAAAAAAAAAATGCTGAAATCCTTCCACTATCTGAAATCTTTTCTTTAATAGTGCAGTAAACAAAAAAAATAAAAAATATATCTTTAACCCAGATTATAAATTGTTTAGCAATCATGGATACTACTTAACATTGAATTTTTATTTCAATCAAAGTAATTTAAATTAATACCAATAGCACTCCCCAAGCACTAATCCTGATTAACAATAGACTCTGAGAGTGATGCCAAGGAGAATAAAAATGGTAATATTCTAAAGGAATATAGAGTACACTACAGGAGTTGTGATAGCTAATGAGCACCCAAGTGGATTTGACAACCCATCTAATCAATGAGTTTTCCGGAAATACGAAGAGATATAATAGTGCAGAACAATGCTAACTGGCTTTACATAATGCTCATAGGAACTAGTCATTCAAATGAAAGAGTGAGATTATTTAAACTTTTAAACTTCCTATTCAGTTCAGGTGCACGTTTGAGACAGGCTGCCAAAGAAATTAGATAGGTTATATAATTTACTACATCTTTGCAAGTCAAAAAAAATTGCAGCTATGACAGGATGCCAATGGTTTCAGGGAGAATATATAATTCTGTACAATCCTCGACTCTAAATTCTGAAACTGCGACAGGTTGCCACATATATTAGAAAGTGAATATTGGAATTTGGAAAAATATCGCCATCTACTCGCATTATCATCAAATCTCAAATGTTAACCGCAAGACTAAAGGGAAAAAGAAAGATGAGGTGCAAGTACGTGACTTATGAGAAGAAGAATTAATGTACAACTTTTGCTTTTTAAACTAAACACATTCCTGTTTGTTGGTGAGTTTCCAGAGGCGCGCTTAAGTTTGAAAATTAGAAATTAAACTTCACCACGACCAATGGAAAGCTCTCAAAATATTTGATTGAAAGATGCACTCAGGTACGCACCTAACCAATGTAAGTTTTGCCTGTGTTCTAAGCGCATGCAGCCACTCAAATTTAGTGAATGGGGCTATGCACAACTCACCCAACAGCAACCCTTATTGCAATACATATATAGTTGATCATTACGTGTGCATGGCTACTCTTCATGCTCGTGCCAAAATGAGGGCTAAGGAACAAGGTATGCACATCCATTGAAGATAATTGATGGAGGAATTCTGTGAGACAATGCATAGAGTCAAGGAGGGTAAAGCGAATCTATTCCCAATCATATCAACACCTATTTTTATATTAAAACTTAGAATGATATGCTTTCATACCAGAATGTATCTTCACTTATTTGTAGTTGCTAAACTAGAGTAACGGAAACGGCTAGATACTCAAGCAATTTGGGAAAAACACCACCCGGTCCAGGCAACGAAAAAGATCAATAAGATATGCTAAAAAGGTTTGAGGGACACATAGACCAAAAGCTTTTATCAGGGCATGCTATGAGGATAACATGGAAGATAACAAAACTGAGACTTCTAGAGTTGTAATTCATTCGCCAATGTACAGTTGCAGGAGGCAACCAATTAGTATAAATGGATTTACAAATCCACTACGTTACCAAGGGTGTATAGTTTAGTAGCAAGGCACACACGTCATAAATGCCAAATGGTGACCAATATCAATTCAACGCAGTCAATAAAGAGGATGGCATCAAATTTGAGCATGGCATAATAATACGGTTATCTACCAAGCGGATCAAGTGGTAATTGAATGAAAGATAAGTTAAATGCATCTTGGGAAAGAGTGATAATTTATATAAATTCTCTTGCATCCTAAAGACATTGGATTTAATGAGGAGCTTCATGACTAGTCAAAGTGAAGAATAAACTAAAGGCGTTTTGAGATAACCCTCTTAGAGAGATCAGGACTATAAAAGAACCCATTACCCAAAACTAAGAGCATGAAATTACACTATGCTGCCCATGAGGAAAAATGGTATGATCAAGATGTATAAGCGGCCGAGTCTTAGATAGAGTTATGCGATGCTACTAAGTAGTGCGATGCGTAGTGGAGTCTCCTTCTTGCGAGTCCCCTTTCCTTTGAATTTATTGAAGATTCAATCTTACTCCTTTTTTGTCTATGAGGGTTGGCTCAACTTGGGGCTCTCCTTAACAATCTTTGATGTTGATGCCTATGTGGCTGACATGAGGTTTTTTCTTTTATAGGCTAGAGCCCACACCTATTATTAGGATCTTTCACGAAATCACAGGATGCCCTCCCTTAGATCCATCTTCCTATTCTTAGCGTCCCTAGCAAGGCCAGTTCTTAGCAGATTACATGCAAAAACTCTATTTAGATCTTCTAGAAAACTGTCTTAATAATGCATTATTTACATTTAAGAAGCAACACCACCAATTCGCCTACTTTCATCTATGAGACATGCAATCATTCAAGGCAAGTGGACTTTCTTCCGTTATGGAGTTAAAGCACCCAATGCATGCTCTTATTTATTTATTTATTTATTTATATTTTTTTTGTCTTTCTTGCTTTATAATCATTCAAACTTAAGTTCAAATTTTAATATTTTGTCACTTTAAAAATTAAAATAAGTCATTAATCAACAATTATCTTCCCTAATGAAAATCATTCACTTCCAATGTTAATATAATTAACATTTCTTATAAGTCTATTTTTTTTTTTAATTATTTAATTCTAAGTAAATCAAATGACCTTATAATTAAATTAATTTTGATTAATCAAATCTAATCATAGCACTAGTGTTATAGCATTGCCTCAAACAAAATCATCAAGACCTTCCCAATTCGATCAACCACGTTTGAAAACACTTTTAACAACGACAACGACATGACCACCCAAACATGACTACTTACTTGAATGTCAGAACAACTTGAAATGGAGGGACACTAGCATAACAATTTCTCTTAAATAATACACCCTCAATTAGTACATACCTAGTGCCTTAGAATTAGTAGTATCTCCTTTTATGAAATGGAAGACTGGTTAGGTAATATCCTTTATGCATATATTGTGTTTGATCATCCACCCAAGACTCTTCAAACTTGAATTAGTTTGAGTAGACTTGATCGTCCTCATTGTTAGCTTCATGATTTCATTCCTATGCAATGTAGTCACAGAGACCTCTTCCCTGAACTAGCTTAGTTGGTCAAATGTCCACATCATATTCTAGGATCTTGGTGATCCAATTTTCCCTTTTTCTTTGTTATTTGTCCTTCTATGATATTTTTCCACACACTAGGATGAGCTATGAGAATATTCATCTTGTTGGCTGACACCAGGTTTAAGAATTTCTTTAAAATTTTGACAATGGAAAAGGCCTACTTCTCTACAAAATTATACCTAGCTTCATAATCTTTCAGGGTCCTTGAATGAAATGTAATAGGATGCTCTCCATTAGCTTTCTTTCACTTTTGAGTGAGCATGGAAGCTATACTATATTGGCCACTATACACATAGAGAAGGAAGTCTTTGGAAAATTCTATTTAACCAACACCAAGGCTTCAAACAGGGCTATCTTAAGTTTCTCAAAAGTTTCTTTTCCTTCAAGAGTCCATCTAAAATGTAGGTTTTTCTTAAGCATAATGGTGATTGGTCGCACAATGTCTATGAAATCTTATATGAATCTATGAAAAAAATAGTCCTCCCCAAAAAATATTACAATCCCTTTTGGTTTACTAGCAAGGGTAATTCTATTATAGATCCAACCCTTTCAAGGTTTATTGCTATTCCTTGGAACTCGAAACTACAAAACCAAGGAGCTTACCTTGAGGTACTCTGAGCACACATTTTTTTGGATTCAAAGAAATCCTAAACTGTTGATTTCTAGAAAACCTTTTCCAAATGATCAAAATGATCATCTTTTGATTTACTGAAAAGACTATTAGGTAAATCCTAGATATATAGGGATAATTTGGTTGATTGATCCTTCAAAAGAAATATCCATTGTTGTTAGTTGAAAAGTTGCACCAACATTGGAAAGTGCAAATGACATCTTTGAATATGTAAAATTCTCCATGCTTAGCGATAAATGTTGTTTTATGTTGAATTAGGATTGCTTCACATAGACTGATTA